>CM067298.1:131246226-131846226 GCA_034231615.1 Meghimatium bilineatum
AGGGTAAATATTTTGTTAAAACACGCTGTGCATGGCTTAGCGACATCAAGGATATGCAGCATTTACCTCACAAACAACATACTTAACCTCCTTGTTACTTTCTAACTGGAAAGATTCAATAATAACAGGGTTGTTTTTCAATTATAAAGGTTTAAAAACATAAATAACAGGGTTTTTTTCAATTATAAAAGTTTAAAAACATAAATGTAAAATTCCTTCTTGATATTCTATTTATATTTATTCATTTTATGTTACTTTAATATTTTATAGCCAACACTTTCCTATCTATTTTTGTTAACATTAGATATTAAACTGCGTTACTGTAACCCACACTTGTCTGTGTTGTTGTCTCTGGCATTCCAGGTGAGATATCTCACCTATAATACATTTAACCAATGTTTACAGAGTGTCTGTAAATATCTGAAATGCGTTTCAATTATATCATTTCATGATAGGCTCGCAGAAACAGCGATTGCATAATTTGATTTGATATATATCGATAAATATCAGAGAAATATAGTTCATGCAGTGGAAAGAACTGAGAGCTTGTTATCATTGTTTGGTGGATGATTTTCAGTAAACATCATTTCTTTCTAGATAAAGAAGGACAAAAAAGAAGAATCTGTAGTAAGATATCAAAGTGTTAATTGCTTTAAGGCAACTTTTCATAAATAGATATTGTTGTCACAAGACCTGCTTTGTGCTATTTCAGCGAGATAATTGAGTGCATCTCCTTTTGGAGTTCATAAGTGAGTATTGTATTTAATCTGCATCCTCATCGTGTATGTAAGTGTTGCAGTGATATTATTGCTGATTAATTTATTTATTTATTTATTTATTGCTTGATTGACTGATTTGCTGATTGATTCATTGATTTATTTATTGGTGTATATACTGATTGATTTGTTTTTTCTAATTGAATTAATGATTTTTTAATTGATTAATATAGTGATTAGTTGTAGGTTTGAATGCTTAATTGATTGATTAATAGATTGATAAGTTAATTGCTTGAGTGTTTACTTGATAAATCAACTCGTTGATTGATTGATTGATTGTGTGATTGATTGATTTTTTTAGAACCACAGTGTAATATGAATCTTGTTCCCAATTTCAAATACTGTAGCAACGCCAAAGACGGATGTATCGGCCAATTGGGGCAAATAAAACGGAGACACAACACAGTTCCATTCGCTGGACTACATCCTACTTGACATAGCGGGAGTTTGAGCATGAACGCTGAAGGAGAAGATAAGGAAGTGTCACTTCCTGTAACAGTATTATATGGTGCATATAGGTGCATATGGATGACAATATGGCGATAAGGTGCAATATATATTTGATCAGTGTAGCATAGCAGGTTATGAAGTATATCTGTTGTGGCTCTCTCACTTATCTCCAGGTGATAGCATAATATAAAACAAAGTTGTAACTCCAACGTGAAACTTTATTTACACAATTCGTCAGATCCAATACGGCATGACATCAACTCTTAGAAAAGTACGACTTCTCCAATCAAACAAAAGGCATAACATCAGCTCTCAGTCAACGTAAGACTTATCTAATCAAATCCAAATAGGCACAACTTTAACTCTCAGACGATAAGACTTCTCCAAATCAAAGTTACGCAAAAAGCATAACATCAGCTCTCAGTCAACGTATGACTTATCCCCTATTCCGGGATCTACTCTATAAAATATTGAGTCCACTTCGGACCCCCCAAATTCCGAGCACAACCGTGCACCTCGACTTCCCGAGCTAGACTTCCCTCTCTCCCGAATCCAAAATCTGACTCCCAAAATAGCTAAAAGCCCATTCCCTCACAATCCCCTATCTATGCCGCTACGTACTTCAAAGTTTTCCAATCTGGTCCGGCGATTTCTCTGTGCATCGTAGCCGCCGGCTATGTTGGCTGTGGTGTCCAATTTGGGCGGTTTGGCCCCTTTGTAATACATGTGCCATTAACATTTCTGGTCAGGCGGGTCAAGATTCAGTGTCTGATAGCAGTCCCCGTTAATTACTACGGTCTGCTTTCAGTAGTTCTTGATGTGTGCCGGTCTGTCCACTTTTCTATTACCCAAAAGAATGTATGAGACGCTCTGGTGTCATATTACGGTAGAACTCAAAATGTGGCAATATTCGACACATGTGACACTGTCGCATTCCAACTACTGATTGACATTTATTGTTATATAAATATATAAATTTTGTATGAAAGAGACTTTACACAGCTTGTGCAAATCCCAGATCAATGCTAGACTGAACATAACTGTCGGGTACCCTGTCATGTGTTGAACGTAACTGTCGGGTACCCTGTCATGTGTTGAACGTAACTGTCGGGTACCCTGTCATGTGTTGAACGTAACTGTCGGGTACACTGTCATGTGTTGAATATAACTTCGTGCACACTGTCATGTGATTCTTTTGCCAATTGTGCACCCTCCCTCATCCTTGCCCAGAAAGATCATGAATTCAAAGACCCCCATCCCTCTGCTTAATTATGCCCAAAAAAGATTTACAGTCCTCTCCCCCGAAACAAATGTTTAGCAGAAAAATCCACACACAACAATTATGACTCGTTTTCCAGCTTTTTCTATCATTTGCTCATATTGGAACAGTTTATTTAGTGTCTAGACAACAGAACTGTTGACGTCAACTTTTGTCTAACACCCTCCCTCCACTGTGTCAACAACTGTCAAATTGTTTTTCAGACTAAAAACTCCAACACCCCCCCATATATGATGTAATACATGGACAGCTACCCCCCCCCCCCTCTTCGAATAGAAATGTTAATTGCCGCACAGCTTTCTAGATATGGTTTTTTATCAGCCTTCTCCACAGAGGAGATCTAACGAATCTTCAATCGTTAGTCTGACTTCTGATAATATTAACAAGGGACATCTTGATTACAAAAAACACCACACCAGTAGACGTTGGATGAGATTGGGGTGTCCAACCTCTCCCCCCCCCCCCCCCCCGCTTACCTTAACAAATCAGAACATGACCTTTAGTACTACAACTTAGCATGGTTTTTTTTCCATTCTAACAATTTTGTATAGGTAAACCACCTTTTTTTCTTTATTGAAGACATGTCTACGGCCCTGCAGGAAATAGTGGTGTTGCTGTTGTAGTGATGTTGCTGGTGTTGTTGTAGGGATACAAGGGCGGTTTGTGCAGAGATAGTCAACGGGAAACACCGATAGTATAAATGAGTATAAAACCTTTGGCTTAGATAAGTAAAACATATCTCTTACGGTGAGGTACGCTGCTTTCGACCGCGGAAGTTAGTCCAATTTGGTTATATTATAGCTTTACAACCATAAACAATAGTGGTGGTCGCGGTTGTTGTAATCCTCTCCACTCTCAAGAGTAATATGCAACCATGCGTGACGTCAAGCCATCCATTATGTTTACGTCCAGAAAAGGTGACGTGCAAATTAAAAAATGTGTGTCAACTATCCGGATCAAATAAAGGACAATAACATTGCCTCAGTCAGCACAAGGTAGAACAGAGAAATATGTGTACAACTGAAAGTATGTATTGTTGAAAATCAAACCAGCAGAACCAACCATGTTTTAATAATGCTTATTTTATCTACACATGTTGTTCTTTAAGGTCGGGATGAAATCAGGGACGAAAAGTTGAAGGTCGGGTTGAAATCAGGGACGAAAAGATACAACAAATCATTTAGTTTCTAGAGCAGGGGTTTTGATATTTTTTGGGAAAAATAAGTTGAAAATTGTCGGGTTTTTGTTCTCTCATTTCTTCTACTTCTTTTTTATGCTAATTGGTGCTCTATTTTCTTAGGGGGGGGGAGGGGTGATGTAACGTTACATTATACCGCCGCCGAGGTAGTGTAGTTTTATGTCACTCGCCCGACGGCCAACTGATCCGGATTTTCTGTTCATTCCTTATGGTATTGCATCGTGGTTTAAAATAAAAATTACTCCCGTGGTTCACACATGCACCAGGAAGTAGGTATCAGGATCATGCTCTGGGAATTTCGAGGAATGGCGACATCGCAATAGAGCAAGTGAGGTAGGTGATGTTAGTCATAATGTTTCTGGTCAACCACTCACTAGGCAGCTGAACACTTATGTTTCTGGTCAACCACTGACTAGCCAGCGAAGCACTTATGGAAAATCGCGTGCTATGACACTGGTTTGTTACTCAGCTATATCTGTAAACATCGTACACGCGCGTATATTAGGAATGTTGGAGTGCTGGCCAAGCTTCTACTTCCACTTTTCTTGAACTAGCTTGAACGACTTGGAGCACCAGCCATCTGATGTTAAATTGGTGCCAAGTATCATGCCAAATATTAATCAGGAAATGTGTAGAAATGTGTAGAAATGTGTAGAAATGTGTAGAAATGTGTAGTATTAAAAGAAAATACAAGAAATGTAAGAATCAACAACATGTCAACACTTTGTATATATATATGACAAAGAAATGTGCTATCTTAATGTGGGGTATAATCAAGATTTAGCTATGTGCCAAAAGTCCTTCTCCAGGGTAGTCCTACGAACTGTGTTCAAACAACTTCGCTTGCCTTGGCGGATTTGACTTTTTGTGTGTTTTATATTGGCTAGCGAAACAAAGTCTGCCCAAATGGACCACTGGCAGAGTAGCATTAGTCAAGCTTCTTTAGAATAAGGTCTATCCATGCAAGTAGATGAGAAGGAGGGGAGATTTGGGGCGTTCAATCCCCCCCCCCCCTCTTTAACAAATCAGAATATTAATTTTAGTACCAGAAACTTAGCCAAAACGTCGGTCAACACCCATCCCCTCCCCTTCCCCATTTTAAAGCGATTTTAGAAAAGGTCCTCACATTGTCCATCAAACAGAAAAATTAAAAAAACCCACGATTTATCTTCATTTATAGGTAAACCCTCCCTTTCTTAAGGAAAACGTATATACGGCCCTGGGACTGTTCTTTAGAAACATCTTTTTGTTCGGAAAATGAGCGGCGGCGAAACAAAGAGAATTCCACAAACAATTTGCGGTAACTGTACGTGCATTATTTCAGTGTGTGATTACATTCAATGAACCATTAACATCAATGTACAAGTAGGCCTATTTGAAACTGTGGTTCTGTCAAGTACTTATAAGAGGCTCTAACACCGAAACAATCACATAAGCTGTGTCCACTAAGTTCAGAAAAATATGCAAACGTGATTATGAAAATATTACGTATTGTCAACTAATAATACACTGTAAGATGTAATACACTGTAAGATGTAATACACTGTAAAATGTAATACACTGTAAAATGTAATACACTGTAAAATGTAATACACTGTAAGATGTAATACGCTGTAAGATGTAATATCCGTAATATCATATAGTTTCGAAAGTAGGAAATAACAAAAACACTGGAGAAGAAATTCAATTCATTAGAAAATAAATGTGCTAGAAAATTCTTCATATATTTTTGGTTTGCAGGATTGCGTCTTTGGGCTAGTAGTCGGTTTCTTCCATTTGTTCATATTGGGGACAGTTCTTCTGAATATGTTCAGAGGTCTGTTAATCTATTGCACAATTGTACAGTAGTGTGGCACATAGTCGCACCCTGCGCATGTGTTTTTTCAGTCTGTGTTTCTATCTTTGGTCGCATGCCATGCTATATTCTCTTCTGTTGGTATGAGACTTCATTCTCTTCCTTCACACGCTCTCTTCCTTCACACGCTCTCTTCCTTCACACGCTCTCTTCCTTCATACGCTATATTCCTTCATACGCTCTCTTCCTTCATACGCTCTCTTCCTTCATACGTTCTCTTCCCTCTTTGACCAACTCATTGGCCATCTCATTTTCCGTGACACCACATTCTCTTCCTTCATACGCTCTCTTCCTTCACACGCTCTCTTCCTTCACACGCTCTCTTCCTTCACACGCTCTCTTCCTTCACACGCTCTCTTCCTTCATACGCTCTCTTCCTTCACACGCTCTCTTCCTTCACACGCTCTCTTCCTTCATACGCTCTCTTCCTTCATATGCTCTCTTCCTTCACACGCTCTCTTCCTTCATACGATCTCTTCCTTCATACGCTCTCTTCCTTCATACGTTCTCTTCCCTCTTTGACCAACTCATTGGCCATCTCATTTTCCGTGACACCACATTCTCTTCCTTCATACGCTCTCTTCCTTCACACCCTCTCTTCCTTCACACGCTCTCTTCCTTCACATGCTCTCTTCCTTCACACGCTCTCTTCCTTCATACGCTCTCTTCCTTCATACGCTCTCTTCCTTCATACGCTCTCTTCCTTCACACGCTCTCTTCCTTCACACGCTCTCTTCCTTCATATGCTCTCTTCCTTCACACGCTCTCTTCCTTCACACGCTCTCTTCCCTCTTTGACCAACTCATTGACCATCTCATTTTCCGTGACACCACATTCTAAATAAGTGTGATAGTACCGAGTGAAATACAGCTTTACTATTTGTGCTTGATGTGTTGTTTACTTTGTCTATTATGCTTTGTAGTTGACTACACTTGAGAGCCCGCAGAACATATAGTACATCTGTAGGATGACCACTTGTTGTCGTTCAGAAACAGTGTCAAATATCATGAGGGCAGCTACTGCTTGAACCTCAGCATTGTTGATGGAGCAGAACTTTAGGGATGTAGGGATATAGGGATGGACTTTGTTTTTGTGCAATAAGAATGATACAAAATATGCAATGTTGATATGAGTGACTGGCATCTATAGCTACCTTCAACCTTTGTGGCATCACATGAATTTATTGCCCGGGACATGCAGATGTTCGCAGTAATGAGAGATTAGAAACTCTTGTATTCAGGGTCGTAGATACGCCTTCCGTAATAATAATAAGAGCCATAACCCGTTAGGATCGTAGGGCTGCCCCACTGGAGACATCAGAACAAAAAGATATTCAAACAACTCTATCATCAGCCATTCGGAGAGGTGTAGACAGATCACGCACAGACCATTCCTTGATGTTACCAATATAGGATTTTCTCTTCTCTCCTGTTCTCCTTTCACTCTCGACTGTTCCTTGCTAAATAATGTTTTAATGTGAGTCATGTTTCGTTACATGTCCAACCCAAACACGTTTACGCTGTTTCACCACTGACAAAAGTGGTTTCTGATAATCTGCAAGTTTGTTTATGGACAGAACTTTACAGACTTTCGAGTGCAAATGCTACAGACGAATCCTACGAATTTCCTGTAGGCAGCATAATACCAACTTGTACGTAAGAAATAAAATAGAAATGTATGCAGATGTACAAGAACCATTGCTTTCAATAGTGAAACGACGAAAACTTGCATGGTTTGCACATGTATGCAGACATGATTCCTTGTCAACTGAAGGGAACTGTCGAAGGGGAAGATGCAGAGGAGGGAAAATAAAGACAAGGACAGACAACATCAAGGAATGGACAGAACAAGATTATTCCTCACTCATCCGCATCGCTGAGAATATAAATTGCTGGATGATTCTGTGTCCTGAAGTATCCAATGTGGTACCCCTACGTCCCTGAAGTATCCATTGTGGTACCCCTACGTCCCTGAAGAGTTACGTGATTATGATGAAGTGTGTTTATTTACTGCCGGACAAATGTATATGTTGTTTGTTCCATATCGTTAATTCTTAACAAACGTGTCTCTAGCATTTCTTTTAAAACGTCTCAATTCTTCTTTCCGTGTCTGCATTGAGTGTCCAACACTCACATCCGTTTAAAAGTATACTAAACACTAACGATCTGAATATATTGATCTTTATTGTAATACTGATCTTACATTCCCAAATCATATTCAACCGTCCCATGGTAGCCATCTCGAGTCTTATATTAATCTCATTTTCCGAGTTTCGTCACATATTTGGGACCCGAGGTTTCGTCACATATTTGGGACCCGAGATATTTAACGGTGGTAACTTCTTCATGCACATGACCGCTAACCGGATATTCGTGATTTCTTGTTTGGAATCATTAGTCACCAAGATCTTGCTTTGATCAATGCTAATTTCACTGCCATATTTCCGTCATATAAAGGCCAAGAAAGTCATTAAAACTGCCAAAATCAACTCATGGAAAGAATATGGAGACATGCTCAACGCAGATTATAAAAATGCACAAAAGAGGTTCTACAAGAAAATCAAGAACATGAGAAACAAAGAAGATATATATGAACCGACAGAAATAATAAATGATGAAAACGGTAATGCACTAAAAGAACCGAAGCAAATAATGGAAAGATGGCAACAATATTTCAAGCAACTACTAAATCTAAAGGAAGGAGAGGAAGACACAACAAGAAACACTACAGCAGCGAACCTAGAACCATATATACTACTATCGGAAATAGAAAATGCAATAAACAAAGCACCAATGAACAAGGCAGCAGGCTCTGATAATATACAAACAGAACTTATCAAAGCAGCAGCAGAGAGCGGTAAAAAATGGCTACACAGACTTTTTAATGTAATGTGGAAAAAACAAGAGACACCAGAAGACTGGAGGAACGCGATAATCATTCCCATATGGAAGAAAAAAGACAGTAAGAGAGACTGCACAAAATACAGATGGATATCTTTACTAAGCCACACAGGAAAAATCTTTAACAAAATATTAGAGCAACGACTACGAACATATATTGAACCACAACTTCAAAACACCCAAATGGGCTTCCGTAAGAACAAAAGCTGTACGGATGCTATTTTTACACTTAGACAACTAACAGAAAGAGCCACAGAAAACAACAAAGAATTATATATCGCATTCGTAGACCAAGAAAAGGCATTCGACAGAGTAGACAGACAACAACTATGGAAAACACTATCAATATACGGAGTACCAGAACATTTAATCAACATATGCAAGGGCATTTATGCAAATAGCCAATGTGCAGTAAGAACAAATGCAGGTGTGTCCAATAAGTTCCAAATCCAATCAGGAGTTCGCCAGGGGTGTGTCCTATCCCCTCTACTTTTTATAACATATATCGACCACATCTGTAAACTAACAAGTACCAACGAAGAAGATAACATAAAAGACAAATTGAACGAACTACTCTTTGCAGACGACCAAGTACTAATAGCAACATCAGAAGAACAATTGCAAGACCATATGAACAGACTCCACACAACATGTAAAAAATTCAACATGAAGATCAATATTGAAAAGACCGAAATAATGGCAATAGCAAAGAAAGAAAGAAATATCACCATCTCCATCGATGATAAACACCTTAAACAAGTAAATGAGTTCACTTACTTAGGAAGCATTATATCGAGTGAAGGGAAAACCAGTAAAGAGATACAAAATAGATGCAACAAAACATACCAGATCCTAGGACAGATGACACGCATTTTCAAGAACAAAAATGTAAACATAGACACTAAAGTTGCATTATACAAGACTATTATTATTCCATCACTATGCTACCAGTGCCAAACCTGGACAATGACAGCACAAGATAAAAGAAAAATAGTGACAACAGAAATGACATGTCTACGAAGAATACTCGGAGTGTCATTAAGAGATAGAATTAGAAACGATAACATCAGACAGATAACCAAAACAATACCAGTATTGGAACACATCAAAAGACAGCAGATCAAGTGGTTTTCACACGCTTCCAGACTACCGACATATAGCATGCCACAGATGGCCATGACACATAGACATAACGGTTATAAAGCCAGAGGCAGACCATGTAAAAGATGGATCACAGAAATCAAAGAAGCCACGGGAACAAGCTTACAAACAGCGCACAAGAAGGCCATCTCCAGAGAACTCTTCCACCCCTGACGCTGCAAGGCAAACAAGGGACACAGCGTATAGATAGATAGATAGATTTCCGTCTAACTTCTTGCAACTTGGAGGTGAGCTGTTGCAGTAAAGATTTGAAACCAACCAAGAGATGAATATCATTGGCATAACTCAAGCTACAAAATGATCTACCCACAATAGTTGTTGATATCTAGTGATCTTGTCGTTAGTAAAACTCGACATTTACGGGGATGAATAATATAATAAGGAACGTATTAAACCAGTGAGCCAAAGGAACCAGTAGCATGCATACCTTTCAATATATGCCTGGAGAGACTGAACACATATTGGTATGCACGAAATGCAGTGTCGTCGGTTCCTAATTCATAGCTTTAAATATATTAGAAAACGATCAACAGATTTCACGACTAGGGTGACAATATAAGGTTACTTACACCGAGTGTCAGCAACCCTAATGACGTCAATGGCCCTAATTCTGAAGCACTGAAAGATATCAGCACACAGAGAAAGTTCATTAACAACAACAGAAACAGAAACCCATCATTATTTTTCGAACATACTATGAGAAAATAAGGTTTCGAAAATATCGTGACAATAGACAAAACATCTGTAGATGGAATGTGAGAGAATGAGAGAGCGGGTGAAAGAACTCTGAGCAGTCTGCTTCCATGACACGGTAACATTTCAACATCTAATATCCATTACTTGCAACACATCTATCACTGTTGCAATATGTGGTCATACGACATGACACACGATGATGATGATGTAACCAGATAAGCATTGTGAATGCAACTAAGCTAAATTCAACATTCGAATAATAGGAAAAGGGGGGGGGTGTCCTGCTGCGGGATTTGGGGGATGGGGGGGGGGGCCTTGCGAAGAGCGGGTGAAAGATGGCGGTCTCAAACGATTATAGTCAAGAGATTTGAACATGACACATTTTTAAATGAAGTATCAGAAATGATGAATTCATATATATATCTATATGAGAGAGAGAGAGAGAGAGAGAGAGAGAGAGAGAGAGTGGAAAGAGGGATGCTTTTTTAATAGCCAGCAATGTATAAATCAAGAGACATCAACTATAAGTGTTGGAATATCTCAAAGAGAATGAATCAGTGATCATGCGTTCATATATGAGCATTGTAAGAAGCGATAACACCTACTATAATATAATATTGTCACTGGTAAATAACATAACTAAACAAATCATACTCGTAGTCGTAGTCGTAACCTTCTATAACAGTTACCATGTTGTTCCGACAGACCGACGTTGTGCTTGAACTAGTTACAGGCACGGCGTGGGAGGGCGGAACAACAAAGAAATCTGTCGCAAGGGCCAGAGTTGTGCCCTGATATCGACATCTGTTTCTGCGGCATTAGACTCAAAACACCATCGAGTAGAATGGCTGCTGGAACAGAGGGCGGAGCACTTATGGGAATGCCCCAGGTGCTGTGAGGCCAGTTTCTAATCAAGAATCAAGAAGAAGAAAAATCAGCAAACTAATGTCAATAGGAAATAACAATTTAAAAAAAGGAACAAGAACATTTTCCACTTAAGGTCCAATAGAGACCTTTGTCGAGAAACAATCACAAACCGAAAATAAACTCACAAAACTGTCAATTCAAAGAGATGGTCTCAAAATCACATCTTAATGCGTTAGAAAAGAAGAAAAAACATGCATAAATCATGTTTAGTTAAAGCAGAAACGGTGCTCGCCTAAATTTGACGCACTGTGGTAAAATTTGGGACGTTGTGGTTGCCTGAATAATAAATTCTGTTGTTTTATAATTTTAAAAAACTCTCATTGAACCAAATTCATCAACGGCTCATAGTAACAGGCTATATAATCATGGTTCATAGTAATGTAACAATCGTGTTTGTGTGTCATAGTAATGTAACAATCGTGTTTGCGTGTCATAGTAATGTAACAATCGTGTTTGCGTGTCATAGTAATGTAACAATCGTGTTTGTGTGTCATAGTAATGTAACAATCGTGTTTGTGTGTCATAGTAATGTAACAATCGTGGTTGTGTGTCATAGTAATGTAACAATCGTGTTTGTATGTCATAGTAATGTAACAATCGTGACTGCCTGTCATAGTAATGTAACAAACGTGGTTGCCTGGAGTATAACTCGCCATAGGAGGTACTTTTTGTTTTCATTATACAAAATTGTATGTTAGTAAGGATCCACAGAACCAACACATCCACCTCGAGAAGTAAATATCCACAGAATCAACATCCACTTGGAGAAGTAAGGATCCTCAGAACCAACATCCACCTGAGAAGTAAGGACAATATAACCAACTTCCACTTGGAAAAGTAAGGATCCATAAAATCAACATCTAACTTGAGAAGTAAGGATCCCCAGAACTAAGATGCACCTGGAGAAGTAATGATCCACGGAACCAACATATACCTGTAGATATAGATAAGTAAGGATACACAGAACCAACATCCACCTGGAGAAGTAAGGATGCACAGAACCAACATCCACCTGGAGATGTAAGGATCCCCAGAAACAAGACCCTCCTGGAGAAGTAGTGATCCCCAGAAACAACATTCACCTGGTGAAGTAAAGTCACGTTTTCTTATGTCCATGCCATTACGGCGAATAGGGAAATAAAGTGTTATGGCCATATTTTTTCATTCACCACCAGCAAACCTGAAGATGATGTAGTCAGTCTCAGTCCCGTCCCATTTACTTTCCATGAAGATCTGGTACCCATTTCCTTAGGCTAGGTCGACATGGGTGATTGAAAAATATTTCCAGTTGAACTGGAAATTGAACCTTTTTGTGAACAGAAAAAGAAGATTGTAGTACAATACTTGTGAACAGACAAAGAAGATTGTAGTACAATACTTGTGAACAGACAAAGAAGATTGTAGTACAATACTTGTGAACAGACAACGAAGATTGTAGTACAATATTGGAGAACAGACAAAGAAGATTGTAGTACAATATTGGGGAACAGACAAAGAAGAATGTAGTACAGTACTTGTGCACATACAAAGAAGATTGTAGTACAATATTGGAGAACAGACACAGAAGATTGTAGTACAATACTTGTGCACAGACAAAGAAGATTGTAGTACAATACTTGTGAGCAGACAAAGAATATTGTAGTACAATATTGGAGAAAATACAAAGAAGATTGTAGTACAATATTGGAGAACATACAAAGAAGATTGTAGTACAATATTGGAGAACAGACAAAGAAGATTGTAGTACAATATTGGAGAACATACAAAGAAGATTGTAGTACAATATTGGAGAACAGACAAAGAAGATTGTAGTACAATACTTGTGAACAGACAAAGAAGATTGTAGTACAATACTTGTGAACAGACAAAGAAGATTGTAGTACAATACTTGTGAACAGACAAAGAAGATTGTAGTAAAATACTTGTGAACAGACAAAGAAGATTGTAGTACAATACTTGTGAACAGACAAAGAAGATTGTAGTAAAATACTTGTGAACAGACAAAGAAGATTGTAGTACAATATTGGAGAACAGACAAAGAATATTGTAGTACAATATTGGAGAACAGACAAAGAAGATTGTTGTACCATATTGCAGAACAGACATAAAGGATATTGACCTATATGAGTCACCTTTAGTACAATACCCAACTAGGAACAACATTGATAAAATCAAGCACTTGGTTTGATATTTAATTATGCCCTATTTTAATCCTTCATTCATATTTTTGTGTGTATTACTTCACCAGTGTCTGAACCAGGCTCAGGTTTTGATTCGAGAGGACTATGTCTTCGAGCACAGAAAAAACTACTGGGAAAAATGACCAGCAAAAAAATGGCCATGTCTTTAATTAATGAGACACTAGGACGAGTTCTCGACAGCTCACACAAGATTTTGAGACAGTATACAGACAGCAAGAAAGATGCAGACAAGTTGGTGAAATACATTATCAAATCTGTAGTAAAGGTAAGAATGATTGTATCAGACAAGTTGTGAACAATGATATGTCTTTGAATATGAGTTCATAGATGGCTAATGAGCCCTTTTCGAATTTTGAAATGTTCTTGGACAGTTAGGGCATGGAATGACCACACCACTGTAGACAGATCTTGGTCTATCCGTGACTTTCTAGCTACTCTCCGCTATTGAGCTTCTGCATTTCTCCCCTTTTCACAAGATGATGCGCTCTTTTTGATTGTAGAACGCCATGTAGATCTATTTTGTACAAGTTCTTCCAATGTACCTTTGTATATTTCAAAGGCTTTCAGTGAGATCTTTATCGAGTCCTTGTAGCGCTTCTTTTGGCCACCTTGAGATCATGCCCCTTCTCTAGCTCACCATAGAGAAGTATCTATGGCAGATATGGTCTGGCATACGCACCAAATGACCTGCCAAACGAATCTGTGTATGCATCAGGATAGTGTCATTGCTGGAGATACCAGCTCTATCAAGGACAGTGGTATCTGGAATTGTGTCTTGCCATCTGATGTTCATATCTTTTCTGAAACAAGTTGTGTGAAAGTAATCGAGTTTTTTTCACATGACGTCTATATGCAGTCCATGTTTCACTAGCGTTTAACAGCAATGGAAGTACCACTGCTCTGTAAACTTTCAGCTTAGTCTGTAGGTTAAAACTCTTTATGTCCACCGAGCCGCTAATATCTACATTTTGGAGAGCCACTATATTGAAAAGCCGCTCAAATCTACATTTTAATATGAATTTACTATCGTGTTCGGCATAGCAGGAAAACCGTACGGAGACAAAGAGTTGTCATTAACCTTTCTTCCGAAAGTGCTGCTTGCCTTGGCGATCTTTGTATACACTTCATCATCAACCTTGGCATTTTGTGATAACGTACTACCTAGATATATGAATCTATTCACAACTTTCAGTGCTACGCCATTTACCTTTATGTTTTTGTCTCACTGTTTATGTGATTCGAATTTCGTGGATTGTGCTAGTTGTGTTGTTTAATTGTGTACTCAAGTGATAAATGGATATGTTTCCGTACTTTAATGTTGCTATTTGCAAGATTCGAGCGCTGACAAAGGAGAAACTTGATTTTTCCGTTATTGTCAGTCGGATACAAACATCTCATTTGGTGACCTATTCTCGCCGCTGGGGCGGGTTAACTGACCGTGTCAAAATGGTCTGCCCTATTTTTACACGGTGTCAACCTGTTACAGTCGATGTGATATTTGGCGACACACTGTAGCTACTATGGACACTCACAGTGCTAAGAAATAAGCCAACCTAGCATTGTTAACAAAGGCTTTGTCTACCTAGGCTTAAAATGTCTGTTTGCGGCGAAATACTCGGAAGAAGTTGGCAGGTAACTCAACGGGTACATAGGCGCTAACAGCAGAGCTGTGTGGACAGCATAGGGCACAGTTAGACACATAGTACGCTCTGGCCATCCACTGCACCTGATTTTCTCCCAGTTGTCTCGACTTTGTCTTGCCACTGGACCAAGATAAAACTCAGGAGAGAGAGTGTGGTTGACGATTAGCGCAACTCTTCCACACTATAAACCAACTTCAGCGCTAGTCATTTCTCAACCCATTTACTTAACTAAAGCATTCGATACCGTTAACAGAGAAGGACTGTGGAAGGTGCTTACAAAGTTCGGATGCCCCCCAAAACTTGTCACTGTGATACGACAATTTCATGACGGTATGATGGCTAGTGTTATCTGCGACGGAGGAGTATCTCCTGCATTCCCTGTCACAAATGGTGTAAAGCAGGGATGTGTGCTGGCCCCTACTCTTTTCAGCCTGTTATTTACAGCCATGTTAACGGAAACACACCATAGTAATGAAACAGCAGGCATAATGATCAATTACAGAACGGATGGTGGTCTTTTCAATTTACGTCGTCTAAAAGCAAACACGAAAACTAAATCTAGTACTGTTAGAGAATTACTTTATGCTGACGACTGTGCATTGTATGCTGACTCTGTCGTAAACATGCAGAGCACCATAGACCGCTTCTCAAAGGCCTGCAACAACTTTGGTCTCACTATTAACACCAAAAAAACAGAAGTCATGCACCAAGCAACATCAAATAGCCAACATACTGCTACTTCCATCATCGTCAATAAGGAAAAACTGCAGGTAGTCGACAATTTTACTTACCTTGGAAGCACTCTCTCTCGCGATGTCAACATTGATGTGGAAGTTAACAAGAGACTGGCAAAAGCTAGTGCTGTATTTGGCGGATTACGCAAAAATGTATGGGACAGAAGAGGTATAAGAACAACCACCAAACTACAAGTATATCATGCTGCTGTTATACCAACCTTACTATACGCCTGCGAAACGTGGACAGTGTATGCTAGACATGCAAGAAAGTTAAATCATTTCCATCTTACCTGCCTACGTAAATTACTAAACATCCATTGGTGGGACAAAGTACCAGACTACGAGGTCTTGGAAAATTCAACCTCAATCAGCATCCACACAATACTTATGAAGGCGCAGGCACGCTGGGCAGGCCATCTTGTGCGCATGGAGAACTCGCGATTGCCAAAACAAATATATTATGGAGAACTCAAGGCAGGATTTCGAAAAGCTGGTGGACAGAAAAAGCGTTTCAAAGACACGCTAAAGTCATCCTTGAAACATCTTAACATTGACGTAGGTGCTTGGGAGAGCCTCGCTCAGGATAGAACGGCTTGGCGTTACAGCATTAGAACGGGAGCACTAGCGGCAGAAGAATTCAGACAAGAAACTGCAAGACAGAAGCGGACACGTAGAAAAGAAAAAACATCTCAACCTCACACAGATACATTCTATTGTTGTCAATTCTGTAAAAGAACATTTTGTGCGCGCATTGGACTTGCTAGTCATTTAAAAACGCACTATTAACTTTATTATTTTATTATTTATTGTTATTATTATTATGGTTGAGTTTTTGGTCATCGTCGATCACGACGGACGAACATCATCATGCAGGGCTCGAGATAGCTTTTGCCAGGTTCTGGTTGTAGCATAACTTCTGTTTTCTCTGTGTTAATAGTAAATCCAAAGTTGGTACAGGCTTTGAAGAATCTGTCTATAATACATTGTAGATCAGCCTCAGAGTTGGCATTTAGGGCACATTCATCAGCAAATAGGAGATTCCTGATTGTGTGTGATTTAACTTTGGCTTTTGCTCGGAGCCGCCAAAGGTTGAACAAATTTCCATCTATGCGATAGGTGATGTTTACTTCCAGATCTAGATCTTTGAAAACATCATCTAACATAGCAGAGAACATGATGCTAAATAGGATAGGTGCTAAAAACACATCCTTGTTTTACTCCATTTGAGACAGGAAACGTGTTAGATAAAACAGGACAAGTGTGCATGCGTGAAGACTGACAGGCATGTCATTACTTATGATGTAAAATCTTTAATCAGCTGATATTAGATCACTGATCAAATTAAGAATAACCTCAGATCTTTTGTTACATTGTGACTGACATCAGATCTTTTGTTACATTGTGACTGACATCAGATCTTTTGTTACATTGTGACTGACATCAGATGTTTTATAAAAGTAAGAATGGCAGATTTTACACAGAACTATTTAGTGATGTAACGAAAGACAACATCAATTTTATAGTCGATGTAATAATCACAGATGATACTCAATATCTAGTCAATATAAGAATGACAGATTATACAAAATATTTAGCTAATGTAAGAATGACAGATTATACAAAATATTTAGCTAATGTAAGACTGACAGATTATACAAAATATTTAGCTAATTTAAGACTGACAGATTATAAGAAATATTTAGTCAATGTAAGAATGACAGACTATACAAAATATTTAGTCAATACAACAATAACAGATCATACGAAACATTTAGTCAATTTAAGAACGGTATGTACATGTTAGAGCTCCCTTCCCCAAGGATGTTCAAGTGGAGTGGAATGGGGCCTCTCTGTGCGTTATGCGCAGATCGATGAATGCTGCGTTGTATGTGCCTTTAGCAAAAGTTCGTTTCGTTAAATAATATACGTTTAAATAATGTAAAGATTAGTTCTGTAAAATATAGGCCACATCTGCTTAACAGGAACCAAATTACAGATATACTTCTATAAATGTAAGAGAAACTAATGACACTAGGACAAAGTTCACGTGTAGATAATGTAGGGGCCTATATCTTTAAATCTGTAGTTAAGTTAGAAATGACATATGACGCCCGCTCAGTACTCACTATCAGAATGACTAAAAGCAAATCTTTAAGTGTCTTAATCTGTTGATATCAGACTTTCAGTGTAAACAATATTTTATAGTAGGCCTACTAGACCTTGTAGATTAGCAAAGTTTTATTTTTAAGACATTAGATTATGTGGTTTGAATACCTTTCATTCCTATTCATAAAAACAACAATGAGAATATACTGAATAGGACAATATTTTAAAACTATTGTTAGATTTTCAGGCAACATTATACACTCACTTGCATAGCTAGTGCAGGGCGGATGGCACAGTTGTTATGAGTGTCAAACCTTTTATCAGTTTGGATACGTTGAAACTGTGCGGTTACTAACACAATCAACACCGAATTAGGTTGTATCGTAATTAACTATGTTTATTTAAGTATATGCAATATCCTGTTATTTTATTTCTTGTAGGTTGGAATTCTGTACAAAAATGATCAGTTCAATAAAGAAGAATTAAGCAACATGCAACAGTTTCATCAAAAATTTCATTCGCTGGCGATGGCAATTGTATCATTTCATGAGGTTAGTGCTGTTCTGATGATAGTTTCAAATTGTTTAACATTTCATGAGGTTAGTGCTGTTCTGATGATAGTTTCAAATTGTTTAACATTTCATGAGGTTAGTGCTGTTCTGATGATAGTTTCACATTGTTTAACCACAAATTGTTCCTATAGCTAATGATGTACCATGAGGATGGCTGCTGTAATACAGTTCACTGTTAAAACCCCTTTATATAACAACTTGGTCCGGGTTGACGACTTATGTATGTCTTTATATCCATTGTCCTTTCTCTGCTTATGCTGTGCGATGTCGCAGGAATGAATGAAGATCGGTTTTCGGGCTATTGCACGTTTGATCGTTTGATATGCAGTAATACCATGCCGTGTTAGAATGTTGGTAACTCCTTCAGTCCACCATCTTCTTGGACTTCCTCTGTATCTTGCTGTTTCCATTTTCATGTTGTATGCTCTTGCCGCTGGCCAATAAGGGTGCATTCTTATTAGGTGGTCGAACCATTTGAATCTCTGTTTTTCAATATATTTAACCACAGATTTTGTTTCAGCCGTTCTTGTAATCTCCTCATTTCTCATATGATCTCTTCTTGTTCTCTTTGCTGTTTTTCTTATTAAACATCTCATTTCACACGTAGTAAACTTCTCTCTTATTCTTTAGTTAGTGTCTATGTCTGACATGGAAAACATAATGTTGGGATGAATATTGAATTTATGATTTACTTTTTCGTTGCCATTGGGATAGATGTATGTTTCAAAATTGGTGTAAGTAAATAATTGACGTAGTTGGCTTTTTTTTTTAAAGATCATTGTGTCGAGTTCTCTTTCCATTCTTCCGTCAGTTGTAAAAAGTCTCCCTAGATATTTAAATTCCTGTACTTGTTTCAGTAGTTGATCATTTATCTTTATATAAATAACCAAAATATCGGAGGATGTCCGACAAAATGAAGAGTGCCGCATTAACCAAACGAATAATTAGGAAATACTGAATAAGATAAAATGTTTACAATAAAATACCTAACTATATTTAATACGTAACAGTAACAAAAAAATAAAAATAAAATATAGGTCAAGGACAATTTTCTACGTTGCGATCCAACCGGGACCTTTTTCAAAAAACAAATAACAATCATAAACATAAAAATATTGACAAATAGAATGATTTGAACCTGTTTCCCCTCAGCAAGAAACAAGATCAAGTGTAGTGATGACGTCATTTCTATGCCAGATGTTGTCAGCTGCTGATTTTCCCTAAACATTTTATCGTCTCTAAGTCTGTTGAAGCCCCCCCCCCCCCCCCCCGACTAATTTCTTTCTTTTTTTCATCTTCTTTTCTGTCCGTCGTGATATTACTCATTGTAGGCTCCCAACCCTGCTATTACACCTATCATGTTGATGGAGACTTGATATATTATTTACTACTTTATCACCCATGGCCATTGTTTATTGATCTTTGTCTATTCCTGTTTTCCAATATTGCGCAAATTTATGCTCAATTATTGTAGGCAATCAATTTTTCATTTATTAGAAGTGACGTCATAACTACAGTGGATCTTGTTTCTTGCTGAGGGAAACAGTTTCAAGTCATGCTATTTGTCAATATTTTTATGATTTTGTGTTTTTGATTGTTAATTAATTTATTTTTTAAAAAGGTCCCGGTTGGATCGCAACGTAGAAAATTGTCATTGTTCTATATTTTATTGTTATTTTTTTTTTAAATTTACTAATGTTAATTCCGTATTTTATGTAACTTTTTTTTACCTTATTCAGTATTTCCTAATGTATCTTTATGTTGGTTGTATTGTGTTTTCTGCCTATAGACATTACTTTGTTGTTTTTTTCTCTGTTGATATGTTGTGATTGAGGCAGCTTTCGTTGAATCGGGTTATGTGATCTTGCAGCTCTTCACTTGATCTATGTAGTAGGCACTGATCGTCAGCACAGCTGACGCCATGTGTCAACACAGATGGCAACGTAAGCACAGCAGAGCAATAAATTCATAGGATGTATAAATTGTGACTCTGTGATAGTTTACATGTTCATTCAAGGATGAATCTACGACAGGTCCAGCAAACAAGTAGGGGAATTTGAGTGTTCACAGAAATCTTCTCTAGATATTATACAAAAACTCAATTTAAACAACTTGGATGTAATAATGAAAATTCACTGTACATGCCTATAGGCAACACTAGACTACAAAGGGATAAATGTTCCAGTGCAGGGTAACAACCCTAAACAGTATGTAGGTGGCTGGAGTAACACAGGGCAAATGTCAAAATATACAAAAATAAGTAGATGTGTTACCAAAATATAACGTGAAACAATCTAACAACAAGATACAGGGACAGACGACGTTTTTAGTCGAAACGTCGTCTGTCCATGTATCTCGTTGTTAGGTTGTTTCACGTTATATTTTGGTAACACATCTACCTATTTTTGTATATCTTGACTAGACTACAAACAATGTAGATTAAACACAATTGGAGATTTCACAAAGTCTTGTTATATAAGGAAATTTGGAATAAATGGATGAGCTCTTGAGGGATTTCACTACACTGACTCATTATCAACAGCAAATTATCGCTGGAAGTTGTGCTAGGATGTGCTATGAGTGGTGATCTTGGCAAACGGCATACTGCTTCATTGAGCGAAGTGGAATACATATGGGAAACTAAGTACAAGGAAGTCAATACTCTACCATTTTTAGCTGAAATCAACATGAGAAAAATTAAGTTAAAATACAATTTTCTGAGTTGATAAATGTAGACCACATTGACTAAAGGACAAAAGTAAACCAAATTGACTAAAGGACAAAAGTAAACCAAATTGACTAAAGGACAAAAGTAAACCACCTAAATTGACTAAAGTATAATGATAAACCAAACTGACTAAAGGACAAAAGTAAACCAAATTGACTAAAGGACAAAAGTAAACCTAATTGTCTAAAGTATTATGGTAAACCAAATTGACTAAAGGACGAAAGTTAATAAAATTGACTAAAGGACAACAATAAACCACATTGACTAAAGGACGAAAGTTAACCAATTTCTCTAAACTCAATTGGGGCCTAGTCTACTAGTTTATGGTGCATAGAATAAGTAAGGGGGAGGGGGAGGTGTATTTTTGCCAGGAATGCCATAGGATGCGACTACAGAAAGTTAGAGGATAGGCTGGAAACTTGTGACGTGTGGAATAAAACATCATTGTCACCTCATCTTGTCTCTATTTCTTACTTGTGTCTTCTGTCGGGTGGTCCCCATGGATGTTCTTCTGTCGGGTGGTTACCATGAATGACCTTCTGTCGGGTGGTCTCCATGGAGGATCATCTGTCGGATGGTCCCCATGGATGATCTTCTGTCGGGTGGTCCACATGGATGATCTTCTGTCGGGTGGTCAACATGAACGATCTGTTGTCAAGTGGTCCACATGGTTAATCTTCTGTCGGGTGGTCCCTATGGATGATCCTCTGTTGGGTGGTCCCATGGATGATCTTCTGTCGGATGGTCCCCATGGATGATCTTCTGTGGGTGGTCCCCATGGATAACAAATTTTAACTTGATACCGACACTATCGATGGCAACGGCTGGTACTAAACAATTGCACAAAGCTCGTAATCTTATATGAGGCTCATGTCCTCCCTGTCATTGAATATGCAGGTGCACTATCACCTCCAGTCACACACAGATTGAGAGGTTGGAGAGAATTCAAAATGAAGCGATGCGGGTCATCCTTGGTTGAACACTCTGTCTATGAGATTTCTCCTTGATTTTCCGAGCATATCTCACAGAATTGATCTGTGGAATATCCGTGCATATATCAGTGTGAGTTCTGACATAGACCACCCACTACGCAGTGAGCTTCCTCGTGTGAATGGAAGCAGGTTCAGTAGAGGCAAATCGTGGATGGGTCGTACCGAGGATACTGTTAAACAGATTTGCGCCCCAGAAGACATAACTCTTGGCCAGGAATGGATATATATATATATTCCTATGGTCTTTTAAGAAGCAATCACTGCCGTCATTACACCCAATAGAGAGTGCAGTGAACACAGCCCTGTGAGTATGAACACTGAGGTTAGGGCACTCATCTGTGAACATGCCGACGACACATATGTTGTGACTTAGGCCAACATGCGCACTGTACCACGTCGCCACAGAGCTGAACATGTTATAGCTCTTGATGTTACCTTCTGATATGTGTCCTTGTTTTCTTAATTCTTGATTCTTTCTTGATGTTACCTTCTGATATGTGTCCTTGTTTTCTTAATTCTTGATTATTTCTTGATGTTACCTTCTGATATGTGTCCTTGTTTTCTTAATTTTTTTATTCTTTCTTGATGTTACCTTCTGATATGTGTCCTTGTTTTCTTAATTCTTGATTCTTTCTTGATGTTACCTTCTGATATGTGTCCTTGTTTTCTTAATTTTTTATTCTTTCTTGATGTTACCTTCTGATATGTGTCCTTGTTTTCTTAATTCTTGATTATTTCTTGATGTTACCTTCTGATATGTGTCCTTGTTTTCTTAATTCTTGATTCTTTCTTGATGTTACCTTCTGATATGTGTCCTTATTTTCTTAATTCTTGATTTTTTCTTGATGTTACCTTCTGATATGTGTCCTTGTTTTCTTAATTCTTGATTTTTTATTGATGTTACCTTCTGAAATATGTCCTTGTTTTCTTAATTCTTGATTTTTTTCGTGATGTTACCTTCTGATATGTGTCCTTGTTTTCTTAATTCTTGATTTTTTCTTGAGTAGAAACCAGCAGCATAGAATACGGGACATTCCCTGAAGTACACGGGACATTCCCTGAAGTACACGGGACATTCCCTGAAGTACACGGGACATTCCCTGAAGTACACGGGACATTCCCCTAATTACACGGGAAATTCCTCTAAGTACTCCACTTCTCGGTCCAGCAGCCATGAAAGAGTATGCCGATTCAAAGTCCCAGTTAGATGGTGATCATCTGTGTAACTTTCCAGAGAGCACACTTTTTCCCCTCACCCTTGGCTATCCCCGTATCTGTCATTCTTTGTAAATACACATTAGCACCTCCAGCATTATCTTCTCCACTCTGTTGTAGATCAATGACCGACCTTATTAGGTCGGCCCTATCTCTCTTCAAGACTCTGCCAATGAGTCGGCTCTTTCGTTGTCTCTGATCTCCGCATGACCATAGCAGTATTGTTTTCTTCAAACTTTCCTCTTAGTCTGGTCGTATTAAAGTGTCGTAACATACTAACAATAATGGATGTTTCTCTGCTTTTACAACTGAAGATGACGTCATTCATTTACTCAGAACAAACATCAGTACTGCGGCTAGACTTAGTGCTGTCCAGTATAATCACATTCAGCAGCATCATGAGGTGGACATTAACTTCAATGTGACCCGAGGATATCCTTAGCGTAGTGCTTAATCCATTCACTTTGTGTTCAAGAGGTTGTCAGTTTAAATCCTGCTTACAATGTCTTGTTTACAGAGTCAATTTGTTTTAAAGATTGTGGAGTATTGCTAGAAGCTACGGAATTACGTGCTGTAAGCAGTATTCTTGGTAGTGTGAGGGATAGAGTGCATATGGGGTAACCCGAACACAATGAAGTCAGACCACTACACCTTTTCAATGAATATGGTTGCCTTCAAAACCAATATCCCAATCGAGGCTAAATCCTTAAAGTAGAGACGGGGCTTAGTCCAGCCTACAGAGGTTGGAAACTAAGAATTGATCCGGTCAACCTTGACATGGAGTATTACCAGTCCTGCCCAAGCAATCACTGCTGCTGAAGTTGGAGATATCAGGCAGAGAAACGCACCAGCAACCATCACACAACATGACTAGATCATATATCTTCCCAACAACAATCACACAAAATGACTAGATCATATGTCTTCCTAGCAACCACCACACAACATGACTAGATCATATGTCTTCCTAGCAACCATCACGCAACATGACTAGATAATATGTCTTCCTAGCAACCACCACACAACATGACTAGATAATATGTCTTCCTAGCAACCACCACACAACATTACTAGATCATATGTCTTCCTAGCAACCATCACACAACATGACTAGATAATATGTCTTCCTAGCAACCACCACACAACATGACTAGATAATATGTCTTCCTAGCAACCACCACACAACATTACTAGATCATATGTCTTCCTAGCAACCATCACACAACATGACTAGATAATATGTCTTCCTAGCAACCACCACACAACATGACTAGATAATATGTCTTCCTAGCAACCACCACACAACATTACTAGATCATATGTCTTCCTAGCAACCATCACACAACATGACTAGATAATATGTCTTCCTAGCAACCATCACACAACATGATTAGATAATATGTCTTCCTAGCAACCATCACACAACATGATTGGATAATATGTCTTCCACACAACAACACACAAAAAAACATACCAGCATAGGCACACATCAAAAATGCTTGTTTTTATCATGTTTAACTATTTTTTCCCCAACAACTTTATGCTTACAACTGTTCATTTGTATTTCCACTCTTAATAATTATTCCCTACAACATCTATTGAACAATGGATATCTGTAATCATAACGATGTGTTACTCATTGTTAATACAGTTCTCAGTTAACTTTTACTTTACATAATATTTATTATTTGTATAGGTAACAGCAACATCATTTGAATTACATTTTGTTTGAAATCTGCCACAGGTTGAATTCACATATGACAAATCCTATCTGAGGAACAGCCTTGAGGAATGCAGACTACTACTCCAGATGACTATTGAACGACACTTAACCGAGAAGTCTAAATCAAGAATAGACCTGGTATTTCATACTTTCTGCGAGTCTGAACTATTGGATGCACTTTTCACAAGTGAACTATACAAACAACACATGGAGAAAATTACTGCAGATCTTGTTACCTTGTTGGATGATGGAAGCTTGTGATCTATGACTTGTATTTCTTCTCAACTGATTTTCTATTAAATTCCATAATCTCTGTTTCCCATTTATATGCATTTCAATTCCTTCATGCTACTGATATCTTAAACCATGTGGTATGAATATCCTTCACTTCTTAATTTGAACTTCTTCTTCCTCGTTCTCCAGTTAAAGTCAGGTGATGATATGGAGTTCCAAAATGAACTGTACTGTGCAAATTTCAATATCTCAAGTCAACTATCAGCAAAACATGAGATTGCACTGCAGAGATCAGAAAGAGATTAGCGATGGCACTACAAAAACATCAAATGAAAAATCTATGCAAAGAGCAAAGAAAAACAAAGTTACGGCTATGGATATTAAGAAGCTATATTATTCCAGTAACAATATATTGTTGTGAGATGTGAATAATGACATCCACAATGGAAAAGAAAATACCGGAATGTGAAAAGAAATATTACAGAAAGATCCTATGAATATCATTGGAGAAAGACAGAACCATGCAGATATCTGCAAAGACCTGAACATAGAAGTCGAATGCCTCCTGAAAACTATAAAAACATGCAAAATAATATATTTTGGACACATAGAAAGGCACAATGATTTAGAAAGATTAATCATGGAGGGAAAAAATTACAGGTAAGAGAACAAGAGGCAGACCAAGACTATGATGGACACAGGATATCAAAGACCTGCTGAACATGACACTGGAAGAAGCTAGGAAGCTTGTACAGAGTCAAGAAGCTTACAGAATGGCAGTGAGGACAACGTTCTGTTAAGGACATGTTACATAGTTGACTGACTATGGTCACCAGCCACAAGACAGTGCCATAGAACTTGTCCGTTAGAGCTGTTTTCTTATTGTGGTATCGTATAGTGGAAACTTCTGTAAAATATATTCAATATTTTCTGGAGATTCTTCACATATGTACATATTAGTGTTACCCATTTCAAACTTTCCGTACATGTGTTGTTTGAGTCTGTTGTGGCCTGTTCTCAATAGACAAATCATTGTTTGTTCCTTTCTTCTAAGCTTGTAGATAGCATCATCCTTTTTGGCTGAATTGGTGAGTTGTGCGTCATTATTTTATTAATGGAGCTTTTGATGATTGCCTTCATTTCTGAAAATGAATCTTTTATCTGTTGCTGGCAGTTACTTCCAGTTTCTGCTAGCTGATGTGCTATCTCATTTCTCCTGATTTTTAAGGGGCCTGGCGTCCAGTAGAGAACTACTTTTTTTGCTTGGTTGTGTAGTTGGGAAGCTCGATGGCCTAGTTGACAGTGAGCGTGCTGTCACAGGCTACAGCGTGCCAGGTTCGAAACCACGTCTGGACACACAAACCGGGGTGTGATTACTTGCATGACACGACCTTTCCTCCAGCTGACCCAGTTTTAATGTGTACCTGACCCAAGGATTGGAGAAGGTAAACACAGCAAGGAAGGGAACTGGTCACCCCATTTAATAGTTGCTACGGCTTAGTACATGAAGAGTTATCTTCATTTCCGATGGCAGGTTGCTGCCATCTGTTTCACCATCAGCACAGCGAAGACATTAGTAATGTATCAACCAGCACCAGGTGTCCCCTACAGTATCAGTAATCACCAAAAAAAATGACAAAAACTCAATACTGCCAATAAGTGTGTATATCTCGTCAGCACGCTATCGCAAACTGCAACAATTGATGAGGACTTTTCTCTGCGTATTGCTCGTGCAAGTGGTATCAGTTTGACAATTAAGTTGGACGTTTACTGCGCTGTGGTTCTACAAACACTGCTTTATGCTGCGTCATCCTGGACTGACTATGCGAGACACGCTCGACAGTTTAACTCTTTTCACCTTTGGTGCCTAAGAAACCTCATGGGAGTACGTTGGCAGGATCGAGTACCAGACACGGAAATCCTTCACGTCCCGTATGCACAGCATCCATGCTCTGCTGACTAGGTCCCAACTCAGCTGGACTGGCCACATCGTCCGTAGGCCAAACAAGTGCTTTCCAATGATATATTTCTATGGGGAGCTGTGCGGTGGTAAACATTCAAATGGAGGGATGAAAACGCGCTTCAGGGATCACCTTAAAAACTCTCTCAAGCACTGCAGCATCGATCCCAGCTCTTGGGGAACTACAGCCCATGATCGCTCAGCTTATCACACACAAATTACTGTTGGCATCACTAAATGTGAAAAAGAAAGAACACTGCGGGCAATTTGCAAGCGACAGAAGTGGAAGAACAAATCCGAAAACTCTCCTACTCCAAACCCTCTGCATGCACTGCAATAGAACTTTCCTGGCACGAATCGGATTCATCTACGAACTGATAAACCAAATTAGACAATCGCAAATGTTTTGTTATTTTCTATTTGTTCATAACAAAAATGTTGTTTGTCATGCCATGCTCATCTTTGATTGCGAAGGAGGAACACCATCATCATCATATATGACCAGCCACACTTCCAACTACAGTACACCTATTGCTTATGTGTCATTTTGTACCTATATGGATAATAGGGATTTTATTTTCAGTCATTCATGTCGATAAGTTTGGTTTATGGAAGACCTGAAAATCAGATATGGCATCCGAATTTGAATCATTCTTCAATAGAGTTTCCATATTTTTCTATTCCTCATCTTATTTGTGTACACCCATACGATTGTCATACCTGACAAGCTATTAAACTGAAAACCTGTGAAAAACATTTTTTTAAACCTTACAGAATAAATAAATATATTATAATAAATTATGATACAGGAATCAACCACAATTATTTTAAAATCTGCTAAATTGTTCTAACTGGTTTCTGCATTAAAATTTCTCTTAAAGGCCATGCAGAATCTATCTTATGCAATATCATTATTACAAATTTGACATAATGGTGTGTAAATCAGGCTTGTATAAAAACCTACAGTGACAAGAGAGGTTTTCACCTGAACACTCTAACACAGTTTACATCAGTGATGTAAGGATTACATAGTCAAATATGACTGAAATGTTTACATCAGTAATGTAAGGATTAGGCCTATATTGCCAAGAATGGCTGAAAAATGTGCATCAGTAATTTAAGGATTATATAGTTAAATATGGCTGACAAGTTTAAATCAGTGATATAAGGATTAAATTGCCAAATATGACTGAAATGTTTACATCGGTGATGTAAGAATTATATGATCACATATGGCTGAAAATAGTACATAAATGTTATAAGGTTACACGTTTATCTCATGGCAGAGTATGTAGTGATAATAATCAATTTTAGCTCAGGCTAGCACAAACTTGGTTATGGTTCAATTGGCAGACTAGATTGTTTCATTTCTCATAACTTTAGCAAAGTTACTGAAGTGTACAAGTGGTTCCTAAAACATTCAATAGGTTCATGATATCTTCACATTGAAGAAATAATACTTCTCAAACATTTCCTGCCTCTTGCTACAGTGATGCTATCTACCAAAAAATGTTATGTTCTTTTCTTAATGTCAACTTACTTGTTACCTGTTTAGGGTAGTCGGGGACAAAGTGTTACACTTTTCGCCTTTTAGCGTATTCTGACAACTAGACTCAACTATAAGAGATCAAACTGCCATCAATGTATAGCTTATCCATCCATCTTACATTCGTGAGTTATTGAAAACATACAATTACATGTAGACAGTAGAATGAGAATTTATGAACATATGTAAAAAAAAATCACTTTGCCCCATTTTTGGGGGGCAAAATGATTGCAGGCAAAAAGGTGATATAAACCATTCTAAAGTTGAAGGGAGATCGCCACTGCGACAGACCAAGCACACTGGCAGTGTGTAAATGTGTGCTAAGAATGTATAGAATAAATAGATAGACCTAGTTTCGCAACTTCAAAACGTTAATCTAAAAGAAAAGTTCTGATAAAAAATAGTTTGTAAGTTCCGTTTTAAAGCTAACAATGTCTTTGTACGGTTGGATGATCATTATAACCATATATATAGATCTCACCCAACCTTAGATCAGCATCAATAACTTTCTCATGACATTGGAATTTTTTTATTACTTTTTGAATGCACCACTTTGCTCCAATAAGCGTGCGATACTTTACCCCAAATCGCATTGTTAGCAACTATCACAAATTCAAATGAAATAACAAGTAGCCTGTCAAGATAATCTGCTTAATTACTTAAAAGCACAATATTTATTTCAGTTTAAACATTTTTTTTAAATCACGATATTAATGATAATAATAGGCAGAGTGCGAGAAGTTGCACAAAAAATAGATCGAACATAGTGAAAAAATATTATTCCACATTGCTGAAAATTGGCTTGTCCTTGACCTATTGTATTTCGTTGTGTCAAAGATTGTAATGTTGGCGTCTGTCCTAGTCATGTGTGCTACCAGAAAACCCCATTTTCTTGGGACAACCCGCAGTGACATTTTACCCCGTGCGACACTTTGCCACTGGCTACCTTAAACATTGTATACTGTTGAATGTATTTGTGCCATTCCTATTTTGGTTTCTTAAATTTGATTCCTCATCCCATGTTTTGTATATAAAAGGTATATTACTTTTCTAATTTGTTCCACATTCTTATCAGTTATTTTGTTGTTTAAATTGTATTTATTTGCAATTTATCACGTTTTTTTGGTTAATAAACAATTATACGGTTAAATTACATTATACCAACTTGGTCCACAAGATAAAATATGTATGTAATAAAAGAAATTCATTATATACAGTACACAATAAAATAAAAGGTCTGCACACAATAAATACTAAATATAATAGAGGATTATAAAAAGTGTTGTTATATAGGGAAATTTGTTATAAAAGAATGTGCTAGAGAGAAATTCCACTCTATAAGACCTGAACCCAGATTAACTACTTCTGCTGTTTATTTACTTTATACATTCCTGCTTACTTTTAATTAATTATGCTGTCTCACAACATTTAAAATTGCTCATTATTCTTCCATTAATATTTGGTTTTACTTAAGTTAACTTAGAAATTTGGGTACAGTACAAGTAGTCACCACCACATAGTCGAGTTATTTCCCTTTTCTATGTTTGTAAATTTCAAGTTCATACTATCACCATTTTATTATTTCACATTATAACTTGACGCTTCTCAGTATGATTTGTAATGTTGTTGTTATTCATCCATCACAAGATGATGATTGACCATTTGTTAACTCCCCTTTTTAAATTCAGTTAGAGTTATGTCCTTGCTATGAGTTCATTGAAGGGTAATAAGACCTAGGTAATAACCAATCTGCCAGAGAATATCTGACATGGTGGAGAGTGCTGCAGTAACAAAACTAAGAAGCGATAGCAACTATGATCAAGTATTATTGTCACAGATTACTCAAACAACTAACAAATAGCAAATATAATGTCTACAAGTGGAAACTGTCCTTGTTCCTTTATTTCTTATTATTTCTCATTGCCATTATATTTGCTATTTGTTAGTTGTATTTGTAATCAGTAGCAATAATACTTTATTGTAGCTATTATTGCTTCCTAGTAAGACCTATTATATATAATTTTATGAATTTTAATGCCATGTATCAATTTAATATTAGTTAGTTAGTTAGTTAGTTAGTCGTCGGATCATCATCACTGCAAACTGGACACATCCATAGTTGCTCCGATCTCTCCTTGAGTGTATCCGCCATCACACTTCTGATGACAGTACCGGTCCTATGCTGGTTGACCATCATTCTTCTGCGCCCTACAAAATGTTCACCTCTAGCAACACCGCATTTCAATCCCTGATCTTTAATCCTAGCCATTGAAAAGGAATCATCATCCACATTAGTCTCACTCTCGCGTGTTATATCTCTTAAGGAGTTTAAAACGTCAGCGCGATCCATTGCCCCATCGCCCTTTGCCACAATCGCACACGATGCCAGTTGATCCGCTCTTTCATTGCCTCGAACGCCCACATGTCCCGGCACGAAAATAAATGTAACCACTTTCAAGCTTGCATTTCTCAAGGCCTCAATCCACTGTTCGCGAACGAGACCCACTTGTACCTTCTTAATCATACTCATAGAGTCACTCAAGATGCAGACCTGCGTTACTTTCTGTGTGCGTAGCCACTCAAATGCCTTGGTCACCGCCATAGTCTCCATGGTCATACTACTCGTAGTGACCGCAAAGGCACCACTTTCCTCCTTGATCGTTTTACTTGCGCACTGAGCTGTAAAGGCCCAAGCACTGCGAACATGCCTAATTACAGATCCATCAGTGTATATAATCACATCCCCCTCTTTGGTATTCTCACTGATTAAAGCCTGCACTTCTTTCTCCACAGCTGTGGGACACCATTCTCTGCATTCCCTGCTAAGTGATATTACTACTCTCAAACAAGTTTCGAAATCTGTGGGTAGACCTATCCATTCCGCACCAGCTGCCACATCCTGTAATCGGCACACGCTTTGTATTACATCCTCAGCACGTCCCATCCACGACCTTCCTCTCTTGAGTCTGCTGCCTTTAACTTTCTGTATTTCGGAATGCAACGGGTGTTCCTTATCTGCATGTATTTGAAGGTACGCCCGTGCACGGCAATACTGTAATCTATGCTCAGCTGTTGGGCAGTCAAGTAGGTATCGCATAGCTCTTGTCGATGTGTCTCTTGTGCATCCCAAAATGATACGCATTGCTGCATTCTGGACTCTATCCAGTCTTTCGATCTGAGTTTGGCTAAGAGTCAGAATTGCCAGTGCATATTCCACCACAGCCACAACCAAACCCTGGTACAAAAGAAATAACAATCTTTGCTCACACTGCGCAGCAGCCATAACCTTCATTGCTGCCAAGCCTTTGCCTGCCCTTATGATAATGTGGTCAACATGTTCCCTGAAACTCAGGCTTCTGTCAAAAAACACACCCAGATATCTCATTGTGCTAGTTCTTTCTAAACATTTCCCGGACAACGAAACTTGTGGCATGGGTGTCTTTACCATGTGATTGTTCAAGGAAAACCATGTCACGAATGCCTTAGACGGATTAACCACTGCTCCCGTATCTCGACACCAATTTGTCAGTCTGTCCAGCTCCTTCTGTAGTTCCACGACGCACTCTTCTCGATTTCTGCCCTGTCTATACACCAGGATATCATCGGCATATGACATCGTTCTGCCAACACCTGTGATTTGATTGCCAGCGATATGTACTGTGTATACATTGAAAAGTACAGGAGATAGAGGCGATCCCTGTGGCAGGCCAGGGCTAATAACCGTTGGTGTAGATATCCAGTAACTGGATAACTAATTTAATATTATTCAGCATCAGTGTTTTGTGACTGCCTGGCCACTTCCTGTGCCAGACTGTGACAACATATCTTCAGACTGTGGCAAGATATTCTTCTTCGTCTTCTGTATTCATTCTCATACTACCGAAGATGAGCAGGATGTAGTCACAAGAATTGAATTCGTAGTGTTTATGGTTTATGCCATTCGTCCTGACACATCCTACTTCAGCATTGCTTCTGGATCACATAGGAAAGGATATCTAGCTCCACCCTAAAACCTCCTTAGTCACCTCTTGTGACATCTGTAGAAGGTAAAATAGTGTTATTCTTTGCTCCCCTTTCAGGCCATGCAACACACGGGCGAGGTAACATATATCTACCGATCCACAAACCTTTCTCCTTGAATTGTAGTTATTTATGAGTATATACAATTTGTTTGGACAAGGCCCTGGTCTTATAAAAAATGTTTCACAGGTTGAAAAGAACTATTCTGCGCATTCAATTATAGATAAACAATCAGGGTATCAATGATTTAATAGTTGCCAAATATGCAGTAACCACACAACTATTCTTGTTGCCCAATTTGCTAATAATTGTGCCCAAAACGCTAACTCTGAGGCTGATCTACAAATCATTATAGGTTTTCCCAAAACTTGTACAAACTTTGGGCTAATTATTATGTGGAGAAAGCAGAAGCTATGTTACAACCATCACCTGGCAAAATGTTACATGAGTCCTGTATAAAGGTAAATGGCGTAGTGAAAGTGGTCAGTAGATTCACATACCTAGGTAATTATTGCATGTAACAGAAATTGTTTCTAACATGTTTAAAATATCTTTAAAAATTGAACTTTTAAGAACATAACTATCTTCTTCAACTTCATCGTTCATTCTCAAACTCCCGCTGGATCTCTCTTGTAGCAGGAGACATTCTCAAACTCCCGCTGGATCTCTCTTGTAGCAGGAGACATTCTCAAACTCCCGCTGGATCTCTCTTGTAGCAGGAGACATTCTCAAACTCCCGCTGGATCTCTCTTGTAGCAGGAGACATTCTCAAACTCCCGCTGGATCTCTCTTGTAGCAGGAGACATTCTCAAACTCCCACTGGATCTCTCTTGTAGCAAGACATTGGTCCTACTAGATTTCCAGCAGGATGTAGTCCAGAGAAAGGAAATTCATTGTGTTGCATTTTATTTGTGCCAATGACTTGAAACATCTATTTTTGGCAGAGAACACAGCTTTCATAAATCGACATTTAGGCCTATATACCTTTTACAGATGAAAGATGCACACATTTGTCATGTCAGATACTAGAATGTGAACTTTAGTTAAACAAACAGATAGGACATTAGATGTGCCAAATAGGACAGTAGATGTGCCAAAAATGTTAGGTTTTGATTTGATCAAACATTATTGGTTTACATACATTGTGAGAAATGTTACCATATAATGATTCAACAGCCTTTTTATGTTATGTAAAAATGTATTGATGTTATTGTTACAAGATTGGCATTTTGAAGTTTAACTAAATCTAGTTTCTGCCATCTACTTGCCAAATATTCATAAATACATGTCACTGAGATTTCTGTTATGAACTTAATGATAAAATTATATATTAATTGTTTCTTTGCATTTATAGTTTTGAGGAACTTAACAACTTTGCATTGATTTCCGGATTTCTAAGTAAATTTAATTTTACTTCAAGTGTAAACAATGCCTGATTTCTAAGTAAATTTCAATTTTGTTATGTCATATGTTAACACTCTTGATTTCTGAGAAATTTATTTCAAGTGTGAATACTGCTTGATCTCTGGAGTAAACTTCATATTATTTCATGTGTGAATACTGTGACACATTGGCAGAAATCTAAAATTAAGAAATCATGTGACAAACACCCATTCCTGTATGAGATTAATTACTGTTCTTAGACATTAAATTCAGCAAATGTATTGCGGAGATGGCACATGATGATGATACTGAAGATGTGTTTTATTTACAATGAGCAAGCCAGATAAGATGTTCCAGAGTTCGCCAAAAATATTTATTTTTTTGGGCCAAAACTTCAACAGTCCAAAGAAGGAAGTCATTTAGTTGACTTATACAAATATAAGAAATATAAAAACACTTACGAGAAAACTGCGGCAGTTTCTCTGAAACTGTGACCAGTACGGATACACTTCACTCAATATATTCAAATAGCTGTGAGAAGAAAGTGTCAATCTTTGAGGTTGCCATTTATATCCAGATTCTCATTTTCTGGAAGAGTTTTCAGCTACCGACCAAAGATAGAATATTTATATATATATTTTTTTTTAAACAGTTGATAAAGGTAACGGTATGTCCCGTGGCAGCAACCTGCCGTCGGGAATGAAGATAACTCTTCATGTACTAAGCCGCAGCAATTATTAGGTTGGGTGGCCAGTTCCCTTCCTTGCTGTCTTTGCCTCCCCTAACTCATGCGTCAGGTACTCATTTACAGCTGAGTAGACTGGAATAGTGGTTGTGTCAAGCATGAAATCACAACCCTGATTTTTTTGTCCGGACATGGTTTCGAACCCGTCGATAGCAAGCAAGCTCACTATGAACTAGAACTATCCCATCCAGTTTTGAACATCTCAGAACAACATTATTGTTCATCAATTTTTACTGAAAACCATTCAAAGTTATTAACTAAGAGTCAACTTTATGATTTCAACTTATAAAATGTTAATATTAAAACAAATGATATTGCCTGTTTATTTGTGCTTGCTGAAGTTTTATACTTTGTGTTTATGATGTAGTTTCAATGAATCCACAATCATTTCTGAAGCTCTGTCCATTCAAAATATTAAACAACACATATTCCTATATAAATGCCAGTGTTGTTCTATCTATCTATCTATACGCTGTGACCCTTGTTTGCCTTGCGGCGTCAGGGGTGGAAGAGTTCTCAGGAGATGGCCTTCCTTTGTGCTGTTTATAAGCTTGTTCCTGTGGCTTCTTTGATTTATGTGATCCATCTTTTACATGGTCTGCCTCTGGTTTTATAGCCGTGTTGTCTATATGTCATAGCCATCTGTGGCATGTTGGTAGTTTGAAAGGATATGAAAATCACTTGATCTGTTGTCTTTTAATGTGTTCCAATACTGGTATTGTTTTGGTTATCTGTCTGATGTTATCATTTCTAATTTTTTCTCTTAATGACGATCTAAGTATTCTTCGTAGATATGTAATTTCTGTTGTCACTATTTTTATTTTGTCTTGTTCTGTCATTGTCCAGGTTTGGCACTGGTAGCACAGTGATGGGATAATAATAGTCTTGTATAATGCAACTTTAGTGTCTATGTTTACATTGTTTTTCTTAAAAATATGTGTCGTCTGTCCTAGGATCTGGTATGTTTTATTGCATCTATTTTTTAATCTCATTACTGTTTTTCCCTTTGCTCGATATAATGCTTCCTAAGTAAGTGAACTGTTTACCTGTTTTAAGGTGTTTATTATCTGTGTGTAATTTTGTGTTGTCTTGACCCTTAATTCTTGTGTCTGACAGTTCTAAAATGTTGATATTTCATTTCCTCATTTCTTCTATAAGATCGTCTTTGTTTCCTAGGGCACAGATGTTTATTGTGCCAAATTTGGTGGTTTGTTTATGTTTGATATTTCCAGCCTTCTTCTGAGAACTTTCCATTGTTTCCTATGAGCAGTATTACTTAGTACTAGTTTCTACACTGTCGGCTCGCTAAGCCAGTCACAGTGTCGCTTCAGTGACTCCAAATGGTTAAACCGTGTATTAATCTATCCCCTTCAGAAAAGAAATCACAAAGTTCATCTAGAAAACATTGAAACACAGAAAATTTACTTCCTTTTCGGCAAGCAGAGATAGCAAACCGCCATCGATCGGAAGTCCATGTGTTGTTACCAGGTCCAAAGGAGAATAAAGAATAGCTACACTGTTTCCCTTCCATGCATGTTGTAAGAGGCAATTAAGAAAGTTTTAAGCTGGAGTTGCCAATCCATTTCATATAGGATCAAAGTGACCCAGAAGTCATGCAGAAGTCAGATGTATCTGACCGAAAGGCCCAGATATCACAATGAAACTGTTAAAAAAAATACACAAGGCATTCATTTCTTCAGATGACATCCTGCTACTTTGGAGGTGTTTGAGAATGAATGCAGAGGTAGAAGAAAAGATATAGAAAATAGACAATTAAACCACGCATATGCACATACAGTCAGGAAAATTAATTTACATATATGTACATACAAATATACATACATGTCAACTGCCCGTAAATCGCCATATTTTTATGGTTTTTTCCAAGCTGTACGGCTGTACGGGCGTACACCGGCATTTACGGATTTTCACGTGAATTTCTGCAGACCTGTACGTTTTGGAGTTTTTTACTAAATTTAGTGGTGACACTGATATTTTTGTATATATTTTAGTGGCAATAGTGGTGTGTGTGGTTTTTGGAAACAATGCTTTTAACACACTACAAGTACTTTAATTATTCTCTGTGCTGGGGACGTTGTCTTTATACCGAACTTAGGGAATTTTTTTTCCACGTGCACTGGCAGTGTTAGTGTTACTCAGTGTATCTACAGTACACAAATACTAGTAACACTTACACATATATTCTGTTTCTAGGTCTACTATATACATCGTTTCATTTATATTGTAAGTTTTTGTTTGCCTCCTAGACGTAGGTAGTGTAGGTAGGCCTAAAGTTAAATAATAGAATAATATGTTATTTGTTTATGTAGGACTAAATCTGATCTTTAGACTTATCTTTGCATAATACTTTTATAGCTAGTTAGTTAGTTAGTCGTCGGATCATCATCACTGCAAACTGGACACGTCCATAGTTGCTCCGATCTCTCCTTGAGTGTATCCACCATTACACTTCTGCTGACAGTACCAGGCCGATGCTGGTTGACCATGATTCTTCTGCGCCCTCCAAAATGTTCATTTCTAGCAACACCGCATTTCAATCCCTGATCTTTAATCCTAGCCATTGAAAAGGGATTATCGTCCACAAGTGCAAAACCAGGCACTTAGAATAATGTTGGGAGCAATGAAATCAACACCCATAGCAGAGATGCAGAAAATGGGAAGAATGCAAACACTTGGCGAACGCAGAGACACAAAAGTACTAATTCAAGCAGAAAAGTTTCAGTGTATGCCAAGTCATCCAATGAAGGAAAGATTCCAAAATCTAGCAATGGGGCGACTGAAAAGAAGCAGCTTTAACCATCAAGCTAAGCGACTCCGTAGACAACTTACAGACCTACCTGAAGTTGACAGCCCCTTAAGGTCTGTACCAGAACAAACCCCGTGGAGTGAAAGGCATGGAATGTCAATATACATTCAGACCCAAGTGAAAGGAATACTAAGACAAGACGAACAGAACAGTGTGCAGCGAAGGACAGTAACCCTCAGTTTCCTGGATGAGGAATATCCACAAGATATATGGGTTGTCTGGTTCTGTGGTGAAGTGGTACAGAGCGCGTCTGTGACGGCAAAGGTACCGAGTTCGATCCTCACCACAGACAATTGTTCATCCGGACCGTTCAGAAAGCAATGGCAACCTACTGAACGTATTTATATTGCCTAGAAAATCACCACAGCCAACAAATGCTGGGTTGATAGCTACGTCCTGGATAGGATATGCTACCAATTTTATATGGGTCAGAGTGTACACAGATGGGTCAGCACAGAATGCTGTGAGGAATGGAGGTGCAGGTGTATATATAGAATATCCACACAAGCCTAGAGATACAATCAGAACACCGACAGGAAAATTCTGCAATAATTATGATGCAGAAATCCAGGCATTTAGTGTGGCAGCTAAAAAACTGCTGAACTCCAACTCTGGCCTACAGCCTGTGGTATTCCTGACAGATGCAAGGTTAGTGCTTCAAGCTCTCAAGTCTGGAAAACTAACAGACTTGAAAAAACTAATTAGCGAATTGTCTTACCAGTATAGGATAACCATGCAGTGGATACCCTCTCACTGTGGAATACCAGGAAATGAAAAAGCAGACCAACTGGCTGCTAAGGAAGGTGCTGCCGAAGACCAACCAGATATACCAATTACCTACCATGAGAAAAAACAGATGATCAAGTCAATAAGAAAGCCACAAACACCAACACAAGATGACTATCGCATTATGAACAGATCGGAACAAGTTATAATTTTACGTCTCAGAACAGGACACAACCGACTCCGCAGTCACATGTATACAAAGTTCAAGATTGGCAACACGGCCATGTGTACATGTGGACAGGCAGCACAGAGTGCCAAATATATACTTCAAGGGTGTTCTGAGCATGAAACGCTGAGGCAGACATATTGGCCAGAGGAAACAACACTGGAATAAAAGCTCTATGGGATACTGTATGAACTACAAAAGACAATGAGTTTTATTCAGGAGACAGAATTACAGATATAGACATGTTTCAAGTGAACGAAAGAAGAAGAAGAAAAAAGTATCATTCTCGCGTGTTATATCTTTCAAGGAATTCAAAACGTCAGCGCGATCCATTGCCCCATCGCCCTGTGTCACAATCGCGTATGATGCCAGTTGATGCGCTCTTTCATTGCCTCGAACGCCAACATGTCCCTGCACGACAATAAATGTAACGACTTTCAGACTCGCCTTTCTCAAGGCCTCAATCCACTGTTCGCGAACGAGTCCCACTTGTATCTTCTTAATCATACTCATAGAGTCACTCAAGCTGCAGACCTGCGTTACCTTCTGTGTGCATAGCCACTCAAATGCCCTTGTCACCGCCATAGTCTCCATGGTCATACTATTCGTAGTGACCACAAATGCACCACTCTCCTCCTTGATCGTTTTACCTGCGCACTGAGCTGTGAAGGCCCAAGCACTGCGAACATGCCTAATCACAGATCCATCAGTGTATATAATCACATCCTCCTCTTTGGTATTCTCACTGACCAAAGCCTGCACTTCTTTCTCCACAGCTGTGGGGTACCATTCTCTGTATTCCCTGCTAAGTGATATTACTACTCGCAAACAAGTTTCGAAATCCGTTCAGTCTTCCGGTCAAAATGGTGGATATCAACACAAGTGTTTTGTGTGTCGCTTACAATTTCACTTGAACAATGGATATATTCGTTGTTTTCAATTAGGAGATTGTGTGATGTGCTGTTATCCTCTGACCGGGAGGTCCAGTCATTGCCGGCGCTAACGGGGTGCGTGCCTCTGAGCTGAAGTTTTCGTGAGTGTAATCACCGTTACACAGTTTGAAAAATGGCAACCAATATCAAGCGGCCTAAACGAGGTGGCTCAAAAATAAAATGTCACAAGATCGAAAACAGCTAGGCTAGGAATTAAAAACGTGCGTGTGCTGTTTTGGAATGTGGCCAGTGTACACAAGCGTTGAACAGAGCTAGAAAATATGTGTTCTGAGGCTGACATCATTGCATTGCAAGAAACACAGTTAGGTGAAAGTGGTAACATCAGGATAGCCGGATTTCAGTGTTTCTACAACAGGCGACACCTTGGACAGACAATCCTAGTACTCGAGGGTTTTAGTGTATGCGAGGTTGATATGTCCAAGTGTGATAGCAACAATATCCAGTTACAGGCAGTGAGAGTCCGGAGGGTCCAGCACCCATTCATGATTGTACATGTGTATGCCTGCAACACGAGCGTTGATCTTCAGGGTTGGAAAATCCTAGGAGAGATAATGGAACAGGAAAAGCTGATTCTCTTCTGTGGTGACTTCAATGCGAAAGGTACATCATAGGGCAATAGTGCTTCGAACAAACAGAGAAGAGAGCTTAAGGAGGCCCTGGCAGATTCGGACTAGGTGTGCCTTAATGATGGCCGTATAACAAGGATGGCAAGCAGGGATGGTGATGTTGATAGCGCTATCGACCTGGTATTAGTGTCATCGGCCTCTGTGTTTATCTGCAAATGGGACGTGCTGGGGCATCATGGCAATGCCCACCTCCCATGTGTTGTTCTCTTGAAAATAGTAGAAAAGTAAGCAGATAAGGTCAAAGGTAAGATCCTTTATGATCGCAGAGGAGTGGATGTTGTGAGCAGAATTCGACAAGACAAACGTAAGGCTCAAGAAGTGGGAAATCAGGTGTGGGATAAGCCCCCCTGGTGGAATGAAAAGGTGCACAGGGCATGGAGCGAGAAACGGAAGGCAGTAGTACTATGGCAAAGAGCAAGGAAACTTGTTGTGGCTCAGCCCATGGAGGTCGCACATTGCAAACGGAGGAAATATATCTTAGTCCAAACATTCAAAGATATTGCAAAGGCGTCAAAATGGGACAAATTTTGCCAGGCGATCACACGCGAAAAGTCACTAAAATTGTTCTGGCGTTTACACAAATGCATGAATGGTCTGACAAGACGTGTGACTATTTCCGATTTCCAAAGCGACGATACCGTCTGGCAGAGGACGGACGAGACAAAAGGTGCGGCGTTGCTGGCACACTACACCGCAAAAATTGGTCAGAGAAATGTGAAGGCATATCAAGAAATCAGGAAAACGATCACAGACACGTGTAAGAACATGAGCATGGAAAACCATATGATAATCACAGTTGACGAAATCAGAAAGGCGCTGAAAAGTACAAAAAACACAGCACCAGGGCCAGATGGCATTAGATACGATGACATTAGTCGAAGAACGGATGAGGAGTTGGGAGAGTTGGCGGACATGTTCAATAATAGCCTTCTAAAGGGCACAGTGAAAAAAGACTGGTTGCACAGCTATTTAGTTCCACTACCCAAACCGGGGAAGGACCACACTAGGATACAAGGCTACAGAATAATAACAATGCAGAATACGATAGGCAAGCTTTTGGAAAAAATTGTGACCTAGAAGGTATCGTGTTATCTTGAAAGAAATAAGTGTTTACCAACATTGTTAGGAGGGTATCGCCCAGGAAAGAAGACATGGCAGAATGCAGCCATATTTGCGAAGGATGTTTTTGAGGGGTTCGATTTGCGCATGGAGACATGTGCGGTCGCAATAGACCTTCAGAATGCGTACAATAGGGTGTCCTTGAATATCTTGATGGAAAATCTGTTAAATCTTGCAGTAAATCATTTTGTCGTGCGGTGGGTTGGCGCAGGGATCGCCTCTATCTCCTGTACTTTTCAATGTATACACAGTACATATCGCTGGCAATCAAATCACAGGTGTTGGCAGAACGATGTCATATGCCGATGATATCCTGGTGTATAGACAGGGCAGAAATCGAGAAGAGTGCGTCGTGGAACTACAGAAGGAGCTGGACAGACTGACACATTGGTGTCGTGATACGGAAGCAGTGGTTAATTCCTCTAAGGCATTCGTAACGTGGTTTTCCTTGAACAATCACATGGTAAAGACACCAATGCCACAAGTTTCGTTGTCCGGGAAAAGTTTAGAAAGAACTAGCACAATGCGATATCTGGGTGTGTTTTTTGACAGAAATAAGAGTTTCAGGGAACATGTTGACAACATTATCATAAGGGCAGGCAAAGGCTTAGCAGCAATGAAGGTTATGGCTGCCGCGCAGTGTGAGCAGAGATTATTATTTCTTTTGTACCAGGGTTTGGTTGTGGCTGTGGTGGAATATGCACAGGCAATTCTGACTCTTAGCCAAACTCAGATCGAAAGACTGGATATAATTCATAATGCAGCAATGTGTATCATACTGGGATGCACAAGAGACACATCGACAAGAGCTATGAGGTACCTACTTGACTGCCCAACAGCTGAGCACAGATTACAGTATTGCCGTGCACGGGCGTACCTTCAAATATATGCAGATAATGAACACCATTTGCATTCAGAAAGTTAAAGGCAGCATACTCAAGAGAGGGAGGTCGTGGATGGGACGTGCTGAGGATGTCATACAAAGCGTGTGCAAATTGCAGGATGTGGCAGCAGGTGTGGAATGGATAAATCTACCCACGGATTTCGAATACTTTTATGATCATTTGTATGCTATTAAAGTTGTAAATCTTCTGCTGAAAAATACTAATACAGAACAACAAATACAATATAAAAACATCATTGTGAGTGTTCGTATGTTTGTATAGAATCATTGTGAGTGTTCGTATGTTTGTATAGAATCATTGTGAGTGTCGTATGTTTGTATAGAATCATTGTGAGTGTCGTAGGTTTGTTCTGTCACATATGATGCTGGTAATAAAACATTACGCTTTATTTAAGGCATATATAAATATATTTTTTATATATTAGATCTGTAATAAAATATAAACTATCCTTTATTAAGTAATAATATTAGGTCTGGCTCTGTGACAGAGTGGTACAGATTGAATTATTGAACGTATTTATAATTGCCTAGAAAATAATCATCATCATCAAGTGCAGCCTCCACAACGAAGTCAGCTGTAACACCCCGTGCCTCTTTTTTTGGTGGTGCACTCTGATAGACTGTAACCTGTCCATCTTGTGATGCTACTCTCCCACTTGTATCTCTTCCTACCTCTGTAATTTGTTTAGATGTTAATATTTTCCTCATGTCATTGATTGCACTTTTAGCCATTCCTATTCTCCTTTTAACTTCTGTTTACATCTGTTGCTATGTGTCCAAGATATTGATACTGTTTAACTTGTTGTAGTTTCTCTCCATGTATGTTCATGTTTAGTTCTTATACTTTTGTGTCTGCTGATTATCATGGTTTTTGATATTTATATCCAGTCCATATTCTTTGAATAGAATATTCCTAGTCTAGAAAAGTCCATATTCCTAGAAGATCACTACATTAAAAAAAGGCTGGGTTGTGGCTACGTCTTGAATAGGATATACAACCTGTTTTTTTTATATTAGGGCCTAAATCAGTTTTGTGTATTTATTGGCAGTGTGTAACAAAAACATCTGCTAAAGGAGTTTGCTGTAATGCTTGTTGTTGTCATTCAAACCATTTTTTTGTAAAAGGAATGGGGGGGGGAAGAAGGTCAATGTAAAGCATGAAATTTACACATTGCAACAAGTATTACATCCAAAAACGCCCTGCTGACGACAAGGCCGTAGATAGGAGGAGGATGTTTACACACCCTCCCAGCAAAACAGATTATGAATTTGAGCAGGCTACTGTTAGCTGACATGGCCGAAAAGAGTGACAAACAAACCCGAAGGACCTTTTTTTTCTTTTTTCTTTTTTTTGGTGTGTACGTGTGGGTGGAACCCCCCCTCAACATTGTGTATGGTTTTTCATGCTCAATTATGGTTTTTCAGAACTTTTTGTATGGTTTTTAGTCTCAACTGGTTGACAGGTATGTATGAACATCCATTGAAGCACTACCAAAGATTAGACTTGAAATAGCCTCGGCTGCAATGTGCAGATTCAATATCATATAGAAGAACAGAATAAGTACAGCGGTGAAAATAAACCGATATAAATCACTAATAATACATATTCTTTTGAATGGTTGTGAGAGTTTGACAATTACAACAAAAATGGAGAGGAGATTTCAGGCTTCTGAAAATAAATTTTATAATCATAATTACTCATCCATTTGGGTCAAAGGGCATGAGCCGATGAACCGCTGGATCAGCAACCAACCTCATCCATTATACAGAATATAAAACCAATGTATATATAAGAAACAAGATGGACAGGTTACAGTCTAGCAGAGTGCACCATCAAAACAAGAGACAGGGTATGTTGGAGGTCTGTTGCCACCAACTTTCAATGCAGGGACGGCACTTGATGGTGATGATGATGTAAGAAAGACAATAAATACTCCTATAGATCATTAAGAACATTTCTTTGCAATTGTGAAATGTCATCAACATTTGTGGTTTGTGTAATTACTCCCTTTCTAACATTATCCTAAAGGGAGCAGTTGAGGGTGGGAGAAAATTTGGACAAAGGAAAGTATGGATTGATGATGTCAAAGACTAGACATGATTAAGTTTTTCTACACTCGAGCAAGGAACTGAAAACTGAGAGCCATGGTGGAATTTGTGTGTTGATTTTCTAAAGTGGAATGAGCAAAATATAAGACACTAAAAATGTGCTATTTGAGAGAGCTGTGACAGTTTTTCTGAAACTACATTCAGTATGGATACATATGACTCATGAAATTATATCCAGTATGGATACATATGACTCATTAAATTATATCCAGTATGGATACATATGACTCATGAAATTATATCCAGTATGGATACATCTGATTCATAAAATTATATCCAGGATGGACACATCTGACTCATGAAATTAGATCCAATATAGATACATTTGACTCATGAAACTATATCCAGTATGGATACATGGCCCATGAAACATTTGACTCAATATAATCAAATAACTTTCAGAGGAAAGTGTTAATCTTGCAGGTTGCCAATATACATTTTTAAATCCAGAAATTGAACTCTTAACAAGTGTTTTCAGCTGCACACAAGAAATATACCACAAATATAGTAGTTGTATACATTTTTGAAACCAAAATTTATTTCATTTTTTCATTATTTGTGCTTGCTAAAGTTTTAATAGTTTGTGTTATTGATCTAGTTTTAATCAATCCATAATTTCTGAAGCTTTGTCCATACAAACTATTATACAACATAAATTTACATATAAACATCCATGTGTTACTGGGGTCGAAAAGGGAATAAAGAATAGCAACACTGTTTACCTTCCATGCATGTCGTAAGAGGCAACTAAAAAAGTTTTGGGGGTGGAGTTTTCTGTCCTTTTCATATATGGTCAAAATGACCCAGAAGTTAGGAATGAAGCAAATGAGGACATGTAAAAAAAGAAAAAACCACATATATGTACATACAAAATATAAACAGAGATGGAAGGAAGCACTAACAAAAAAATTTAACTAGATTTGAAATGGCCTCTGCTGCAATATCAAAACTGAAAACAATATGAAAAAAAAAATATGTGAAGCAGTGAAGATAAAACTATTTAATAGCACCTATTCTTGTATACGTATATGAGAGTTGGGACAATTACAGTGGAAGTGGAGAGAAGAATACAGGCTTTCTAAAATAAAATTTACAAACAATTACTCATCCATTATTAATTCATTCATTCATTCATTTTCCTTTTGCGCTAAAGTTAGCGCATAGGGCAGATCTCTCCAATTCTGTCTGTTCAAAGCTATTCTGTGAAGTTCTTGAATAGTATGAATATTGGTTGTTTTACTTTCTCTAAGTATTGTTCTTCTGAATGTTTCTTTTGGTCTACCCCTTGCTCTTTTGCCTGTAGGTACCCATTCAAGAGATTGGTGGTGTATTCTGTTGGTGTCTGCGCGTAGGACATGCCCGATGTAGGACCAACGGCGTTTTCTGATAACATCTGTGATGAAATTTTGATGTGTCTCTTCTCTGATTTTATCATTCAATTTGAATTCACTCCAATGGGTGTTAGTTATCCTAGGAAGACATTTGTTCTCGAATCTCAGTAATTTCTTTTCTGAAGATAAAGAGCTTTTCCAGCTCTCACATTCATATAATAGCACCGGAATAACGCAGGAATTAAATAAGCGCATTTTCGTGCGTGTGCTGATTGACTTTGACTTCCAAATATTAGACAGTCTGTTAAATGCACTTGATGCTAGTGTAATGCGAGTTGTAATTTCTGCCATGACATCATCGTCGAGTGTTAATTTGCTTCCTAGATATGAGAATTTGTGTACTTTTTAAGTTGTTGTCCATGTAAAGTAATTTCATTAGGTGAATTGGTGACGTCCATAAGTTTTGTTTTTGATGAATTGATTTGGAGACCTATTTGTCCTGCAATGAGTTTTAATCTATCAGTTTTTGTTTGTGCATCTTGATGGTTTTCCCTCAATAGTGCAAGATCATCGGCAAAATCCAGGTCTTCTAATGTTGTTTTATTTATCCATTTGATTCCTAAATTTGTGTTGGATGTGCTTTTTACTCATCCATTATACAGAACATAAAACCAATGTATACGTAAGAATCACAATAAATATTGTTGTAGGTCAACAGTACTTCTGCCAAACCGATTAGTGCTGTTCCTTCCTGAAAGTAATGGCAACCTACGGGAATAATTTGCCTAGAAATTTCCCATGGATTAATAGAACTTTTATCTAGGATTGTGGTCTTGAGGAAAGGCTGCAGTGAAATCAGAGGGTGATCTCTCAGATTGGCTTGAGGTACAGAGTGGAGTAAGACAGGGTTGGACACTCTCCCCATACCTGTTCAACATCTATGCAGAAAATATAATGAGGAATGTGAGAGAAGACATACACAATGCTGACTACCATGATATAAACATTGGTGATTTGGAAATCCCAGAACTATGCTATGTAAATGAAACACTGCTTCTTTCAAATGATATAAAAGAATTAAAACAACTAATCAAGAAAACAAAGAAATACAGCGAATCACAAAACTTATATTTAAACACTCAAAAAACAAAAATCATGTCAACAGATATAACAATACAACAACCAACAATCAGAATAGACAAAACTGAGATAGAGTATGTGGATAAATTCAAATAATTATGAGCAAGCATCAACAGTGCAGGAGACTGCATAGCAGAGATAAGGAAGAGATTGGCAATGTCATATTGTAAAATTACACATTTTAAAACATATGGAAAAACAACAAAATAGAAATGAAACTGCTAATGCTAAGAACTTTAATTTCTCCAGTTGCAACATAAGACTGTGAAACATGAACCTGAAGTAAAACAGCTGCAAAGAATATCAACACCTTTGAGATGAAATGCTACAGAAAGGTACTTAGAATGTCATGGATGGAAAAAAGAGAAACTCATATATTATAAACACATTGAAGATGCTAGAGTGTTGGTTACTAAACACAATAGCAAAAAGAAAACTACTCCTGTTTGGTCATATAAAGAGACACAACTGTTTAGAAAGATAAATAATGGAGGGCAGAGCTCATGGGTGGAGTAGAAAGGGCAGACCAAGAAGATGATGGACTGATGACATTAAAGATAACATGAATATGTCATTGGAAAATGAAGTGGATCTCAAAGACCCTGAGTGGTCATGGGTTTATGACATACAATTAAAATTAAATTACACCGCACATGTCTAGACACAACACACACAAATTAAGCCAAACATATTCACATAACAAACACAGAAATTAATTACTATATGTGTACATACAAACACAAACATGAAACCAAACATAGGTATGTAGGAGTGTACTATGTACTAAACTTGTGGATATCATTATCATAAACCTATAACTACTGGTACATACAAAAACAAAATATATGTACCGGTACATACAAAAATTAAAACCACACATATACACATACAAACAGTGACACAAAATTGCGCTTATACAAAGACAAACTCAAAACAAAATGAATATCAGTACAAGACAATAAATGAGCAATACAGTAATATTTATTACTGCAAGATGTTTTGATAGAAAATATTACCACAAAGAGATCTCAATAATCAAACAACATTACTCTAAAATATTATTTTTTGGGTAATAATAAACATTCTGAAACATCATTCAATACTGAGGCAACTTGCAGATGAATGTAGTTATAAACATTCTGAAATATCATACATTACTGAGACATCATACAGACAAATAAATAGCATATACATACAAATAATGATCAAGACAAACCGAGAATTTAAAAAAATATGTTTGAGCACCTTGTGGTCGATATCATATCTTAGGAGATCGTGGTGACTGGCTTACCAGATCTGCGACCTCCACTATTTTTTCGATGGTTATAAAGCTCTGATACAACCAAAATGGACTAACGCCCGCAGTTGAAAGAACGGTTCCTCACCATAAGTGGTACATTCTACTTATCCAAACCAGCTTGTGATCAATGTGTGCAAAACAAAAAAAGTGTTCCAACCGGGTTTGCATATAAAATGTTAGTAACTTGATCAAAGCAACAACCATTGTTTATGACTAGATCTTATTATATGGAAATTAATCAGTAAATATTTAGCTCTGAAAAGGGGATCTCCATGGTCCAGGTCTAGTTTTTTTATAATTATTTTGCTAACTCTTTTAGCATAACCCTCAGTGTCTGTGTTCAGTTACTTTGTCAACAAAACTCATTGAATGATTTACATTAATATGATCATACCATTTCAAGACACACATCAATTAGGTTTCTTAAAAATATTTTTAATCATTGGTCTGTGATTGGTTATGAATCTACATCATTACATTCCAGGCAGACCCATTTGTCAGTCTCCACTAACAGATGACAAAGGGTGTGGAAATTGATTGTTCCCATAGCTCGCAGGTTGACAGTGTTTCTTATTCTGCTATGAAGGCGTCCAGTATGTATTATCAATCTTCATGTTTGCATCCAGGAGACGCATATGAAAAGTTTCAACTCATCCCTATTACCTATTTCCTACTTTGCATCTATTTATTGGTGCTTTTGATGCAATCCTGTCTGCTCTTTCATTATGGAGAACACCAGCATGTCCAGTGCAGTTGATCCATGTGATACCTGGAGGTTGGGTATAGATACCAACCACGCATATCGAGTCTGGCTATGTTTTTGTAGCATGAATTTGGATTCTAACACAATAACATTTTTAGTGAATGAGGTCCCGTAGAGCCACTTAAGGTAAAGGTCAGCAGTAACGGCCTTGACTTCCATCCTCATGCTGGATATAGTTGTTCATATACTCCACTGTTCACGGCACTGACTCTACAACTTGTGAGCGATGGAATTAATTATTATAACTTATACGGAGTAACTTCGAAAAGTTCACGGAATTAGTTCATTATATAGAAATAAGTAACAATAGAATTATCTATGCTACACTTTCTTCAAAGTACTTCCCTTCAGCAACTATACACTTTTACCAACGTGCATACAGCTGCTGAAAACAATCATGGAATCCATTCTTTAATCTCTCAGCTGTCGTTGCATTGGTTATAACATCATCTACATCCAGAAATCACTGTCCGGACAACTTGGTTTACAACATTTTAGTGCCGATTTAAGTCGACAGAACAAGAACAATAAGTCGGTGTGAGGTCAGGAGAATATGGAGACTATTCAAAGATAATCACATTGTGCTTTCTGAGATATTGCTTTACCTCTAAGGATCACTGTGCCGGTGCCTTGTCATGCAGCATAATCAAAATTTGTGTTCTCCATTTTATGACATTCACAGAAACGCTTGTGCCACATAAATACTTGTGAAATCATTGTGGTAAAATCACTTCCTTGCGGTATCCCAATATGCTTAATTAGGCAATGTTAGTCTCTCTGATGTAGAGGTGTTAAATGAGTTAAATGCGAAATGGACCTTAATCAACAATATAAGAAAAAGGCAATCTTCTTTTTTTGGCCACTTCATGAGACAGGCAGGTTTAGAGAACATAATCACAACAGGCAAGATTGAAGGCACCAGAGACAGAGGGCGACAACGTGAGAAAATATTAGACAGTTTGACAACCTGGCATGGCAAAGAAACAACAATGACTTTGATACATAATACTGTGGACAGAGAGCTGTGGAGAACCATGACCGCCTACGCCAGCCGGCATGGCACCTGATGATGATGATGATGAGTCTCTCTGAGTAAGAATTGTCCAGGAAAACATAAAATTTGACATTTGTACGTTGTTCAATCACAGACATTTTAAACTCCGATGATGAAACTATCATGAGGATGATGATGTTCCTCCTTTGCAAGTGAAGGTGAGCATGGCATGAAAAAACATTAAATGCAATGAAAAAAAATAAAAAATATATATATATATATATATAATAATTAAAATTGGTAATTAACTAATTTGGTTTATGAGTTCGTAGATGCCCGATGAGTCCGATTCGTGCACAGAAAGTTCTACTGCAGTGCATGAAGGAGTGCTGAAGGTTCGGGGTAGGAGAATTTACAGATTTGTCCTTCCGCTTCTTGCGCTTGTGGATCGCCCACAGTGTTCTTTCTTTTTCAAATGTCGTGATGCCAGCAGTATCTGGGTGTGCCAGGCTGAGCGATCAAGTGCTGTAGTCTCCCAGGAGCTAGGATCGATGCTGCAGTTCTTGAGAGAGCTTTTTAGGTGATCCTTAAAGCGCTTTTTCTGCCCTCCACTTGAACGTTTACCTTCGCACAACCCCCCATAGAATAATCTCTTTGAAGGCGCTTGTCTGGCATACGGACGATGTGGCCAGTCCAGCAGAGTTGGGACCTAGTCAGCATTGCAAGTATGCTTTGCATACAGGACTTCAAAACTATCATAACACACAAACAAACATCTATATCTTCTCTTCAAGAGTATATGTGAAGGTTATGTCTACCATGTCCTTTTGTCAAGGTCATTACCAACGTCTAAACATATAATCTCCAAAACAGCATCTTTCATTCAAACATTAGTTCACTATTCTGTGAACTTTTTAAGGCTGCCTCATATATATCTATAAATATCTTCAAATGTTTTAAAAAATAATTGCATGGGTCTTGCGTAGAGCGTGTTTTCTTAATCCGCTAATACATATGCATCATAAGCTTATGAATATATTGGTAAAAATGACATCATCAAAACTCATTTTTTTAAATAACATTTTAATGAATATGTTTATAACAAATGTGGATGTTCTAATGACCTAGTTAAAACTTCCTCACCACTAAACGACTTCTGCATGTTGTGCCAAGTATAATTCTATATATTACAATGCAACATGATTCCTTGTCAAAAACAATACTGTAGGGAAACGTCGACGGTGGAAGAAGCAGAGAACAAATAAAAACATGGACAGAAGACAATATCAAGGAATGAACAGGACAAGATTTTTTCTCACTTGTCCACATCGTTGAAGATATAAATTGCTGGAGGACTCTGCATGCTGAAACATCCAATGTGGTACCCCTAAGACCCTGACCTTGGGTTACAGAATTTATAAATAGATATAAATATATAAATTTAATAAAATAAAATATATAAATTTTTATAAATAGATTGTTAATACAATGTACATGTGGCCACCTAGGACTGGTCTTCTCTTTCAAGAAGCAAAGAATATAACTTTCTCATTTCCATGCATGTCACAAGAGGTGGGTAAGGAATGTTGGGGGGGGGGGGTGTGCTGACAATCTGTCACCGATGAAGAAAATCATCATTCTTACATTTTGCCTCAATTCTTTACTTTTGTCCACTATGAAATCAAGAAATTCAGTCTAGCAGACATTGCACCTGTTTGCTATACTGGCAGGTTCTCAGATGATGGGGAATGTTAGATGTGCTATAGTGGCAGGTTCTCAGATGATGGGAATGTTAGATGTGCTATAGTGGCAGGTTCTCAGATGATGGGAAATGTTAGATGTGCTATAGTTGCAGGCTTCTAGATGATGGGGAATGTTAGATGTGCTATAGTGGCAGGTTCTCAGATGATGGGGAATGTTAGATGTGCTATAGTTGCAGGCTTCTAGATGATGGGGAATGTTAGATGTGCTATAGTGGCAGGCTTCTAGATGATGGGAAATGTTAGATGTGCTATAGTTGCAGGCTTCTAGATGATGGGAAATGTTAGATGTGCTATAGTTGCAGGCTTCTAGATGATGGGGAATGTTAGATGTGCTATAGTTGCAGGCTTCTAGATGATGGGGAATGTTAGATGTGCCATAACTGCAGATAGGTCAACAAATTTGACAGAAGAATGATGAGACAGTAAGCCTAGAAGTACATGCTGTGCTCCTGGCAGGATATGGTACTTAATCCTGGAATCTGCGCACTGGAGTACATCCTTTCAAAGATTAAAGATGCATCCATAAACCCTCCTTACATAACCATTTCTTTCAGACTTGAGTCCAGGTGTCACCTAAGCTACACAACTGACAAGAACCTGTGCTTTTGTCAGAGACACTATGACCTGTCAAGAGCTACCTGCTTACAGTTAAAGGGATTACTTTATCATCATTATCATAATGGAGATGAATGATTTTAACAAACTGTAAACATACTTCAGTAACAGTCCTGAAATATACTAAATATAAACATACTTCAGTAACAGTCCTGAAATATACTAAATATAAACATACTTCAGTAACAGTCCTGAAATATACTAAATATAAACATACTTCAACAACAGTCCTGAAATATACTAAATATAAACATACTTCAGTAACAGTCCTGAAATATACTAAATATAAACATACTTCAACAAGTCCTGAAATATACTAAATATAAACATACTTCAGTAACAGTCCTGAAATATACTAAATATAAACATACTTCAACAACAGTCCTGAAATATACTAAATATAAACATACTTCAACAACAGTCCTGAAATATACTAAATATAAACATACTTCAGTAACAGTCCTGAAATATACTAAATATAAACATACTTCAACAACAGTCCTGAAATATACTAAATATAAACATACTTCAGTAACAGTCCTGAAATATACTAAATATAAACATACTTCAGTAACAGTCCTGAAATATACTAAATATAAACATACTTCAGTAACAGTCCTGAAATATACTAAATATAAACATACTTCAACAACAGTCCTGAAATATACTAAATATAAACATACTTCAACAACAGTCCTGAAATATACATTTGGCGCAAGACAGTCATCAAAAGAAACTTTCCATTGCTAAAACATGGCAAAATAGGAGTGCTGAAATTAGGAATTTTGGTGCCCTTGCCTTGGATAAGCTCTATAACCTCACTATATAAACTAACCTCAATTCAGATGTTGCACCATTGGGTATTGCTTTTGACAACTGCACCCTGGATAGTCTCATATTAGTGCTGCAAAATGGAATTCAACACACAGACCATTTGATTGAATAGTGTTACTCACTTGAACTTTACATGGAATTAAATGGAAAGGATTGAACAGGAACAATATGTATCCTAGAATAGAAATAGCAATGCAGAGGATCATTTAAAAATGAAATCAATAGGCATAGAAGATTGACTTTACTGTACTCTGGTTTCTCATGTATTTCACCCGTCTCAACTAAGTGGCATGCCAGCTGCCAGAAGTACCACTCATAGAGAGTAACTCAACAGCATCATGCAGTCTTCTTCTTCTTCTTCTGCGTTCGTTCTCAAACTCCTGCAGATTAGCAGGATGTAGTCCGGAGAACGGTATGCGTTGTGTCATAGTTTACAGCATTACTGCGGTATCTGTGCCTTTCGGCCTGACACATCCAACTTCAGCATGGCTTTGGGTCACTGACCCTATATGGGATGGGACAGCCAACTCCATCCCATAACCTTCGTAGTTGCCTTTTACGACATGCGTGGAAGGTAAACAGAGTTGCTATTCTTTACTCCCCTTTCGAGCCTGGCAACACACGGGCGCATCATGCAGTAATCCCTAGGGATTTCTGGAAAAACTAACTTGTAAATCAAACATCATGACCTGGGAATGAGCCTGTGATCTCTTGAGCACATAGCAAATGACTTACCACTGTGCCAGGGAGATTTTCTAAATATTTGTAAATAACAATCAAATGAAAGCCAAGAAATTGTATATCACTATGAAAGGCACTTGGTAAAATGAGCAAACTCGGTGATCAGGATAACAATGAAACATTACATAGAACTGAAAGAATGAAGTGCATAAACTTGAATTATTTAATTAACTCATTTTCTCCAGAGCAACGCTCCCATCATTATTATAACATTGTCATTTGGGACAGAACAATGATACAGACTTTCCTATTTGAAAATCATGTATCAACTTGGGACAGAACAATGATACGGACTTTCCTATTTGAAAATCATGTATCAACTTGGGACAGAACAATGATACAGACTTTTCTATTTTAAAATCATGTACCAACTCAATAAATTAACGTTTGTAGAAGTCTCTATAACAACAGCAGTTGCACTATAAGAACAGCTGCAGGCTACACAGAGGACTTTGTGATTAGCACAGGAGTAAAGCAGGGATGTGTATTATCGCCACTACTTTTTATTACATACATGGACCATATAATTCTAATGAAGCAAATGAACTGCTTTTTGCAGATGACCAGGTTTTATTCCACAACAGCATTAAAAACCTGCAAGACCACCTAAGCATAATAGACACAGCAGGCAAGCAATTTGGAATGAAAATCAACATAGACAAAACAGAAGTAATGAATATTGCAAGAGAAAAGGAGAACATCAACATACAGATAAACAATAAACAACTAAAACAAGTAGATGAATTCAAATATCTGAGCAGCACATTGAGATATGACAACAAACAAGAAGCAGAAATAAACGCAAAATGTAATCATCATCATCAAGTGCCGTCTCCGCAACGAAGGTTGGCTGCAACGTATCTCCAACATCTCCTGTCTCTTGTCTTGGTGGTGCACTCTGCTAGACTGTAACCTGTCCATCGTGTAATGTTACTCTCCCACTTGTATCTCTGCCTACCTCTTGCTCGCTTCCCTTTGACTTTACCCTCAAGTAAGGTCTTCAATAAGGTGTCATGTCTTTTAATATGTCCAAAGTATTTTATTTGCCTGATCTTTATTTCTCTTAGTAGTTCTTTCTTCATATTAAGTTTCTTTAGCACCTCTTTATTTGTTTTCTTCTCTTTCCATGATGTTCTCCCTATTCTTCTATATACCCACATCTCAAAGGCATCAATTTTGTCTTCTAATTGTTTATTTAGTGTCCATGTTTCTGAGCCATACATTAATATGGAATAGATGTAGCATTTTATAATTCTCATTTTTAACTTGTTTGTAATTTGTTTAGATATTAATAATTTCCTCATGTCATTGAAGGTACTTTTAGCCATTCCTATTCTCCTTTTAACTTCTGTTTCACATCTGCCATCATTTGTGACTATGTGTCCAAGATATTGATACTGCTTTACTTGTTGTAGTTTCTCTCCCTGTATGTTTATGTTTACCTCCTGTTCTTCTGTGTCTTTGCTGATTATCATGGTTTTTGTTTTTTGAATGTTTATATCCAGTCCATATTCATTACTTGATTTATTGACTTGATCTATTAGTCTTTGTAGTTCATGTTCACTTTCTGCTAAAAGAACAGTGTCATCTGCATATCTAATGTTGTTTATTATTTTTCCATTGATCTTGAGTCCTGGTATTTCTTCTATATTTTTAAAGATATTCTCTGTGATGTAATAATGCCTGTCAGATCATTGGTCAATTAACACCTTTACTAAGAAACAAAGATATTACACTAGAAACAAAGAAAGCGCTTTTCAACACCATTTTCTTACCAACATTGTGTTATCAGTGTCAAACTTGGACATTAGATTCTAGAACAATACATAAGATTAACACCACTGAAATGAAATGTGTGAGACGTATGATTGGAGTTAGCTTGAGAGACAAAATCAGGAATGAAGCACTAAGGAAACAATTAGGGATCAAGTCAACAATAGAATACATACAGAAACAACAAGTTAAATGGTACGGCCACATAACCAGACAGAAAGAGCAAAGTATTATCCAAAAAACACTTAACAAACGATACGAAAACAGGAGACCTATTGGACGCCCTCGTAAAAGGTGGATAGATAGTGTATTAGAGACACTCGGAAATATAACAGCAGAGGAGACAAATAGAAGGGCAAAAGACTGTACACTCACTCTCCCCTCAACACCGAAAGGTACATGAGGACAGAAAGAAGAAGAAGAAGAAGATGTATCAACTTGGGACAGAACAATGATACAGACTTTCCTATTTGAAAATCATGTATCAACTTGGGACAGAACAATGATACAGACTTTCCTATTTGATAATCATGTATCAACTTTATGTTTCAAGTTAAATGTAAGCAGCTCCAACATGGATTAGAGTAATCTTTCTCTAATTTCATAAAACTAATCTGCCAAAGATGGATGTGTCTGGCCATTGACGCAAATAAAATAGCGACACAACACATTTAAATACTATATAAAGTACTACAGTTACTGTTATAACCTACCGGTAACAATCCTCTGACATTTTTCTTATCTATATACAACACATTTCCATTCCCTGGACTACATCCTGCTGGAAATCTAGTTTAATTACTATCCCTACAAGAGAGATCCAGCGGGAGTATGAGAATAAACACTGAAGAAGCAGATACAGCTAATTCTGTGTTGTATTTATGGAAAAATTCAATATTAACAAATCATATTTTCCTACAGGTTTTTTTGTATTTAATAATGATATGAGGTCATGGTCAAACTGGTAATTTTACACTAAAAAATTGTTTACAAACTGGATATTTGACACTAAAAAGATTGTTAAACAAACTGGTAATTTGACAATCAGAAGATTGTTTAACAAACAGTTAATGTGACATTCAAAAGATTGTTTAACCACCTGGTAATGTGACATTCAAAAGATTGTTTAACCAACTGGTAATGTGACACTAAAAGGATTGTTTAACAAGCAATACATTTCCTAAACATTTGATGCTGCAGAATCAAAAAGTGATTATATTATTTGAACATTTTCATTAAAAAATGTATATGTATTGTGCTTTCTTTGTGAAATAATAAAAAATATAGAATATTGGTAAAAGCGAAAATTTTTCCGCGTTAATTTTTAATGTCCACTGCGAGTAAATTTGGATGGATTCTGCTATTAATTTATAATAAATGCATGATAATTTCAACTAGAAACGGTAGATACAAACTGCCAATACTGCATGTTTACCATTAGGAAGCTGTATGGGGGTTGTGTGTGGCTTGTGTGATAAAGGCTGTTTCTTTACTGTCACCACGTTATGTACATGGTAAGTTTTTTCAATTTACCATCCAACAGAAAAAAATGCAGTACTACACAGTGAGTTGAACCCTGAACCTCACGGCCGTGAGACAAACGATCTAACTTCTCTAGTACATGCCACACAATATTTATCTATAATGTTATGAAATACAATTTGGGGAGTCGGATATCACAAACTATTACTGTTTGGCCATGAATAGACCTCTTGGAGAGTAATTGTCTCAATCTTGTGTCGTCTTTCTACTATTTGTAACTAATCCTACAACATTATGTCCTACTAACAATATCATCATACTGCACAATAATGTTGCTTTCATTTAATATATATACAGTGCAATCTCTCTATAGCGCATTCATTTATAACATATTTTCTTATATAACAACACTTTTCAAAATCCCCAATTGTATTTATTCTCAACCAAAGATGGATGTGTCAGGCCATTGGCGCAAATAAAACGGTGACACAACACATTTTCATTCTGGACTACATCTTGCTGGAAATCTAGTAGGAACCATGGTCCTGCTACAAGAGAAATTCAGCAGGAATTTGAGAATGTACGCTGAAGAAGATTTTTATTCTATATTGCTTATACTGTATATAGTGAATTTCTGTTATTACATACATATTTTGTCGCTCCAGACCACGTTGTTATAATGAGATTCCACTGAAATATAGTGAATTTGATTGAAAATACAAAAGTTATTGAATTCTAAACATGTTTAACGATATTTAGCGGTTTAAAAACATAGCAAGACAATTCTGTCCACAGGGCAAAATTATTGCAGGGGAAAAGAGTTAATATCAAGTTTCAATAATTTATGACTAAAATATATTACTTTTGAAGGAAGCTCTTTATTGGATATGAAAGATGGCAATTAAGCTATGAAACAACAGATTCATTAAACACAAACACATGTTATAACATCAAAACAAAACTTCATTGAGAATGTGAGGAAGTCAATAAGTAATCACAATCTAATGTGCACAAGAATAGAAATAAATTTATATGTGAATATATTTGGTGCAATTTTTGTATTTGTATGTGAATGTGTGGTTAAATGTTAATTTTCATGCTCGTATATAAACATATGTGGTTTAATGTTCATGTTTGTATGTGAATATGTGTGGTTCAATGTTCATGTTTGTATGTGAATATGTGTGGTTTCATTTTTGTGTGTTGTATTTAATAAATTTTTCAAAGTTTGGTTATGATATTCAGTGAAGGCTATCAACAACACACACTGGACAAGTCCATAGATGCTCAGATCCTCTGGACAAGTCCATAGATGCACAGATCCTCTGGATAAATCTATAGATGCTCAGATCCTCTGGACATCCATAGATGCTCAGATCCTCTGGACGTCCATTGATGCTCAGATCCTCTGGACGTCCATAGATGCTCAGATCCTCTGGACAAGTCCATAGATGCTCAGATCCTCTGGACAAGTCCATAGATGCTCAGATCCTCTGAACAAGTCCATAGATGCTCAGATCCTCTGAACAAGTCCATAGATGCTCAGATCCTCTGAACAAGTCCATAGATGCTCAGATCCTCAGAAGTCCATAGATGCTCAGATCCTCTGGACAAATCCATAGATCCTCAGATCATCTGGACAAGTCCATAGATGCTCAGATCATCTGGACAAGTCCATAGATGCTCAGATCCTCTGGAAGTCCATAGATGCTCAGATCCTCTGGACAAGTCCATAGATGCTCAGATCATCTGGACAAGTCCATAGATGCTCAGATCCTCTGGAAGTCCATAGATGCTCAGATCCTCTGGATGTCCATAGATGCTCAGATCGTCTCAATAAATCTATCAGACTGTAACGGCTCATAGTTCAAATGTGATATGAACATATTATATTACCTTTATGGTCTGATGGTTCTACTTGCACATGCATGTGTACCACATAAGTAAAATGATGACCATGCTTCAAGAACAGACATGAAATAACTGCCTGCAATTGTGCATTATTTTTGGGCAAAAAAGCGTTCTGCCAATGATACTCATAATGAGATGGTTCCTATTTAAACAGAGTGGAGACATTTTATTTGTATAAAACAATACATAACATTTTCTTAAATCAATTTTCACAAGGATGCACATAACTTGATGATGAAGCATGATCTAGTTGTGTTGCAACAAAAGCAACTGCGCAGTGGGTGGAGAAATTATGTGAACTGACAGACAAATAATGATAGACAATATAGTAACTGCAATAGGGTATTCATATGGCCCAGCCTGTAGCATAATGCATGACCAACCAGAAAGTGTGGCCCTGCCTGTAGTAGAATGCATGACCTACCAGAAAGTGTGGCCCTGCCTGTAGCAGAATGCATGACATACCAGAAAGTATAGCCCTGCCTGTAGCAGAATGCATGACCTACCATAATGCATGACCTACCAGAAAGTGTGGCCCAGCCTTTAGCAGAATGCATGACCTACCAGAAAATGTGGCTCTGTCTGTAGCATAATGCAGGCCCTACCAGAAAGTGTGGCCCTGCCTTTAGCAGAATCCATGACCTACCAGAAAGTGTGGCCCTACCTGTAGCATAATGCATGCCCTACCAGAAAGTGTAGCCCTGCCTGTTGCATAATGCAGGCCCTACCAGAAGTGTTGCCCTGCCTGTAGCAGAATGCATGACCTACCATAATGCATGACCTACCAGAAAGCGTGGCCCTGTCTTTAGCAGAATGCATGACCTACCAGAAAATGTGGCTCTGTCTGTAGCATAATGCAGGCCCTAACAGAAAGTGTGGCCCTGCTTTTAGCAGAATCCATGACCTACCAGAAAGTGTGGCCCTACCTATAGCATAATGCATGCCCTACCAGAAAGTGTAGCCCTGCCTGTTGCATAATGCATGACCAACCAAAAAATGTACTTATGATGGTAAGCAAAGAACTGACTGATGAAATATTTTTATGCTGTAGGTACTGCACACAGATAAATCGGTGGGATAAATGCATCAATATTGGTGAGAATTATGTGGAGAAATAAAGGAACAATGTCAGTCTGAAACTATATAGTTTTCATACTCATATATCATCATCATTATCATCTATAAGATTTGTCCTTTACAGAACATTGTCCTTACTGATACTGTGTACGTCTTTCAGTTCTATGCATGCTGTCCAGCTTCTTTTAGTGTCATGTTCAGAAGGTCTTTGATATCCTGTGTCCATCACCGTCTTGGTCTACCTCTTGTTCTCTTTACTGTAACTTTTCCCTCCATGGTTAAACTTTCTAAACCATTGTCTTTTTATATATCTGAAATGAGTTATCATGTGTTTCTTGATAGTTTTGAGGAGCCACTCTTCTTCTATGTTTGGGTTTTTCTGTATGTCTTCATTGGTACATCTTTCTGTCCATGATGGTTTTAGGACCTTCTATAACATTTTATTTTTTATGCCAATATTTTATTTTCCATTGCGGATGTCATTGCCCACGTCTCAGAACCATATATTACCTTTTGAAAAATATAGCTTCTTAATAATTGTAACTTCGTTTTTCTGTTTGCTCTTTGCCATAGATTTTTCATCTGTGATGTTTTTGTAGGGTCATTGCTAATCTCTTTCTGATCTCTGCTGAGCGATCTCATGTGGTGTTGATGGTTGACCCATGATATTCAAAGGTTCTGACATTTTCTAGATGTTTTTTGTCAATAACTATTTTGTGTGAGTTCATTTCTGTTTGCATGCACTATCCAAATAATATTTACTTATTTTTTTCCCTCAATCCAACCATTTACTTATTGACTTACCCTCATACAAATACTGACAAAATAATTTTTTTTAAAGTTTAATTATGTACAAAAAAGACAAATCAAAACAAAAAAGTTTCATTAAGTACAAAATACAGACCAAAACATTACAACAAAAAGTTTCATTCAGTACAAAAACATGAAAATGTTTCATTAAGTACAAAAACAGACTAAACTAAATCATCAAAACAAAAAGTTTCAGTAAGTACAAAAAAAAAAGACTAAAACATCAAAACAAGAAGGTCCATTTTACAGAGTACAAATACACACTGAAACATTGGTACTTTCATATTAAGTAGGTGCACAATTTGTGTTTTTATGTTACTACAAAACCATACTTTTTAGACAGTTTCTTGCCAACAGTGTATGTCAATATGACATGACATTTAATTCCACACAGGAATGACAACCATGAATGTTGTGTGCATTCCAAACACAGAGAAAGAGGTTGTAGTGCTTCTACAGGGTAGGAAGGAATACTCTCACTCATACATTTTTCCTGCCTTGGTCATCCTTTGAGTATGTACTACAAAAGCAATAGAATATTATGAAAGTTCAACATGCGTACACATCAGCTGTGGCTCTCAGTTTTAATAAAAGCTACTTACACACACAATTGATATTGCCCTTTGTTCTGTTTTGTATTCCTGGTTGTTCCCCTTTGTTGCATTATAAATTTTTTCATATACATTAGATATGTGTGCCAGCTAAACAGGAAAGTACCAGACCATCAAAAAGAAAAATCTGTTTCACAAAATACAAACAAATTACTATAAGTATGCAGCATTAAGATATGGTGTTATTGTTGCAGATTATCAAAAAACTTGAAACAGGATATAATTTGGCTTTCAAAAATACTGATAATTACACTGTACAAGTCAGGTGTTGTGAGCAAAGATTATATTGATTTATTATTAAATCTTGGGGTCTTTATTACCTCTAATATTTTATGGTAGTGTGTCCTGATATAACCCGATTGGACTTTGTTGTCTGTTGGTTGAAAGAGCTCACCTCTTCAAAAGAGAGGTAACCTCATTAACTAACATTCTGAGCTATATCATATTGAGCTTTTTACCATCCTCATTTGACACTTTTGCTATTTCTGAAGGCTGGGAAATGCTGCCAAAACAAGCACCAAATTACAACAATTCAACAAAGCACCAATTTCAAGTATAAAAACAACCAATTTCAAAAATAGGGAAATATATCTGTGTTATGTGTAACAGTAAGATGACATTGTGTTATGTGTAACGATAAGATGACATTGTGTTATGTGTAACAGTAAGATGATATTGTGTTATGTGTAACAGTAAGATGACATTGTGTTATGTGTAACAGTAAGATGACATTGTGTTATGTGTAACAGTAAGATGACATTGTGTTATGTGTAAAAGTAAGATGATATTGTCTGTGTTATGTGTAACAGTAAGATGACATTGTGTTATGTGTAACAGTAAGATGATATTGTCTGTGTTATGTGTAACAGTAAGATGACATTGTGTTATGTGTAACAGTAAGATGATATTGTCTGTGTTATGTGTAACAGTAAGATGATATTGTGTTATGTGTAACAGTAAGATGATATTGTCTGTGTTATGTGTAACAGTAAGATGACATTGTGTTATGTGTAACAGTAAGATGATATTGTCTGTGTTATGTGTAACAGTAAGATGACATTGTGTTATGTGTAACAGTAAGATGACATTGTCTGTGTTATGTGTAACAGTAAGATGACATTGTCTGTGTTATGTGTAACAGTAAGATGACATTGTCTGTGTTATGTGTAACAGTAAGATGACATTGTCTGTGTTATGTGTAACAGTAAGATGACATTGTCTGTGTTATGTGTAACAGTAAGATGATATTGTGTTATGTGTAACAGTAAGATGACATTGTGTTATGTGTAACAGTAAGATGACATTGTCTGTGTTATGTGTAACAGTAAGATGACATTGTCTGTGTTATGTGTAACAGTAAGATGACATTGTCTGTGTTATGTGTAACAGTAAGATGATATTGTGTTATGTGTAACAGTAAGATGACATTGTCTGTGTTATGTGTAACAGTAAGATGACATTGTCTGTGTTATGTGTAACAGTAAGATGACATTGTCTGTGTTATGTGTAACAGTAAGATGACATTGTCTGTGTTATGTGTAACAGTAAGATGACATTGTGTTATGTGTAACAGTTAGATGACATTGTGTTATGTGTAACAGTAAGATGACATTGTGTTATGTGTAACAGTAAGATGACATTGTCTGTGTTATGTGTAACAGTAAAATGACATTGTGTTATGTGTAACAGTAAGATGACATTGTGTTATGTGTAACAGTAAGATGACATTGTGTTATGTGTAACAGTAAGATGACATTGTGTGTGTTATGTGTAACAGTAAGATGACATTGTGTTATGTGTAACAGTAAGATGACATTGTGTTATGTGTAACAGTTAGATGACATTGTGTTATGTGTAACAGTTAGATGACATTGTGTGTGTTATGTGTAACAGTAAGATGACATTGTGTTATGTGTAACAGTTAGATGACATTGTGTTATGTGTAACAGTTAGATGCCATTGTGTTATGTGTAACAGTAAGATGACATTGTGTTATGTGTAACAGATGACATTGTGTTATGTGTAACAGTAAGATGACATTGTGTTATGTGTAACAGTTAGATGACATTGTGTTATGTGTAACAGTTAGATGACATTGTCTGTGATTTTTATATCTGTATTGATATAATTAATATTAACAGTTGTGAAACTTTGTAAAAACACAGTTGGCACGAGACAAAATAACCAATCCAATATGCTGACAGAGTGAACTCTTGACAGTGGTGAAAACGATCAGCTAGAGTAATTTGGACATGTAGCAAGATACAGCTCACTTTCAAAGACTGTGCTACAGGAAATAGTTGAGGGTAGAAGGAGAAGAGGTGAACAAATAAAATTTTGACTTCATAAGATCACACAATCGTTAGCTCATAATTTATTCACACTCATCCATATGGATGAGGATAGGGAATGTTTGCTAGACTATTTGTGCCAATGATGATGTTCGTCCGTCGTGATCGACGATGACCAAAAACTCAACCATAATAATAATAACAATAAATAATAAAATAATAAAGTTAATAGTGCGTTTTTAAATGACTAGCAAGTCCAATGCGCGCACAAAATGTTCTTTTACAGAATTGACAACAATAGAAGGTATCTGTGTGAGGTTGAGATGCTTTTTCTTTTCTACGTGTCCGCTTCTGTCTTGCAGTTTCTTGTCTGAATTCTTCTGCCGCTAGTGCTCCCGTTCTAATGCTGTAACGCCATGCTGTTCTATCCTGAGCGAGGCTCTCCCAAGCGCCTACGTCAATGTTAAGATGTTTCAAGGATGACTTGAGCGTGTCTTTGAAACGCTTTTTCTGTCCACCAGCTTTTCGAAATCCTGCCTTGAGTTCTCCATAATATATTTGTTTTGGCAAACGAGAGTTCTCCATACGCACAAGATGGCCTGCCCAGCGTGCCTGCGCCTTCATAAGTATTGTGTGGATGCTTATTGATGTTGATTTTTCCAACACCTCGTAGTCTGGTACTTTGTCCCACCAATGGATGTTTAGTAATTTACGTAGGCAGGTAAGATGGAAATGATTTAACTTTGTTGCATGTCTAGCATACACTGTCCACGTTTCGCAGGCGTATAGTAAGGTTGGTATAACAGCAGCATGATATACTTGTAGTTTGGTGGTTGTTCTTATACCTCTTCTGTCCCATACATTTTTGCGTAATCTGCCAAATACAGCACTAGGTGTTATGCCGATAGTTTCAATGTGGCACTTCTATAACGCAAATGAGTTACATGTTATATTGCATTGATTTTATGATCTGGCGTCTGGAGATTTACTGTTGATATTTGTATGATCTGGGGGCTGTAGTAATACTAATGTAAGAAAATATTGTAAAAAAAATATATAAAGGATTAAATAACCGTAAAACCATTTTTTTTAAAATTACGAATCAAAGGTCGAGGTGACTATTACCAGAACCGAAACCGTGACTATATTTTGATAGCTGTAAAGCTCTGATATAAACAAATTACCGGTTGAAAGAAGCGTACATCACCATAAGAGATACATTTTATTTAACAAAAAAATCTACATAAAACTGTTATTTAAACCTGTCAGAATTTTTTATCAAAATTTACTTCCATTATATTTAAGATAATATTGTGTGTACATGCCACTAGGTGCACACTCAAAACAGAATCAGGTAATTTATGAAGCACAGTACAAGAATAGATAAATAGAATAGCACTTACAAAGCAATGGACAGAAAATGTAAATGAAATAAAAATAAGATAGCACAATTACCATATGTACTCAATCTAAAGCCCACTGGCTGATCATAAGCCATCATACACAAAAGTTAACATGAAACATATCTTCAACTTCATTGTCTATTTCTCTTTGACCATGGCAAGATGTGTCAGGACAAAAGGCACGCAAATAGCGGCAGTGCTGTAAACATGACACAATACATTCTGTTCTTCAGACTATATCCTGCTAATCTGCAGGAGTTTGAGAACAATTGTATAACATCTGTAACTAACAATTGCAATATCTCTACAACTAATAACATTTATAAAATTATAAACCTGATAAAAGTACAGAACAAAGAATAAATTATTGATTGATTTACTCAAGACAAAAGCAAAATTAACAGATCCAATCAATAAAACCAAGTTCTCATAAATTAATAGTATGCAAATTAACATAAAAAGATTGATACAAATTGTTACAGAACAAACAAATGTTTAATTCCTTAAAATAAAGTTTGAACAATATATCTATAGACATATTAAATGAATGTATCTGTAGAAAAGAAGTGCTACATGATGACAACTGGTAACAAAATATGTCTTTATTCAAAGCAACAAAATCAACTACATTGGAATCCTTCTCCAATGCAAATATTATTCATAAAAATTATCATATTCAATAACACTTTTCATAATTTCTAATTATTTTTATTTTTTATACTGTAAATAGCTAATTTCTGTTATTACACCAATATTTCATCAGTCTCAGATCCTCCAGAGTCCTCCAGCAATTTTTATCTTCAACAATGTAGATGAGTGAGGAATAATCTTGCCATGTCCAGTCCTTCGTGTGTCTGTCTATGATTTTATTTGTTCCTTCTGCTTCTTCAAACTTCAGTGGTTCCTTGCAGTATTGTTTTTTTAAAAACAAGGAATCATATCTGCATACATATACAAACCATGCAAGTTTTTATCATTTCACTATTGAAAGAAATTGTTCTTGTGAATATGTATACATCTCTATATTAATTCTTACGTAGACATTCTGTCTTATGTTCTCTATAGAAGATTTGTAGAATTCATCTGTAACATTTGTATTCAAAGACCTGTATATCTGTGAATATGCTCATTGAATTGCAGATATCCTCAAGGTCACATAGGAGTACCTACGAACGTGTTCTGTGTGGAACGCTGATGTTCTGACAAATAAATGAAAGTTATTAAGTTAAATTCAATAAATTGTAATAGGAACTTAAGTAGGTTACTGATACTTTTATCAATTTTACTGATATTTTTATCACCTTTACTGATACTTTTATCAATTTTACTGATACCTTTATCACCTGGATGAACACCAAATAAGGCAACATTCGCATGCTATAAGTCTTGAGAGACAGTTGATGTCTGTGTGAGGGCATAAGTTGTTTTTGCTTCCTTTCTGGTCATCTAGTGTCTGCCATTTATCTCAATCTGATCATCTAGTGTCTGCCATTTGTCTCAATCTGATCATCTAGTGTCTGCCATTTGTCTCAATCTGATCATCTAGTGTCTTCCATTTGTCTCAATCTGGTCATCTAGTGTCTTCCATTTGTCTCAATCTGGTCATCTAGTGTCTTCCATTTGTCTCAATCTGGTCATCTAGTGTCTTCCATTTGTCTCAATCTGGTCATCTAGTGTCTTCCATTTGTCCCAATCTGGTCATCTAGTGTCTGCCATTTGTCTCAATCTGGTCATCTAGTGTCTGTCATTTGTCTCAATCTGGTCATCTAATGTCTGCCATTTGTCTCAATCTGGTCATTTAGTGTGTGCCATTTGTCTCAATCTGATCATCTAGTGTCTGCCATTTTTCCCAATTTGGTCATCTAGTGTCTGCCATTTTTCCCAATTTGGTCATCTAGTGTCTTCCATTTGTCTCAATCTGATCATCTAGTGTCTGCCATTTGTCTCAATCTGGTCATTTAGTGTGTGCCATTTGTCTCAATCTGGTCATCTAGTGTCTGCCATTTGTCTCAATCTGGTCATCTAGTGTCTGCCATTTGTCTCAATCTGGTCATCTAGTGTCTGCTATTTGTCTCAGTCTGGTCATTTAGTGTCTGCCATTTGTCTCAATCTGATCATCTAGTGTCTGCCATTTGTCCCAATCTGGTCATCTAGTGTCTGCCATTTGTCCCAATCTGGTCATCTAGTGTCTGCTATTTGTCTCAGTCTGGTCATTTAGTGTCTGCCATTTGTCCCAATCTGGTCATCTAGTGTCTGCCATTTGTCTCAATCTGGTCATCTAGTGTCTTCCATTTGTCTCAATCTGGTCATCTAGTGTCTTCCATTTGTCTCAATCTGGTCATCTAGTGTCTTCCATTTGTCCCAATCTGGTCATCTAGTGTCTGCTATTTGTCTCAATCTGGTCATCTAGTGTGACTAAGCTGAAGGTTTAGGTTTAAAGATCAGTGGTACTTCCAGTGCTATTGTATGCTGGTGAAGCATGGATTGTATATAGGCATCACTTGAGGAAGCTTAATCACTTCCACACAATTTGTCTCAGAAAGATGATGAACATCAAATGGCAAGATAAGATTCAGGATGCCATAGTAATTGAAATACACAATAGATGTAGTAAAGCATACTAGGGCAAATGATACCAATCTTCAGACACCAAGTGTTTGCACTCTCCCCATTTTCTGCATCTCTACTATGGGTGATTTCATTGCTCCCAACATTATCCTAAGTGCTTGGTTTTTCACTTTATCTAGATCTTGTAATGTGGTGTTTGATGCAGATTCCAGGTGTGGTCTTATGCCTTGCTGGTAAACTTTACTGAGTATATACCCACTGGCTCCCCATGTGGTTCAACTTAGTTTTCTCACGATAGCTAACTTCCTCCTGGCTTTTATTGTTGCTTTATGAGTTGCTTCCATGTCAGTTTAGACATCAAAAGTAACTCTGAGGTATGTGGGTTGTTTTGTCTTCTTTCAAGAGCTCTCCATCTATCTTGATATGACTGGCTTTTTGTTGTGGTGAGAGGGAAAAGAGTGTAGTGCTGCATTTATCTGTGTTAATGCTTACGCACCATCTATTTGCCCATAAGGTTACGGCATGAATAGCTCTTTGTATTTTTTTAGTGGCCACTGTCACATGTTATTTCCGTGCACCAGATCACCAGCATACATTGCCATTTTGATCCCATGTGGTAGTTAGGCAACTAGGTCATTGATATAAACCAAGAAAAGTGTGGGTGACAGGACTCCTCCCTTGGGACTCCATGATGGAGTACGATTTTCTTGCTCTTGCGACCATCCAATTGTACCCTGGCTCTTCTATTATGCAGATATGCTTTTACCTATTTATACATTCTTGAGTTTACCCTGCAATTTCACAATTTATTTAAGAGTCCTTCTTTTCAAACCTTGTCAAATGCTTTCCTGAGGTCTATCCATGCTGCTATTACCAGTTTCTTATCTTGGAAGGTGGCCTCAATCTCTTGGGAGAGATAGGTTGCCTGATCTTAAGTAGAGTAGCACTGTCTGAAGCCTGCTTGCTGTGATACCAGAAGGTTTTCATTTTCAAGGTACCACTGCATCCTAAGATTGATAATTCATTCCACTGTATTGCATAGAAATTAGCTTTTAATATTGTTCGTCTCCTCTTTTCTCTTATCAAATCACAGAAAGTTCTTTATGAACTGCTGTGGGCCCCACCCCAAGACAGTGTCATAGAGCTTGTCCATCAAGAGCTGTTACTGATGACCACAGTTTTCTTCTAGTGTACAGTGAATAGTTCTGCAGAATAAATTCGGCAACTTGTATGAAGTTGCTACCATAATGGTGATATTCACCTCTCTCTTCTTCATTCATTCTGAAACTCCTGCAGATTTGCAGGATGTTGTCCAGAGAAAAGAATGCAGTGTATCATGGTTTACAGTTTAGCTGCAATATCTGCACCTTTCTGCCTGACCTATCGGACTTCAGCATGGCTTCTAGATCACTTTAACCCTATACAGGATGTACTAATCAACTCAACCACAAAACCACCTTAGTTGTCTCTTACATTATGCACGGAAGTAAACAGTGTTGCAATTCTTTTCTCCCCTTCCATGCCAGGCAACTCATGAGTAAATTTTGATATTTCATACTTTCTTCATTAGCCACTATATGTACCATTTCACTTCATTCGGTTTTCCACATTTAGAGTATTTACATCTATTTATTTTGTAGCTGTCTGATTCACAAATCCCACATTTGCAATGGACTTACCAGAACGATAATCTTGGTTTGACTATCTTCATTACAATAAATATTGTAACAGAAAAACCAATTAGAAAGCCCATTTTATATGCAACCTTTAACTGTGACTTTAGAACTTGTCCCTGTAAAGGAAGACAAGATCATTAAAAATTAAGAAATTTACTTATAAAAATATTGAATAAAATATTAAGTTGGTTGCTGATGCAGCGTCCATGGGCTCATGCCCTTTGAACCAATGTCGTTGTGTAATATATTCATATGTTTGTGAGCTGTTGTTTTGTTCCATATAATGTGTTCCATTTATCAGGCCCTGGAGGGAGAAGCATTTTCCTGATGTCATCCAGCGCTGGGCATTCAAAAAAAAAAATATTAAGTCAAAAATGTATATAATAAATGTAGTTCAAATCTTCTTCTTCAGCGTTCATTCTCAAACTCCTAATGGATCTCTCTTGTAGCAGCACAGTGGTTCTAAGAGATTTCCTGCTGAATGGAGTTCAGAGAATAGAAATGCGTTGAGTCACTGTTTTATTTGCACCAATGGGCCGATACGTCCGTCTTCAACTGAGATCAAATAATGTTATGGAAACTATGGTAAAATAATATTTTGTATTCTATCTTCCTAGTTAAGAAGCCTGATTTGGTTCCCAGTTGGGGGGAATATTTCTGACTAACAATGGTTCCTTGTTCTATACAGTCTCAAATGATGAATAACAGGACAAATCTTGACAAATAAAAGAAGGAGCTAACATTGCACTCCCCATACTCCTCGTGGAATTTTCACGGTAAAAAAATGTTATAGGATCAGGTTTTGTTACAAACATAATCAAATTATGGCTTAAAGTTAACCATAGCTTATTTTGGTTCATTACAGGAATCAGTGGCCACCTCATGTATCCACAGTCCAATTTTTTAATATTATGCATAATTTCATACAGCTTCCATGACTCAAATATTAAAAAGATGCAATTTCTGCTACAAATGAATCAGTCTGTGCAAAATGCACTGCATGATCTTGGGGTGGGCTATCAGTGCATTGCACACAGAAATGATGGAGGCCGAAGTTTATGTGTCTTTAGCGAAAGTTTGTTTCGTTAAATAATTTATGATTTGTTCTGATAAAATGTGGCCACTGATTCCCATAATTAACCCTTATTTCTCTATGCAAACACATAGATAAAACGATGGTGGGATGTTCGTGCTCCCCCCTTAGAAAATCGTAACGTTATATTTAGTACAAAAAGTGGGATCCCTCCCCACATAAGATGGCTCCATCTAAAAAAAAAGTTACATAAATTTCATAAAAATTAGGACATAATGCACACAAATGTGGACATGCCTTTTTTCTAAAAAAAGGAAATTTGTGTCTTGGCCACGGATATATCTATGGTCCTGTCTTTATGCATTATTATTTATCACGTGGATATTCAGTACAGAGGCTACTGTCGCAGTTATTTGATCATACCATTCCACTATGACCTTGTCAGTTTGAACAGCCAAAAGACTAGTGTTAAAGATGCCTGATCTTGTCACTCCATTGTCCCTGTCCTGATTGGTTAATGTGAGAAAAATCTAGCCTACCAAGACATTTTTCTGGTTCACCAGACTGATTTCAAATTGCAATATGCAAGGATTTCAAAGCTCAGAAAATCTTAAATCTCAAGCTATCTCATCCAAACTGTAAAATACAATCCTAAATAGTGATAAGGAGAAACCTATTATATCAAACCTCTGATGTTACTAGCTGAAAACAGTGGCAGCGTCTCCAACTTTTAATGTTCTGAATCTGACACTTGAAATGCTGCATGCTGCATCATGTAGAGAACGTGTTCACCGCTAGCATTTATTTGATGTCCAATATTAGAGACTTCAAATGCTGTTATAACTTTTTGCTAAGAGGACTGTATCATCTACATATCCTAGATTTATTATTTTTCCATTAATCTTGAACCCAGGCACCCCGCTGAAGACAGATGTGTCGGGTCATTAGCGCAAATAAAACGGTGACACAACACATCTCCATTCTCTGGACAACATCCTGCTAGAATAGTAGGATCATTGTCTGGCTACAGAAGAGATCCAGTGGGAGTTTGTGAGAAATAATGCTGAAGAAGAACCCAGGAACAGTGTCTTTTGTACATTTTTAAATATTGTGTAGATGTTAAAAAGATTGGCTGATAAAATACACCTTATCTTATGTTAAAATGATTGATGATAAAATACATTCATGTCTTAATCATCTTTTTAATTTATATGTATGTTTGAGTCGCTTCTCTCACACATTTCTGATGCAGTTTTTTTCACAAAATATACAGAGCAATATTTGCACAAACATGCAAGAGTGTGTTCCCAAAATATACTGTGCAATATTTCCACCAACATGTGAGAGTGTGAGCAGCGCACAAAATTAGAAGGCACTTCTCACAAAATATACCACCCACGCACATGAAGTCTGAGCAAATTACCCTTTGTTTTAGGTAGCAGAAATCTCAACGAGGATACATTCATCACTCAGACATCTTCAGATTTGCTCACATGAAAAGAAAATTAGAAGGAACATTGATCCTGTGTTATCTTCATAATGTGTCCTATCAGACAAACTAAATGTGCTATCTCCCATACAATATATTAACCTACCGGTACCCTTTGTCACCGTCATAATGTTAAAAAGCTTTGTATAATAAGTAATATTGAGCTTTTCTATAAAAATAAAACCTATGACAGACATCTAGCAGTGCTTACCCATCCTCCTTGTTGGTAGACCCACTGACATACATGTTCAGCAATGAAACTCAAAGACCAATTAATAAATCTCAGGAAAAGATCTTTTCCCGCAAGAAGTGCATTTCTAGCAACATCAGAGCAGAAGTAGAACAGAACAATTATTCTTGCTGGGGTTACTCCTCCTTCCGCAAATAAATGGGACAGCAAATCTCTAAATTCATCTCTGCCGATATCAATGCCAACCTTGAAAAACATGAAGTAAAACGAAAACTGTAACAACTTAACATTGTATTAAAAACAAGCATAAGTAATCAAACTGTCATAGGAAATTCAACACAGTGAAGAGTGCAGCAGTAACAAAACTAAAATGCATTTTAATATAATAATGTATTATTTATTCATACATTATCAAAGTTTTTATCGTTTATTAAAAATAAACACATTTACATTTATTGATTATGAGCATTCATCATTGAAAACTGTACAAACCATAGGTGCTTATGTCTTCCCTAGCAGATTAGTTAGTTAGTCGTCAGATCATCATCACTGCAAACTGGACATGTCCATAGTTGCTCCGATATCTCCTTCAGTGTATCCGCCATTACACTTCTGCTGACAGTACAGGTCCTATGCTGGTTGACCATCATTCTTCTGCTCCCTCCAAAATGTTCACTTCTAGCAACACCGAATTTCAATCCCTGATCTTTAATCCTAGCCATTGACAAGGAATTATCATCCACATTAGTCTCACTCTCGCGTGTTATATCTCTTAAGTAATTCAAAACATCAGCGCGGTCCATTGCCCCATCGCCCTGTGTCACAATCGCGCATGATGCCAGTTGATCTGCTCTTTCATTGCCTCGAATGCCCACATGCCCTGGCACGAAAATAAATGTAACCACTTTCAGGCTCACCTTGCTTAAGGCCTCAATCCACTGTTCATGAACGAGACCCACTTGTACCTTCCTAATCATACTCATAGAGTCACTCAAGATGCAGACCTGCGTTACTTTCTGTGTGCATAGCCTTGATCACCGCTATAGTCTCCATGGTCATACTACTCGTAGTGACCGCAAAGGCACCACTCTCCCCCTTGATCGTTTTACCTGCGCACTGAGCTGTGAAGGCCCAAGCACTGCGAACATGCCTAATCACAGATCCATCAGTGTATATAATCACATCCCCCTTCACTGGTGTTCTCACTGACCAAAGCCTGCACTTCTTTCTCCACAGCTGTGGGACACCATTCTCTGCATTCCCTGCTAAGTGATATTACTACTCTCAAGCACGTTTCAAAATCTGTGGGTAGACTTATCCATTCTGCACCTGCTGCCACATCCTGCAATCTGCACACGGTTTGTATGACATCCTCAGCACGTCCCATCCACGAACTCCCTCTCTTGAGTCTGCTGCCTTTAACTTTATGTATTTCAGAATGCAACGGGTGTTCCTTACCTGCATATATTTGTAGGTACGCCCGTGCACATCCCCGTGCACATCCCCTAGCAGATGTCAAAAGGTATGCATACTAATAGATTTTGTGGTACTCTCATTAAGATGCTTCGTTCTCTGTCTTGTAGGTTCGTATTCCCTAGTCATACAATTCCATATACAAAATTCTTTCAATTGAAGCCTACATTCATTATCTGCTGTACCGTGCACATCTGCTGTACTGCGAACACCAGATGTACAGTGCGCATCTGCTGTGTGGCTCATATCTGTTGTGCTGTGCACATCTGATGTACTGTGAACATCTGCTGTACCGAGTGCATCTGCTGTGCCACTCATATCTGCTGTGCTGTGCACATCTGATGTACTGTGCACATCCAGCAAGCATTTACTCTGCAACTTCTGTGCATCCACCTAGTCCGTCCTTAATTCACTGATTAAACATTTCAATAAAAACATTTTCTGATGCAGAACTTTTTATTTACAAATTTATAAGATATCTTGAAACTTATACATCTAACTATTATCTTTTCTCTGATTTTGCTGTTAGGCATTGTAGGATTTAATGACGATTAGTGTTCAGGCAATTGCACATTTGGTTGCTTGATATGCAGCAATATTGTAATGTCTCAGAACAGTAACAACTAGACAATGTATTAAAAATGTATAAATAACCAAACTCAAAAGATATCCAAGGTGGAGAGTGCTGCAGTAACAATCTGTGAGACGATATCCAAAAAGGTGGTGAGTGCTACAGTAACAATCTGTGAGACGATATCCAAAAAGGTGGAGAGTGCCAAGGAACAAAACCAAGAAGCGATAACTAGGATAATGTACTATTGTCACTGATTGAACTAGGATAATGTACTATTGTCACTGATTGAACTAGGATAATGTACTATTGTCACTGATTGAACTAGGATAATGTACTATTGCCACTGATTGAACTAGGATAATGTACTATTGTCACTGATTGAACTAGGATAATGTACTATTGTTACTGATTGAACTAGGATAATGTACTATTGTCACTGATTGAACTAAGATAATGTACTATTGTCACTGATTGAACTAGGATAATGTACTATTGTCACTGATTGAACTAGGATAATGTACTATTGTCACTGATTGAACTAGGATAATGTACTATTGTCACTGATTGAACTAGGATAATGTACTATTGTTACTTGTTCTAACTAATAATTAACAAATAATAAAACTAATGTAAAAAGGAAATAACAGAAAAAATAGGAACAAGGACTTTTTCGAGTTTACTGTCCAATAGGGACTTTTATCAAGTAACAAATACAAAAGAAATAAACACACGAAATCAAATTAAAATACAAAGAGATGGTTTCACTATCCTTCTGTATTAGAAATGGAAAAAAATATAGAAAGATATGCTGTATTTCTATCAATAATGTGTGCAATCTGGAGCACACCGATATTGCCATTCACTAAACATGACTACATGGCAACATAACTCTTATGGGGAAAACAACAAATATGTTGTCGCTTGGTCCATTTCTAGTTAAGAATAATTATGACCAATGTTATTCTAAGGTGCGTGTCCGCATACATAACTAGAAGGTACAGATCATGAAATGCAACACCCATGCACAAAAAATTATTACCGAAAACCATTTTTGTTTTTCAGGTAGTAGTTACCCACATGGAAATGTTCACTGATCAGACAACTCAATAACTGCTTATACGTGGAGAAAATTAGAGGAAACATTACTTTAGTGATTAATTTTAAGAAAAATGTTTCCTGTAGAACATAGATCAGTTCAAGCATTGTTCCATGTAAAACTGCTATTTAACCCTCTTTTATATTTTGTATAATATTCACAGACAATCTCCTGCACTAACTCGTTATCGCAGTTTCCTATTCAATCAGGTTCAGTTGAAGAGGGAGAAATTAGGAATGACAAAATATAGAGACAACAGACCAGACTTTGCAAGATATTCACATAATGGAAACACAAAGGAGATCGCTTGACACACATTCATGAGGCAGGGAAACAGTATTGCAAGATAATGTTTATATGAAATTCACAGGGTACAAGGAGAAACATAGGTTACAAAATCACATATGAAATGATAACACACAAGAGCTGGTAGAAGTTATACTTGAAGAACTGCTGGATAGGAATAAATTAATGTTTGGTCCATGCAAGGAAGCTCAAAATTTTGATTAACTGAATATACAGCAATTAATTGCATACCTGGTTAGCTTGTTGCTGAACATTTTTTCTTCCATGTGTGCGAGCAAATTCATCTGCCATCTGTCGCAAATTATATCCACAACGGGAAAATGAAGGCTTCTTACAACTTTGAGATGTGCTAAAACATGTTAAATATAAAAATACAAATATAAATATTATGCAGGAACAAATTTCCATTGAAAAAAATAACTGCTTAAATAAGTGCTTAGCTCAAATTAAAGCAGTGACTGTGGTCTGCCGAACATTGTCATTTGCAGACATAACAAATTAATATGTCTGAAGTGAAAAAAAACAATGTACACAGGTTACCAAAGTTTTCTAACATCAACAGCGAACAGTGGAGGGGGAAGAAGCAATGAGGGTCAGAGAAAATGATGGATTATCAAGGAATGGACAGAGCTTTAATTCTACACACTTGTCCGTACACAGAAAACAGGAGAAATGAAGACCTCTAATGCAGTATCCATACAATTATAATGGATTCTGGGATAAAATATTATTAACATAGAAAACTAATTCCACAACATTTTAATACAGCCAAATCCCATTATAACAACTGGGTCCAGACCAACAAAATATGTATTTAAGAACAGAAATGTACTAACGGCATATGCATTTTAAAGAATAAATATATTTGGGGATTTTGAAAAGTGTTGTTATATAGGGAAAAATATATTTTAAAAGAATAGGCTTTAGATTCCACTTAAGTGGAATATTTTATGGGTCTTCTTTCCTTCCTCTTTTACCCTTTACGGGCGTTGAGAGAGATACAGTGTTCTTGTTCTCGCTTTTTTGGCAGATTCAGATAATGTTATTTGGTGTTTGTGTAATGTCTCTTTGATGTTGTTGTTTCATCGTACTCTAGGACTACCCCTGGCTCATCTTTTTGCTTCTCCTCTCTTCATATATGCTTTATAAACTAATGACATAGCATTCTTTTCAAATGACAGAACCATTGTATTTATTGGTTTTGTATGTATTGTAGAATTGATATGACACCCACTCTTTCTCTTATGACCTAGTTTCAAATTGTGTCTTCTGGTCACTCCTGTTGCTCTTCTCAGACATATCTCTGTTGTAACCAGTTGTCTCTTATGTTTTGTTGTTAAGGACCATGTTTGACATTGGTAGGACAGGGTTATTTTATGGGTAGTGGCATAAAAAGTATGTTTATAAGGTCATCTATAATGAAAAAGTTAAGAACCATTAATTAGATAATAGAGGTCTACGGACAACCAGTTAGCAGTAACAAATCAACATGTACACTTCAACAGATGTACACACTGGAATCACATTATAAACACTTGGTCCAGACCAACAAAATATGTATGTAATAACAGAAATTCGCTATAGAATAAAGTATAAATATAATTGGGGATTTTGAAAATGTTATATATGGAAATTTGCTATAAAAGGAAGCGCTATTGAGGGACTCCATTGCACTAGTAATTTGTTTGTTGACATGATAAAATAATCATAGAAAGACAAGTGTTTCTTTCAGGGGGTCTTCCTGCCAAGAACCATTTCTTCTCTGATCTCCTTCCTACAAATAAAAGGGGGAGATGCTTCTAGGATAATCATAGGACTCATATGTTTTCTTAAAGTAGAAGTAGGCAGCCTTTTGAATCTGCAGATCCCATTCACATCAGTTATACTAAGATGGAGGCATACTTGGTAGCTGGTGTATCTGAAAAGTCCTATTTAAAAAAGCATCCATCCAAAATCAAAATATAAGCTTTTGTCATTTTTCATGTCAAAATATAAGCTTTTGTCATTTTTCATGTCAAAATAGAAGCTTGTGTCATCTTTTATGTCAAATATTAAAGGGTGCCAATAAACTTTCTTAAGTTTTTATTTTGTTTGGTTCTGATTATGTGTTGCAATTGTAACATCACAGATTATGTATTGAACTTGTAACATAACAGATTTTACAGAAACATTTCTTCTTTATCAGTATTTTACCATCATGATTGATTTCTTGCTTGTTATAACTTGTGTTGAAATAGGTTTTTATTTTGTTTGTGTTGTGATAGGTTTACTTCTTCTTCTTCTTCTTTCGTTCACTTGAAACATGTCTATATCTGTAATTCTGTCTCCTTAATAAAACTCACTGTCTTTTGTAGTTCATACAGTGTCCCATAGAGTTTTGATTCCAGTGTTGTTTCCTCTGGCCAATATGTCAGCCTCAGCGTTTCATGCTCAGAACACTCTTGAAGTATATGTTTGGCACTCTGTGCTGCCTGTCCACATGTATACATGGCCGTGTTGCCAATCTTGAACTTTGTATACATGTGACTGCGGAGTCGGTTGTGTCCTGTTCTGAGACGTAGAATTATAACTTGTTCTGGTCTGTTCATAATATGATAGTCATCTTGTGTTGGTGTTTGTGGTTTTCTTATTGACTTGATCATCTGTTTTTTCTGATGGTAGCTGATTGGTATATCTGGTTGGTCTTCGGCAGCACCTTCCTTAGCCAGTTGGTCTGCTTTTTCATTTCCTGGTATTCCAGAGTGAGAGGGTATCCACTGCATGGTTACCCTATACTGGTAAGACAATTCGCTAAGTAGTTTTTTCAAGTCTGATAGTTTTCCGGACTGGAGAGCTTGAAGCACTGACCTTGCATCTGTCAGGAATACCACAGGCTGTAGGTCAGAGTTGGAGTTCAGCAGTTTTTTAGCTGCCACACTAATTGCCTGGATTTCAGCATCATAATTATTGCAGAATTTTCCTGTCGGTGTTCTGATTGTATCTCTAGGCTTGTGTGGATATTCTATATATACACCTGCACCTCCATTCCTCACAGCATTCTGTGCTGACCCATCTGTGTACACTCTGACCCATATATCTTGTGGATATTCCTCATCCAGGAAACTGAGGGTGACTGTCATTCGCTGCACACTGTTCTGTTCGTCCTCGCTTAGTATTCCTTTCACATGGGTCTGAATGTATATTGGCATTCCATGTCTTTCACTCCACGGGGTTTGTTCTGGTACAGACCTTAAGGGGCTGTCAACTTCAGGTAGGTCTGTAACTTGTCTGCGGAGTCGTTTAGCTTTATGGATAAAGCTGCTTCTTTTCAGTCGCCCCATTGCTAGATTTTGGAATCTTTCCGTCATTGGATGACTTGGCATACACTGAAACTTTTCTGCCTGAATTAGTACTTTTGTGTCTCTGCGTTCGCCAAGTGTTTGCATTCTTCCCATTTTCTGCATCTCTGCTATGGGTGTTGATTTCATTGCTCCCAACATTATTCTAAGTGCCTGGTTTTTCACTTTATCTAAATCTTGTAATGTGGTGTTTGATGCAGGACACCACGCAGCTGAACCATATTCCAGGTGTGGTCTTATGCCTTGCTGGTAAACTTTACTGAGTATATTCCCACTGGCTCCCCATGTGGTTCCACTTAGTTTTCTCAGGATAGCTAACTTCCTCCTGGCTTTTGTTGTTGCTTTATGTGCTGCTTCCATGTCAGTTTATCATCAAAAGTAACTCCGAGGTACGTGGGTTGTTTGTCTTCTTTCAAGAGCTCTCCATCTATTTTGATATGACCGGCTTTTTGTTTTGGTGAGAGGGTAAAGAGTGTAGTGCTGCACTTATCTGTGTTAATGCTGACACACCATCTATTTGCCCATAAGGTTAGGGCATCGATAGCTCTGATAGGTTTACTTCTTGCTTCTGTTGTGATAGGTTTACTTCTTGCTTCTGTTGTGATAAGTTTACTTCTTGCTTGTGTTGTGATAGGTTTATTTCTTGTTTCTGTTGTGATAGGTTTACTTCTGCTTGTGTTGTGATAGGTTTATTTCTTGCTTCTGTTGTGATAGGTTTACTTCTTGCTTCTGTTGTGATAGGTTTACTTCTTGCTTCTGTTGTGATAAGTTTACTTTTTGCTTCTGTTGTGATAGGTTTACTTCTTGCTTCTGTTGTGATAGGTTTACTTCTTGCTTCTGTTGTGATAAGTTTACTTTTTGCTTCTGTTGTGATAGGTTTACTTCTTGCTTGTGTTGTGATAGGTTTACTTCTTGCTTCTGTTGTGATAGGTTTACTTCTTGCTTCTGTTGTGATAGGTTTACTTCTTGCTTGTGATAGCTTGTGTTATGATAAATAGAGAGCTCCGGGAATACAAAATAAAATTAGTAGCATATCCTTTCAGGATGTAGCCATCAATCAAGAATTTTTTGGTTGTAGTGATTTTCTAAGCAAATATGTGTTCAGTAGTTTACTATTGCTTTATCAATAGTCTGGATGCACAAATGTCTGTGGTGGCATTTGAACCCAGTACCTTGACCATCACATATGCACTCTGTACCATGCCACCATAGAGTTGAATTCAAGCCAGCAATCTCTTGAACACAAAACCAACGGTCTAACCACTACCGCATGGAGATCCCCATGTGGCGTGTGTAGTGAAGTTGATTGAATGTACAATTACCAACAATGCATACAGTCATTTTAAATCTTCCAGGTAAACTAGTAAAAATGTCTTGACAGGTGAAATTAGGGACACTGACAGTTAAACAATCACTAAGGTAAATTAATCCAGAGTATATTAATCCATCTATAAAGCCATAACTCATCTGGGTCATAGAGGTACTACATTGGATGTGTGAACACACACTGTTCTCCAGTGATGTCTATCTTTCTGTGATACAGATTAGTGTGGGAAAATCGGTGCTACCATACACATGCAGACATGAAGAGCCATACGTGAGCTGGATAGGAATGGTGGAACGAAATAGGATCCAGGCCTTCCTCTGAGGAAAAATTGACTGCCTCTCACCGTGAGGTACTATCCCTAAAACACTCCAACCCTACCCTCAATGATGATTTTAGGCCCAGTAAAACAGTAGTAGTTTTGGGCCCAGTAAAACACAGGTAATTGTGGGTCCAGCAAAACAGTTAATTATGAGCTTAGTTGGTTGGTTGGTTGCTGATCCAGCTGTCCATGGGCTCATGCCCTTTGACCTAATGCCATTAGATGGCATTATATTGCTGGGAAATCTGTGGATTTTCGGCCCACCCCGGGCCAGAACCAGAGAATAACTATCACACCTCTAGGAAGGAAGGTTTAAACCTATGCTCTGCTCCTAGCCACTGTAGCCAAGATAGGGTTCACTGTGCTCATTCCCCGTCACCAATTGACTACTGGTTATGCCGAACTTCTCTATAGCTCCAGGCATGCAACCAAATGTTTAAGTCAAAAGGATTGTCATGTCCTGAGTCACTGTGCCTCTATGATGGGCCTCAGCAATAGGAAAAACAGTGATGTCAGTTTCCTCCTCCTCAGTGCTGCACAGTACATCTCTGGCTCCCTCCCAACTACAGAGGGTGCATACATATATATTCAGGCAAACATGAAAAACATTTCAACAACAAAACAAAATCATAACTGTATAGGTGATATGCCATGAAGCTTCTATAAGAAGATAACCTCAATATAACGGCATGTCATCCACTAAGGTTTTCTGTTGCATGGATGGTATGTCTAGTGGGCCATTGGTGAGACCCACAGACGCAACCACATGCGTGTTTGAGCTTAGTAAACATGGATAATTTATGCAATACACAAAACAATTTAGATGTACGGTAAACCTGCCTAAAGTAGATTAAAACTGCAGCTATAAACAACATCAAAACATATATGCACCAGTTTTTAGAACCGCATGAAATATGGACTGCATGTCAGTCCTAATAAATGGATTCATTCAGAGAGCCTCTGTATAGTAGGGATTTGTGACAACAGTCACAAATAACTGAAGAATCATACACAATACAACATAAAATATACTGCTTAACCTAATGGCATGAAAAAAGTAAGGAACATAACATGTTAACTATACTTGGTATGGTAGTATGACCAAAATATCAAAACTAACACATTTTTTGTATACACTACCTTAGAAAATCTGCATTCTCTATCACCACTGATATTTCCTCACTGTCTACTGATGTTTCCTTTTGAATTTCATCAATAACAAACTCTTTAAACAAAGCTTTCCCTTCTGCGATAACAACTCTCTCCTTCTCGTTCATTCCTAGGTTTGTTGCCTCCATAACCACAGGTCTCACAGGCTCAGAATTGTCTCGTACTGGGATACATAAAGGTCTCAAAATTTGTCCACTAGGTCGACGTTGTAATAGACTTGCTTGAGTGGTTACTGAGCTCATGAATCAACATTAATAAGTCTTCGTTTGTAAATATGAGAATGCTGAAATTGAGAAAAACAATAAGTATGATTCAGTGATCTGCTTGTTTATATACTTAAAACTAGTCTTCTTTTTTCTGCATTCATTCTCAAACTCCTGCAGATTAGCAGAGTGTAGTCCAGAGAAAGGAATGTGTTGTATCATATTTTACAACTTTGTTGCAATATCTGTGCCTTTCGACCTGACATCAACGTGGTTTCTGGGTCACTTTGACTATACATAACACCACCATGTAACCTTCTTAGTTGCCTTCTACAATATGCATGGAAGGTAAAGAGTGTTGCTATTCTTTGATTCCTTTTTGGACTCTGGCAAAACACAGGTGTTAGCACTAATGAAATACCATTGTCAGAATATGATCTGAGCTATAGTGAAACATGATATTCTAGGGCAGTTAGATCCTACAAAGTATGGTGGAGGGTGGAAGACGAGGTGGACAGAAGAAAACATGTCTGGATATCAAGGACTGAACAGGGTGTGAAATTTCCAAACTCATCATGATGGTAAGGGATAGAAATGAGATCTTTCTGCACCAAATGTCTCAATGTGACACCCCTACATCAGGATGGTAAAGGATAGAAATGTCTCAATGTGACACCACTACAACCCTGACGTGATATTGGTTTTAGTATTATTATTAGTATTATTATTATGTGTAATTATGCACAACACAAGTAATTTTGACATTTTACCATTCACAAACTATCAGACTAATGGACATGACAAAATATAAATGGCAATATACAAAACAGATTAACTCAAGTTGCAGTTCAGTTTGAATGATGATGTTTTAATGTAGCACCGACAATAATTAATAATATGACTCATAGTCTGTAATTTTCTTGACATTTTTGTTGATTGTCTGGCCAATAATATTTTTGTAACCATCATCACCATGGGCATGATCTTGTGGTTCCGTTTGAAAAATAAATTAAAATAACAAATATTTCACGAAAACATTTCAACTTAAGAGTCCATATTGAAAATGTTATGTTAACACTAGTCTATAATTAGTTCAACAAAAAAATAATAACGCAATGTCATGTTTTATGAATGAAGATCGAACAACAAAGACAAAGATTATCTGACTCACAACAACAAATTTTGAATCTAAAAGAACACGTAGTAGAAGTACAGAAATATATTCCACGTTTTAACCAATGTAATAAATATAACCTTAACAACAAATATGAACAGAAGCACAAACAATTAGCTAACTAATGAAACTGAAGAACTAGTTTGTGTATGCAAAGATTCAAACCATACCTCCAATCTGTTTTGTGGGATTTCCCAAATCTGTAACCTAAAAATAGATCTTATATCAGCCTATCTCTGCATTGAATTTGATGTACAATTGCAGCTTATTTAATTAATAAATATTATTGTTTCCTATATATTTTACATGATGATGACAATCTCTAAAGACAAAATGCTGATCAATTTGATGTCATCGTTCAAAAACAAAACAACCGTGGAAATTTAAAATGTCGGGAAGATTACTCTGGTTTTTACCGAGGGAGTGATACTTTTAATAAGGGGGAAATGCAACGTTTACTAGTCTATCTTTAAAAAAAAAATAGATTCACGTAATTATAAGCATAATAAAACATTAATGAAATAGTTGATATATATTTTTATTACAAACAGCTGTATTATCATAGGAAAGATTTACAAAGGAAACTTAATTCAGGGGGTAGTATCAGCAAGCATTACTCCCCAGCCTTATTCTTCGTCCACTTCAGTGCGGAAAGTACAATAGGACAGAGAATGCGATACATTGCAGAACCACGGCTGAGTCCCTCCCAATTTGGCTTCAGAAGAGGGGCAAGCTGTACAGACGCACTTTTCACACTGAGACAACTGAGTGAAAAAGCAATCGAATACAATCAAGATTTAAACACAGTATTTAGTATTTGTAGACCACGTACAGGCATTCAACAGAGTAGGTAGAAACATTCTATGTGAAACCTTAGAAATGTATTAATATCAGAGGACAGCTGTTAGTAGCGATATATCAAAAAGGCCAAAGCTCAGTAAGAACAACAGATGGAATGACTGAACCCTTTGAAACATGATCTGGAGCAAGACAAGGATGCGTACTTTCACCCCTACTTTTCAACATAGGCCTATCATCATCATCAGGTGCCATGCCGGGTGGCGTAGGCGGTCATGGCTCTCACCGCTCTCTGTCCACAGTATTATGTATCAAAGTCGTTGTTGTTTCTTTGCCGTGCCAGGTTGTCAAACTGTCTATTTTCTCACGTTGTCGCCCTCTGTCTCTGGTGCCTTCAATCTTGCCTGTTGTGATTATGTTCTCTAAACCTGCCTGTCTCATGAAGTGGCCAAAAAAAGAAGATTGCCTTTTTCTTATATTGTTGATTAAGGTCCGTTTCGCATTACATTAGTTTTTCTGGCAGTCCATGGTATTCTCAGCATTCTTCTGTAGAACCACATCTCTGTTGCCTCCAATCTCCCACTTTCCAGTATGTTTATTGTCCAAGACTCGCACCCATATGTTAGTATAGGGGTTATATAAAACTGCAGAACTCTCTTTCTCAAGTCTCTAATGACAAGGTCATATTACACAGTATATTTGTCATTTTTCTGAATGTTGTTTTTGCCTGTCCTATTCTGCATCTTATTTCTGTTGAACTTCTTCCATCTGCTGTAATAATTGTACCTAGATATTTGAATTGGTGGACCTATACATGGACAGAATAATAAAAGAAGCTGGCATCAACAAAGAGGAAAACATTGCAAATAAACCTGATGAGGAACTTAATAATGAAATCAATGAACTATTATTTGCCGATGATGAAAGTCTAATATACAAAGATGGGGAAACTTTGAAAAATCACACCAATGCATTGCTGTTAGCGTGTCAGAAGTACAACATGAAAATTAATGTACAAAAAACAGAAGTTATTAAAATTAGCAAGTCTTCAACACCAAAGTGAAACAAACCAAAGAATTTAAATATCTAGGCAGCTTTTTTCCGAAGATGGAATACTAGACAGAGAAATAGAAACAATGTGCCAGAAAGCCAACACAGTGACTTACCAACTTTTCCCATTACTTCTTCACCCAAAGATCAAGATGGAAATTAAAAAAAAAAAGATAATATCTACAATTTTTATACAACACTGTGCTACCAATGTCAAACATGGTCTTTAACAGCTTCGCAGCAGAGAAAAATCATTAGATGTGAAATGAAGTGTCTGAGAAAAGCTGCAATGGTTACCAAACTAGATAAAAATTTAAAAAAATGAAGAAATTAGGAAAATAGTTGGTATAATATCATGTATTGAACATACTGAGAGACAGCAAGTAAAATGGTTCGGTCACCTTATGAGAATGAAGCCAAACCAAATACCAATAAGAGCATATAACAACATAATATCCGGGCGTGAGGTCAACGGCAGGCCAAGAAAACGGTGGCTAGAAAACATCACGATAGCCTTGAACAAACATGGAATAAATGCAACCTCGGCGACACATTAAATTTGGATTTAATGTCCTTGGAACGACAGCTTAAGCTCCCACCCGTACGCTTAATGGCAAGAATGAATGCGATCAACAACCATTCACCTGGGGCTAGACAACAGGCAATTGGTTATCATGTCTTTCCACAGCCTTCAGTTTGTGTGCTGTCAATCATCATCTACTCATGGTCTTCGTATCTCCTCTTTTTCTTGAGCTTGCCTGTTATCAAGATGTGTTTCATCTTTCTCTTTCTCGTTATATGTCCAAAAAATCCCCCCCCCCACACACCCTCAATGAGTTAACTGATAATCAGAAGTTTTGAGATTAACATTGCTCTTTCTTGTCACTTTATCCTGAGAAGTTTGAGGATACAGCATGCGTGGAAGTGATTTTACACATTGCTCTTTCTTGTCACTTTATCCTGAGAAGTTTGAGGATGCAGCATGCGTGGAAATGATTTTACACTCTACCCTACGTGCTGTACAGTGTCCCTGGGTCTTACATGTCTTACAGATAGTGAGCACAATGGCGCGAGAGACTATTAAATGTTTGGCGTCATGAGCGGTCTCTAGTATATATAATTACATCCTGCTGAAAATCGTGGTGGACCATTGTTCTGCTATACGAGAGATCATGTAGAAGTTTAAGAAATAGCGTAAAACAAAACAAACTACAGAAACAAATAACCAGTGTTAAGAAAATCAATATAAGGTAATACTACAGAGTGGAACGGAACAACAATAGTATTTATGTAGAACAAATGTTTTTGATGTTTTACTTGAACACAACAGACGGACTATCACTAAGACTAATGGGTTATGAGGTGTAAACACGCATGCGGTCGCGTCTGTGGTCTCACCAATGGCTCACTAGACAGACCAACCATGCAACAGAAAACCTTAGTAGATGACATGCCTTTATATTGAGGTTCGCCCGTGTGTTGACGGGCCCGAAAGGGGAGCTAAGAATAGCAACACTGTTAACCTTCCACGCATGTCGTAAAAGACGACTAAGGAGGTTATGGGATGGAGTTGGCTGTCCCATCCCCTACAGGGTCAGTGACCCAAAGCCATGCTGAAGTCGGATGTGTCAGGTCGAAAGGCGCAGATATTGCAGCAATGATGTAAACCATGACACAACACATTCCGGACTACATCCTGCTAATCTGCAGGAGTTTGAGAACGAACGCAGAAGAAGAATATTGAGGTTATCTTCTTATAGAAGCTTCATGTCACGTCATCTACACAATCCCGTAGTCGTAACCTTCGATAACAGTTACCATGTTGTTCCGACAGGCCGACGTTGTGCTTGAACTAGTTGCGGGCATAGCGTGGGTGAGCGGAACAACAAAGAAACCTGTCGCAAGGGCCAGAGTTGTGCCCTGATATCGACGTCTGTTTCGGAAGCATTAGGCTCGAAACATCTTCGAGTCGAATGGCTGCTGGAACAGAGGGCGGAGCAATTATGGAAATGCCCCATGTGCTGTGAGGCCAGTTTCTAATCAAAAGGTGTAAACACGAGAACATACAAATTACAATACACAAGACACTTTCAACGTTTCAAACTGTTAGGTTTTTCTAAAGAATGTACATTAAAAAAAACCAATGAGAAACAATAAAAACAGCAAAAACAATGTTAACATTCTTTTCAATAGTGTATCTAGTGCCTCATTGTTTTTGTTGTTTTCATTGTTATTCACTGTTTGTTTTATATATTCTTGAGAAAGACCTAACGGTTCGAAACATTGAAAATTGTGAAACTTTTAAAAACATTTATTCTACGTTACTTCTTCTTTCGTTCACTTGAAACATGTCTATATCTGTAATTCTGTCTTCTTAATAAAACTCACTGTCTTTTGTAGTTCATACAGTGTACCACAGAGATTTGATTCCAGTGTTGTTTCCTCTGGCCAATATGTCTGCCTCAGCGTTTCATGCTCAGAACACTCTTGAGGTATATGTTTGGCACTTCTACGTTACTAAATAGTCCAATTCCAATGTGAATTGGAAGAAATAGGAAGGGGCAGTGAATGGGTGGAGGTAGACACTGAGAAGAAACCACTGACTAAAGTAATAATACAACTAGATAAAGCGTGTCGAAAATTGACGGCAGTCAGGGCTCAGGATACAGTGCAAGAACTCGCCCAACTACACTCGAAACCACAAGACATAATTATATACACAGATGGATCTGTTAGCAGAAACACAAATAAAAGCGGTTGGGGTTTTGTTGCCTAGAGAAATGGCGTGAAGTTGGTTGAGAAATCTTCAGCATATTCTACTGTTACATCGAGCATGAGGATGGAGATAGAGGGAGTTACAGCAGCTCTTAATTGGTTGATAACTTATACATCAACACACGCGGTAATACTCACAGACTCTTAAAGCATGTTGCACAAGATAGAAAAGTTCATGCTAAGAAAAGAATGGTGGGACTTATTGAACAACTCAGTTGTCCAAAGCATTACATGGATATTCTGCCCTGGTCATGCTGGGGTCAGAGGAAACGAGAGAGCCGACTTACTGGCAGGCAATGCGGCGATAGACGGCACATTGCCGAGAAGAGATAAAGCAGATTTAATAAAGGCAGTAATAAATTCATTTCGAGATGCAGATGATGTCAATGAGGTTGAGAACGCACAGAGAATGTTAGAAATGGGAGTATTCAGAGGTGAGGGGAGGAAAAGTAAATTTTTTGGAAAGTCCCGAAGATCACACAATCAACACCTGACCGGAACTATAAGTCTACATACACTGGGATGGCTGCTGGAGCGGAGGGCGGAACACTTATGGGAATGTCCCGCGTGCTGTGAAGCCAGTTTATAATCAAGAATCATTAAATAGTCCAGCAAACATTCCATATCCTCATCCATACGGACGTGTGTGAATAAATGACTACCTAACCAGTCTGTGATGTTATGAAGCCAAGATATTATTTGTTCAGCTCTTCTCCACCCTCAACCATTACTATTTCTGAATAGTTTCACACCTATTTCTGAATTATCATCACTGTTTGTTTGTGAAATATTCCGTGTGTTGTGTCGATTAGACTGAACTCGGTCATGTTGACGTTGCCTTCTGATACTAGAAACTACGACACTTCCGCTCCTAAGTTGTTGCTAATAATAGAGCTATTTGATACAGAAGGAGTACATTGTTGGATTTCAGACGATACCTAACTGGAGTTTCAGATGTGAGTTTCACAGCTTTTTGTCAATGTATTCATACATATATTCATTATTTTTACACTTCCCTAAGTATTTTTGTTTACTTCATTTGTTCAACAAAAACAAAAGTTGTAGAAGTCAATAGATAATATTTCAACAAGGACTAGTTTAACTTAAAACTTAAGCAAGTAAGTTATGTTGTTTGTTTAATGTTACACTTCACTGTGGCCAACACTCACTCACTCAGTCACTGTGACTGTTGTTATTGTTACACACTACAAGACACAGACACACTGTTACTGGTTGTTACTCAGTAATGCTAGTACTTATTTAGTTAATAGTTAGTACTGTTAGTATAATATAATTTATAACTTGGTATTGTTCAAGTTGTACTGTTTACAGTTACTTGAGTTACTTACTCATGTACGTTTTTCCCACTTGATTTATTGATCTCATATCCATATATGAGATAATAAATAGATCTCATAAATATATCCAAATAAATATATGGATACCCAATGTGTTGTTACCTAACTTACTATGATCAGTATGATCTAATAGTTAATGATGGTGTAATAGAAGTCTGTTAAAGTGTTTTAGTTATCAGTAACTCTCAATCTCATTGGATCAAGATGGAAAACTAAAGACAGATAATATCTACCTACTATTAGGCCCTATTACTATTATTATAATATTATTATATAGGGCCTACTATACAACACTCTGCTACCAATAAAAACATGGTCTTGAAGAGTCTCAGCTAAAAGGGCCTATTGAGTATATAAAAAACAGCAAGTAAAATGGTTCAGTCACCTAATTATTCTTCTGCGTTCGTTCTCAAACTCCTGCAACTTAGCGGGATCTAGCCTGGGGAACAGAATGCATTGTGCATGGTTTACAGCTTTGCTGTGATATCTGAAACGTTTAGCTTGACACATCCAACTTCAGCATAGTTTATGGGTCACTTTGACCCCACATGGGATCAGACAGCCAACTCAACCCCATAACATCCTTAGTTACCTCTCACAACATGCATGGAAGGTAAACATTTGTGCTATTCTTTGCTCCCCTTTTGGGTTCTAGGACGTAACGGGTGAGGTCACCTTATGAAAATGAACCCAAAACAAATACAAATAAGAGCATATTAAAAAAATATCTGGATATTGAGTTAAAGGTAGACCAAGAAAATGGATAGAAAACATCAAGATAGTCTTGAAGTAACATAGATTCAATACAACCATACTAAAATATCCCATCTGGTCTTAGAATGACAACTGAGGCTCTCACCTCTACGCTTGTTGCCAGTGTGGATGCGTTCAGTGTGATTGCTAAGTGATTTCACATTTTAGATTCTGTCATATGTATTGTGATATCATTAGCTACTGCATACTCCAGTTTCTTACATGGATTTAATGATTTTGACATGCAAGTATTTCTGGTAATGTCATAACAGGCAACTTGGATACAAAGCAATTATCCTTCTGGTGTTTATGTTATATTCTTCTTCTTTAGCATTCATTCTTAAACTTCTGTTGGATCTCTCTTGTAGCAGGACCATGGTCCTACTAGATTTCCAGCAGAATGTAGCCCAGAGAATGGAAATGCATTGTGTCTCAGTTTTATTTATGCCAATGGACAGGCACATGCATCTTCAGTGGTGTTTGATTTATATAAGAGGGACCTTCTGAAGTTACTTATTACCTACCACCTTGTTGTAACGGCAGCAATTGTGGATGCATTAATACTGCAAGTGAAGGAATTCAGCATCAAACTTGACACAGGAAGAACAGAATCAGGCACCTGTGGTAGCATGTGAAAGTTTGGACATTTTCAGGATGAGATTGAATATTTATACCAAGGCCATAGATATGAGATTGCTACCATAGATATGAGATTGCTAAACATGGTGGGGTTGTAATTGTTAAAATTTCTTTGTTCTAGGTTTAGTTGGGGGAAACAAACCCAATAAATCTCCGGCATTGTTAACATGTGGATTGTGTATGTGCTATCATTTTTTGGTGCTTGTTTCATAGTACTCCTCTAAGTGTGAGGCTTCTATCAAAATCATTGCCATACCACAGAGAATTGATGTCTTCTGGGTTTGAAAGAAAATGCTGGTGAAACCAGTGCATTGCGCATAGGAAGTAAGAGCAAGTTGATCATAATTCCCTCACCTGATTTGTTTTCCATGTCCTCTTCCCATATATAGGGTAGTGGTAGCGCAATTGTTAATGTAAACTAGCTTCCTAGTCTGATGATCGAAAGCTCAGTGTAAGAACTAGCTTCCTAGTAAAGTGACCCAAGCTTCAGTGTAAGAACTAGCTTCCTAGTCAAGTGACCCAAGCTTCAGTGTAAGAACTAGCTTCCTAGTAAAGTGACCCAAGCTTCAGTGTAAGAACTAGCTTCCTAGTCAAGTGACCCAAGCTTCAGTGTAAGAACTAGCTTCCTAGTCAAGTGACCCAAGCTTCAGTGTAAGAACTAGCTTCCTAGTCAAGTGACCCAAGCTTCAGTGTAAGAACTAGCTTCCTAGTCAAGTGATCCAAGCTTCAGTGTAAGAACTAGCTTCCTAGTCAAGTGACCCAAGCTTCAGTGTAAGAACTAGCTTCCTAGTCAAGTGACCCAAACTTCAGTTTCCAGTTCAACCGGAAATATTTTATTTTTGAATCATAAATGGCTTCCAAGGTTGGTTCAGCGTAAGGACATATGGGTCAGTCAGAGAGGGATCCGTAAACACTACACTTTATTGGAATGATGAATTAAAGAAACTGTAAAATGATATGGAAATATCACAACAGCAGGCAGAGAACAATCCAAGCCAAAAACATAATGAATATCTGCTTCTTCTACCTTGTTCTCCAGTCAAAGTTAGACACTAATATTGATTTCATCAATGAACTTTACCATGGTGACCAGCCCCCGGGACAGGGCTGTAGAGCTTGTATGTCAGAGCTGTTTCAGATGTCCATAGTTTTCTTCTTGTGGAATGGTACAGTGGTCAGTTCTGTAAAATATGGCCTGTGTTTGCTGGAGATTGTTCACAGGAGTACATATCAGATTTTAAACTCCAAACTTCCCTTAAATGTGCTATTTGTATCTGTCATGGCTTGTTTTCAATCTGAAAATAATTTTGTTCCTTTTTTCCAAGTCTGTAGATAGCATACATTTATTTTAACCGCGTGGTTTAGTTGAGTTGAATACCATATTTATGAAGCTTTTGGTGATGGACTTCCTGAATATCAGCAAACAATAGCTATATTTTAAAAGACCAAATTACAGCTGGAATGAAAAAAACTGAGTTGCTGAACCTAGAAGGAGACATCAGGAAACTATAGAAATTAGTAAAACAACTTCATGATGAGAGTTTTGGGAGAAATACAATGATCACACTTCATGATGAGAGTCATCATCATCAGGTGACATATTCTTGCCAGAACGTAGTCTTCCCTATGGATCTCTTGAATTCTCCGCGGTCTTGAGCAAGTTGTCCCGCTTCTTTTAGTCGTATGTGCAGGCATTCTTAAATGCTGTTTGTCCAACGGTGTCTTATGCTGCCTTTGCCCCTGTTGCTTTCTATAATGTCCAGTAACACTCTCTCCATGCCGTTGTGTCTCGTAATTTATGAGAGTACTGGCAGAAATACAAGGATCACACTTCATGAAGATGAAAAAAGGTAAACAGACAAATTACTATTTTACAGACTACTTTGCTGAAGACAACAATATCAAAGATAGCCAAGAAAAATAACCGGAGATTTGTGAGCAGTAACAAAACAGCTGGTATGATGGAACTATACCTGAAGTAATGAAGGCCATGATCACATTCTGAGAAATGGAGCATGCAGCATGATTATATATAAAATCAAAATTAAGAAGTTACCAGAAGCTGATAGAGTGTCCAATAAAATGATTAGGAACCTGAGAACTGCAGATTCTTTGTATTTAACTGTAATATATAGGTCTATTGGGTCACAGCACTGTTCCGCAGATAGGATGAGAAGCAATCATGATACCACTCATAAAACCATAAAAAGACAGCATTACAGTCTCCAACTATTAACCTCACATGCTGTCTTTACACAACGATTGAATGTATTGTCAATCTTGACTACACTGATACTTTTAAGTGGAAAACCTGGTATCACAGCTATTGGATTTTAGGCAGTGCTACTCTACTGAATCCTTATATTTGCGAAGCGTGGATGGTAAACAAAAGAGCTCGAGATAAGCTGGAAGCAACTGAGATGCTATTTTTGTTTTAAAAAAGATGAAGATTCCATGGACAGCCAAGAAAAACTAATGTAGATGTTTTCAGAGATTCTGGAGCAAAAAGACAAATTATAGCAAAAATTAGAAGCAAAAAGTCAATATTTTTAAGGCATATGACAAAATAAACGAAAACTTGACATTTAGAAACATCCAGAAAGATGAATGGGGGAAGATTAAGAGAGAAATTTCTGGATGAGTTGTCCCTGTGGCACACAAAGATGTCACCAAATGAACTCATTAACAACACAATTAGAGGAGAAACATGAACACCTACGCCACTCAACATGACACTTGTTTGACACTATCGAAGAATAGACAATCTACCTTACTCAAGAGAGAAGTTGCTTCCAAGATTAGAAACTTGTGCTAACAACATAGATAGACCTATGTTAGGCTTTTGATAAGGTTCAGAAAAAGGGCTTCTGAATAAATTATTGAATATAATATATAATAAATAATATATAGATGTCCTGTTATGGCATAATTATAGCGTTTCCAAGAGAACGTCTGTTTACTCTGTCGACCACCTTTTTCCTAATGGACAAATGTAAAAGTAAAGTTATTCTGACATCGAATTGCATGAAATACTGCGTTATAAGTCAATACTTTGATGCTTGGTTATGTTATTGTTGGCGTGCTAACCGCCTATACTTTCCCGTATTTGTTTTGGTGCCCATTTCTTTAGATTAAGTAAACCCTAGCGGTTTATGGGGTCGAGTATGTCACTTTATTGTGTTCATGCTGAGACATTATCCTAGATCCAATTGCTTGTCATTCTGTGAGTGTCTTGTGCATCGTTGGGTATCACAAAAAACGTTGTCACGATGTATGCGACAGCACTAACGATAAAATATTACCGTCGCTGAATATAAATATAACTAATAAATAACAAAAATAATGTCAATGAGAAATAACAACAACAAAAACACAACAACAACGAAGGAACAAGGACTTTTTCGACGTTAGGCTCTAATAGGGACATTTATCAAGTAACAACGAATTAGAAATAAATCCACAAAGCTGCCAAATAGAAAGAGATTGTCTTACAATCGTATCTCATTGTTGTTGAAAAAAAGGCGCAATCATGTTTAGTGGTCTAGAGAGATAGGTGGTGAAAGGAAGATGAAATGTGATAGAATAGTAAACTCAGTGGCGTCACTAGGTGGGTGCGGACCGCACCGGGTGACATCATCACATGGAGTGACTCCAAAATTCAAAATAGTACTTTCTATGTTTCTATGTCACTCTGTGACATTATTCTTAAGCATTGTTTCAGCCCTGCGACAGGAATTTATTATTGAAATATAAAAATATTTCAGTTCTGTTAGTTATAAACACATAAAACCAGTTATAGCTTTGCGTGTATAACTTTTCCAGAAGATAACATTAACCTAATATAAGAAATGAACAAACGCAATGATTAGCTTTGTTCGTTTCTTTGTACTAATTTGTGATAAGTTGCAAGGAAATTACTGTCAAATTAAAAATATTTTCAACAATTCACAGATTAGTTCACGAAAAACGAACTCTATAAATGAACGGATTGAGTGCAGTTTCGCACAGTTAGCTAGCTGACGTCTAACCTACAATATTGTTTGTTTTGCTGTGCTTTTGTAATGTAAATTTGAGTATTATTTACAGGGGTGTAGTATTTGGCGTTTTGAAATTCATAGTTCAATGGGACTCCATAGAATCTCTCCCATATCTCTCAGTGAGTCTACAATTTTTTTCTTATGATCCGTGTGTCTGTGGCTTCATGTGAGAGTTTTTTTTTTTAAACTGAAGTTTATAACGAGCTATTTGCGATCTCCCATGGGGCAGCCAAGGCTTCTGTTCTTACAATATTATCAATTGAAAGTGATTTGGGGGAAAAGGAGTTGATTTTGATGAAGTAGTTAACATGTTTGCAGCTGTAAAGGCCAAGAAAGGAAATTTCTGATTTAGTCAAGATTTAATGTGGCATTATAATTTGTACTTTTGAATACTGTTCTGGAGTTGCTGATTGTGCAAACCCAATACATACGGTTACAACCTTATCTCTTGTAACAGTAAAGTTTAATGTTAGAATGAAAAAAGGAACATATAATCATCATCAAGTGCAGTGCCGAATGGCGTTGGCTATCATATTTCTCCATGTACATGGATCTCTCATATATGTCATCATCTCTGTTGGTGTCGTCAGTCGAAGCCATTTAGTCAAACTGTCCAATATCTTTTCTCTGGGTCTTCCCCTTGATCTTTTCCCTTCTATCTTTCCTGTTGTCACTATATTCTCAATGCCTCCTCTTCTCATTATGTGCCCAATAAATGTCTTTTTCTTATATTATCAATAATGCATCATTCACATCCATCCTTCTAAGACATTCTTCATTAGTAATCTTTGTTGTCCAAGGAATGCGTAACATTCTTCGAATAACCACATTTCTGCTGTCTCCAATGATTTTTGTGATGCCGTATTTGTTGTCCATGCTTCACTTCCATAGAGTAGCACTGATTCAATGTAGCATTTGAGGACAAGTTTTCTAGTATCCATCAATATGGAATTGTTGCACATAGGATATTTTTCATTTTATGGAATGCTGCTTTTGCTTGTCCTATTCTGCTTATAATTTCGGTCTTGCATTTACCATCTGAAGTTATTATTTCTAATTATTTGAAACTATTCACCTGCTTTAAGTTTTTCTCATTTAATACTATTTTACTATTTGGTGGGGTACTATTTCCTGATATTATGTTTGTTTGTTTTTCGTTCGCTCCATTGTAACCATCACGGATATCCGTGCGATTTCCGCCGGGAGCGTGATTACGTTGTGGTCACCGTTATGCGCCTTGTAGGCTTAGCACATCCGATTTCGGCATGCCTTGACAATTCGGGTGGGCTACCCTTAGCCTGTGACAGCCTCTATATCTGTCTCCAGGCACGCGTAGTGGAGACTTCGCCCAGACGATTTTTTGCTCTCGTCTGACTCGAACGAGGTGTTCCACTGTCTATGAACTTGCCTCGTGTAATTGGACGTGCTGTGCCTGTGCCCATTGGGTACTGAACCGTTTCTCATCCGTGAGCTTGGTTCCTTAAGGGGAAGAACTCAACAGAGGAGTTGAACCCTGGCCCTGATATTATCATTGTTTCTGTCTTTTTTAAAAAAATGTTTAAACTTGGACATTTTTTTTCACTTTCTACCACCGTCCTGTTTAACAGATCTTGAAGATGTTTGCTTTCTGCTATCAACACAGTATCATCAGCATGTCGCACAAATGCACATCTACATATTTCTACGTAGTTCTTAACTTGTAACAATCTTTTACCTCTTGACATTGAATTCCATTTTTCTTCTATGGCTTTTGTGTGTATATATATATATATATATATTTGGTGGGCTATATATATATGACCTACATTTACAAACGTTACTAAGGATTCTATATGGTCCTGTTATTTGGCACTGGCGGACTCTGAGGAGGTCCATGGGGTTAGACGTGTAGGGATGACACCATGTTTTACCACATATGGTGACACCAACCCTAGTGGCGCCACTGAGTAAACGTATACGAAAAAAAAACAGGAAACAATAACAAGTAGTTAACAAAAACAATGTTAGGTATTGGCTATAGAACAAATATAAAATAAATAAATAACCAAACTGCCTGAGGAAAGTGGAGAGTGCTGTGCAGTAATAAAACTGAGAAGCTATAACTACTATGATAATGAATAATGTATTGTTGTCTAACATTACTGCGCCTTTTTTCAACTTTCAACTACAACGAGATACGGTTGTAAGACCACCTCATTGTATTTGACAGTTTTGTGTCCTTATTTCTAGTTCGTTGTTGTGTCTTGATAAAAGGTCCCTATTAGGCTTATTGTGTTAAAAGTCCTTGTTCCTTTGTTTATTATTTCCTATTGACATTATATTTGCTATTTATTTTTTATGTTAGTAATCAGTGACAACAATACATTAGCATAGCTGTTATCGCTTTTTATCTTTGTTACTGCGGCACTCTCCACTTTGTCGGATATCCTTTTACGGTGTATGCCTATACTTTCTGATTTTTCTGCTTCTACAGAACGTTACCATTTCTTCTGGGTTTAGTCAGATCTGCTCCATCTAGTTTAAGATTTTCAACGGGTCTGTTATACTTCTTAATTTATTTACGTAAGTTTAGGATACTTGGAAACTTCTGATCCTTGTCGAGTAAATTCATAAGTCTAGTTTTCATTCACCTTCAGCAGATCTCAAAGTGTATGCATGCTTTTAGTTCCAGTATTTCCCTGATTCTTTTTCCTCTTTTGCAGTTAATGTCTACACAGGAAGTCTGGTTTTCTGGATAAATGCTGCTGTATTTGAAAGCTCCTCATTGCTCCCATACAGTTTTCTATGGATATCTTGCTCTGTGGGCCAGTGCTCCTCCCTTAACTGGTTTAGTGTAATGTAGTCTTGCAGGTTATGTTCCGCTCTCTGTACTGCCTATCCACATTGCCCATAGAGGTGATGGAATCAGTCTATATTAAGTGGCTGTTTAGTCTGTTGTGTCCTGTCGTCATGCAGAAGATGATAACTTGCTTATCTCTCTGATGAAAAACTCGCTCTACCTCTGGTGTCCAGTATTAATTTCGCAACATTTAACACCGAAACTCCCACTCAACAGATGCGTCACCAGTCGCACTCTTCACATCTATCAGGTGATCATGCAACTTCAGCACGCCCAGTTATCTCCCCATCGTTACGACAACCTTTAGCCCACCAACTTGGATTGCATTGGGTGAAATCATGTTTTAATCCTGGAAAATTGATATTTATTTGTGTATAAACAGACCTTGAAATGAATGCAACACACTGCATATGATTTTAATCATTTCATTACTGTTTACATCAGTTACCAATATCTTTGCTCGGGGTCGTAGATACGTCTTTAGTAATTGAGGGGTGGAGGAGGTTATCTTACATTCAATATTTTGTGGGGGGGGGGGGATGGGAAGAAGAGTTACCCTTTGGAGTAATTCCTAGTACTAAAAGTCACGTCCGTATTTCCCCTAAGGGATTATCACCACAAAACCCCCTTTAACTACCGACACGGGCTTGCATTAGGTATATACCTGATTTATATATGACTGTTTAAGAGTGCATTTCTGGTACATTTCGTTTTCTTGATAGTTGTACTTATGCGTGTTTGTGAACTCACACGCGAGCTGCAAATAGCCTGCCATTCCAATACCCGTGAGTCAGCAGGATCTCATGGGGGCGTAGCTAAATTTGGAGCAGCAGGTTTCTCTCATCTGGTATACCCCGCACCTATCACCGCAACCGGGGTACAGATGCCAGAGACGATCAGTCATTTAGAATTATCAGTGGATGAAACGTTTATGATTACTTGTTCACAATGTCTCATCCTCTTTACTGCTGAAGTGATTTTTAACTTCAGCCATGATTTGTTTGATATCGTTCTTGGATTGACTACTATCAGTATGCACAGTTTATTTTATCCGATCTACTTGAAATTATAGGAGTTGTCGTCACTGTTTTTTCTGTGTCATATTGTGTGGAAGTTGATGATGGTTTCCGACTTTTGTGGCGCAGGAATTGTAACTATATTGTGGTAATCTGCCAGTAGTGGAATGTGTTACTTGTGAAACCCGTATACAAAATGTCATCATTTTTTTCTTGTTGAATTGTGAACTTTTTTTCGGAGCAGTTACCGTGTGTACTATCCATTTCCGGATCTTTGGCTGAGAGCTAGTGGGAGCGTCTCAGGGGGCCATGGTAACGGTTTGAATTCAGATGCAGATAGTTGAACTGATGGACCGTTCAGAAAGCATTAATGGTACTGAGATACTAATTGTAAATATTGCCTAGAAAATCGCTACAGGTTACCATTTCTGGAGCCGATATCTACGTCACGTTTTTGTTTGTGTTACATATAATTGATTTATTGGAAGAGATCAAAGAAATGACAGAATCAAACACACGGTTGGATGGATAACCAATTAATTAAAGTTGATGAAGTAGCGGACGATCTCTTCCAGTGTTCGATTTATTGACACACCATTGTGAGGAGGTAATATTGTTGATATGTGCACAGTTGTTCGAGGATATACGACGTGATCAGTGTGTGAGGCACGAGGTTGTGTTTTGTAATATCTATATTTATGTGTGACAAGTCATGGCAAGATTCTTCTTCCAGCTAGAGGTCACAACGTGACAAACTTAACCAGGTATGTGGATTATCCAGGATTAATAGATTTGTGCGTTCACCGAAGGGCTATTCAATGATATGTGCTTTATTATTAATCATTTGCGCATGTTCAGACCAGTTGCTCCTGAAAGTACAATATTGTTCTACTTTGATATATCACTCTGTATGTATATGTATAGACCCGTAGATAATAAGGTGGGGGTCGGGGTGGGACCGGGGCCCAACCCCTAATCCCTCCTTAGGAAATCAGAACATGATAGTTAGTGGTGGGGAGAAAGCCAAAGGTGGGTCCCTCCCCAACACAGAATGAATATTACTACACCTCCCCTCCCCCACACAAAAAAATCTCACTAAAAAGAGAATTATTCACGAAAAGACAGACATCGCTGTTTTAAAAGGTAATTTTCCTCTTCTCCCTTTCCCGTATATATCTACTGCCCTATATATATATATATATATATATATATATATATATATATATATATATATATATATATATATATATATATATATATATATATATATATATATATATATATATATATATATATATATATATATATATATATATATATATATATATATATATATATATATATATATATATAGTTGTTCTTGAACGTATATTATTATACATTGAGATCTCTCTTATCTCTGTCAGGTAGACGCTGATTATTGTTATGATCCCCATTAGTTACGAACAATTAGCTCTTAATTCCTTATGTGCATTGGGGTGGTTTCTACAGAGCGCTTTGTCATACCCAGAATAATACAACCCTGATGAGTGTGTAATGCTCTGAGAGGAAACCTCCTACTGGCAGGAGGTAAGCCGCTTGTATAGCTATATATATATATGGTGTGTAGTGGACAAGTCCTTATTGCACATAATATGATCATTAATACCGGGAAACACGTACAATAGAAGCTAACCCCACCCTCTTTACGTCTCCCCCCCATACAAATATAATAGTATTATCATGAGCCGTGTCCGCATCGAAGGTTTTCTGCAACATGCCTTCAGTATATGTCTCTTTCCTTAGTAGTGCACCACGCTAGACTCATAGGTTTCAAAAGGTGTAGAGGATTGACTTCATTGTACTCGAGTTCTATGATATGCGATCATTCTATGTACAATGCAGACATACTCAATGCTCTACGAGTCTGCATGATCAGAAGGTTTTGAGATGGATGAACATGAGTCAGTATGGATGTGTGAGTTGAGAGTAAGCACGGAGAGAATACATCACAACAATTTCAAAAATAACAGTCAGTCAACACAGTATAGGAACCATCAGCCGCTACACGCTGAGATATTTATTGAAGCTGAGATCTGAGCATTTATGAATATACCCTGGGTGATATGAGTTGTACTACCCTCTCTGACATCTTCCATGGAAATTTCACCCTGAATCTCGTATCCGACAAAGACGGATGTGTCGGGCCATTGACGCAAATAAAACGGCGACGCAACACATTTCCATTCCTTGGACGACATCCTGCTGGACATCTAGTTAGACCATTATCCAGTTTTCGCACAAATAAAGATGGCAAAGGATGCACATCTGTTTATGTATTCATTCTCAAATTATTGCAGAATTGCGGACATTAGACATGAGAAAGGAATGCTTTGTGTCATTGTTTACCGATTTGGATGTTTAGCGGTTTTAAGGTTCGATCTCATCCAATTTCATCTTGGCTACTGGGTTAATTTGATCAAATCCTTCTCCAGGTATAGATCCTGCGGACTTGTCATACCTAGAATCCCACATATATTGGCTGATCCAACTTCTCAGTGGCCACTTTATGGGCATCAATCAGTAAGAAGTACAGATAAGTTGATTCAGCCAAGAAGAGTGACGTTATGTGTCATCTGTCTGCAGGATCTGGAAAAATGTGCTTTGTCATTCTTTGAGATGGGACAGCAAAATCTGCTTGATGTCATCTTGCGACTAACATGACAAGTTACAGTGTTGCCACTATTTGTTCTCATGTCTAGAGATTCTTGATGGCATCTTGCGACTAACATGACAAGTTACAGTGTTGCCATTATTTGTTCTCCTGTCTAGATATTCTTGAATCTTGCGACTAACATGACAAGTTACAGTGTTGCCATTATTTGTTCTCCTGTCTAGAGATTCTTGTTGTCATCTTGCGACTAACATGACAAGTTACAGTGTTGCCATTATTTGTTCTCCTGTCTAGAGATTCTTGATGTCAGCTTGCGACTAACATGACAAGTTACAGTGTTGCCATTATTTGTTTTCCTGTCTAGATATTCTTGATGGCATCTTGCGACTAACATGACAAGTTACAGTGTTGCCATTATTTGTTTTCCTGTCTAGATATTCTTGATGGCATCTTGCGACTAACATGACAAGTTACAGTGTTGCCATTATTTGTTCTCATGTCTAGAGATTCTTGATGGCATCTTGCGACTAACATGACAAGTTACAGTGTTGCCATTATTTGTTCTCCTGTCTAGAGATTCTTGATGTCATCTTGCGACTAACATGACAAGTTACAGTGTTGCCATTATTTGTTCTCCTGTCTAGATATTCTTGAATCTTGCGAATAACATGACAAGTTACAGTGTTGCCATTATTTGTTCTCCTGTCTAGAGATTCTTGATGGCATCTTGCAACTAACATGACAAGTTACAGTGTTGCCATTATTTGTTCTGTCTAGAGATTCTTGATGGCATCTTGTGACTAACATGACAAGTTACAGTGTTGCCATTATTTGTTCTCCTGTCTAGATATTCTTGATGGCATCTTGCGACTAACATGACAAGTTACAGTGTTGCCATTATTTGTTCTCCTGTCTAGATATTCTTGAAGGCATCTTGCGACTAACATGACAAGTTACAGTGTTGCCATTATTTGTTCTCCTGTCTAGAGATTCTTGATGGCATCTTGCGACTAACATGACAAGTTACAGTGTTGCCATTATTTGTTCTCCTGTCTAGAGATTCTTGATGGCATCTTACGACTAACATGACAAGTTACAGTGGTGCCATTATTTATTCTCCTGTCTAGAGATTCTTGATGGCATCTTGCGACTAACATGACAAGTTACAGTGTTGCCATTATTTGTTCTCCTGTCTAGAGATTCTTGATGGCATCTTGCGACTAACATGACAAGTTACAGTGTTGCCATTATTTGTTCTCCTGTCTAGAGATTCTTGATGTCATCTTGCGATTAACATGACAAGTTACAGTGTTCCCATTTTTTGTTCTCCTGTCTAGAGATTGAATCACGCGGACAATATGGAATTTAAAATGTACACTTGTCCACTAGAAAAACTCTCTACAGCCAAAACATGCTGGGTTGATGTCTGCGTCCTCAATAGGATACGCTGCTAATTTTTTTTAACTTGTCCGTTGTGCTGTGTTATCCATTGTGTTGTGCTGTGTTATCTATTGTGTTGTGCTGTGTTAAGCATTGTGTTGTGCTGTGTTATCCATTGTGTTGTGCTGGTACATCATTTAAGATTTTTCATGACAAAAATATGTGTACTGAATATTTCAAGTGCACTATGTTCAAGTATGCATAATATGGATAAAATATTATAAAATGTAGTATATTAATTTTTCTATGGTACCCATTTCTGTATGTGTTTTTTTGGAAGGAAAAGAGTATTTAAAAAAAAAAAGAAAACTGAATCCACAAATAAACTAAAGTGATAGCAATACTGAATATTTCATTTTTTTTAAACTAGCTAAAGTGAATCGAAATTTAAACTATTTTATACCTTGTAAAAATGCACAGAATTTTGTTACTTACATATATTTTTTTTAGCAAACATTGTTTCTACAAATGTAAATAGACACAGAATATCATATAAATCGTGTATCTTCTAGAATATCACATAAATCGTTTATCTTCTAGAATATCACATAAATCGTGTATCTTCTAGAATATCTCATAAATCGTGTATCATCTAGAGTATCACATAAATAGTGTATCGTCTTGAAAGTTTTAATGACTCATCGAAAATCTGGATTTAAGGGGAAATAACTTAAAATAGTGAACAAAAAATTACCAAGTTATACGAGTCGGATTGGTTTCCTGTTAAAAAAAAAACAACCTGCACCGTGTAATTTAGTAAATCTCTGTTCCAAGAAAGTGATCAGATCAGAAATAGCTAATGTAGAAGAGTTCATTGGCGATTGTTCTAATCTCAAAACAGGACAATGTCAATACATTTATCTCGCCCAGTCTTTTTTTTCCAGTCATGACAAAAGGGAGTGACTGAGTCTGAGTCAAGTTTAAATAATTTAAGAAAGCAGTTTTGACCTGTATGACATCATATCCGTTATGATATTATCTGCTGTACACGTAAAAACCAAAATATTCAGATGTAGTGGTTTACGTCAGTTTTTGTTTGGAACCAGGTCTTCTGTTTATTTCAATACTGTGTATAACGCATTCTGCTATAACAATTTTCCCCATATAACAAAGCTTTTCCAAATCCCCAATTATATTTATTCTATTTGTTTATACTGTATGTAACGAATTTCTGTTATTACATACAAATTTTGTCGGTCCGGACCAAGTTGTTATAACGAGATTCAACTTTAATGCTATCGGGGATTTCCGCTATATAACATCTCACCACTGCCTTGTACCATTCCGTTTCCAGCAACTTGTGCAATGTATGAGCCGTTAATGTTTATTATTGTCATGGTTGTTGCTGAAATTACCTTCCTTACTTCTCAGACAAGCTCATCTGACATTTATATCAGCATTTTACATCTAGCCCAGTGTTTCCCAACCTTTTTTGTAACATGCCCCAACTAAGTATTTATACAATTATGATGCCCCCCCCTATGTAGCATAAACATATTTTTTTAATATTCAGAAAATGAATTATTCCCTAATGAAACCTAATTACAACATGTTTGAATTGCCCCCACCCCTGAACAATCATATTGCCCCCCCCCCCTGTGGGTTGTGGGCCCCACTTTGGGAAACACTGTTCTAGCTCATCTAAAACTCACTGCGGCATTCACAATCACTGTACGCCTGGGTAAACTAGATGCACTAATTGTAAACGTGACTGCACTGTTTTCAAGCTACTCACCAATCTCAGTTCCCGTGATTTTAATTACTTGGTATACATTATTCTTTCGTCGCTGCACTTGTTTTATAAGACTATGCTAGCTATAAGCTTCATAATTATTTATACAGGGTGTCTATAAAGTCGATGTTCACTGAATTTTAAATACAATGTATGTGCTAAATATAACGTCATTAAATTGTGTGTATTGCCATATTCAGATATACGGCGTGAGTCGGTAACTTGCTGTTAGCTAAAGATTTAACTTTTATTATCTGATCAAGAAATAGCTTTGTTGTGTTACGAGCCACTTTACTCAATACGCGATTGACATGGCACCTTTAAATGATATGCCATGTTTTGAACTGAGTGTGACATTTCTTTTAGATCCCAAGTTGCTTACTCATGTGATAGTATCTGGTTGCAGAACCCTTCACAGGCAGGGGGCTTCACAGTAAGAAGCGAGAACCCTTCACATATAGCGAGATATTGACTGAGTGAAATGCCACACATTGCATCTCTTGGGTAAATGTTGTCACCACGGACATCTCTGACATACATTGCGAAGGTGTGTTTATCTAAGAACGTGTCAAGCGGTGATAAAACACAAACGTGTTTTTGTAAGAACGTGTCAAGCTATGATCACATGCAATATTTGTTTACCTAAGAACATGTCAGATAATAGACAGACGGGAATCATACGAGGTAGAAGCTTTCTGGTTGGGCTGAGGCAACGTGGGTTTATTGTAACCAGAAGGCTCAATTTCTGATTGGCCAGATGTTTTCCTCTGGGGAAATGAAAGCTTTTGATTGGTTGGAAGTTTCTGGAAGTTTGGAGAAACTTAGGAGTAGAGGAGGAAGAAGATGGATTATCGACTGCCGAACAGGGCGGTCGCATTTTCACCCCGAAGAGAGTCCCCGGGACAGTCCAGAGAGTTAGTACTTGTCTCCCCGGAGAGACAAGTCCCTTGTTGAGTTTAACAACTCCGACTAATAGTAGAATAATGAGATAGTCTATAATCTCATTAAGCTTATATTATAACGTGCGCCAAATTCCTGGATGTGCTAGAGTAGTTTGTGAAATCTTGGCATTTTGTATTGGTGATGTATTATACGTCACGGAGATATTAAATACTCCGGAATTTAATATTGATTTGTACCATTGGCTTGATGTTTATATTAAACGACATTTTATTTCTGTAACAAGAAGTGCCTCTGTATTTATTGAAGCCAAGAAGAGATTACTGCATGACCACTACATGATTACCACATGGTTAGAATTAAGTCAGTAGAGAGATAAAGGATAGACTTGGTTATATTTGATCAACCTATCAACCTTTACGATCAACGTGAATATACACTATATGAAGATACAGTTTTGAATACATCATCCCATTGAATATACTGTTACACTCAGACTGCAGTAGCCTATTGCCGAGGAGCGCGTAGCTTAGTTGATAATGGGTTTGCTTATTATCACCGGCTTACAGCGTGCCAGGTACGAAACCACACTTAGACAAACACAAAGTAAATTATACGGGTCGTCATTTCTCGCCTGACAAAACCAGTCATCCCTAACCCAACTCTAAATGGATATCTGTCGCAAGAGTTAGAGGAAGCAAAAGCAGCAAGGAAGAGACTGTCCACCCCACCTAATAGTTTCTGTGACATAGTACATGAAGAGTTATCTTCATCTCCGACGGCATGTAGCTGTCAATGGACCGATCTTTACTTTAGCGTGTTGCCAGTATTCTCACTCTGTGGTGTTCTACAATAAGAGTTAGTTGTTTTACTGACGCTGTGTCTTAAATTCTAGCAAATTTTAAAGTCAGCGAATTCTTTGTTTAGCGTTTGCTGTGAAACTCTAGTCTGATCTCTCTTGTACCAAGACAATTGGTTGTATTAGATTTTCAGTCGGATCTAGTCATGGGAACGTAGATGCACCGTGTCGTCGTTTTATATTCTGCAATGGCTCGACACATCCGAAGTGGTGATATCTAATATATTTATAGTCTTATCAATTCTACTTAACAATAGACTCCCGTAGCCATGTTGCTAGTAAGTAAGTCGTGTATCGCAACCTACTTATCATCATTGATCACACTGCACGCTGGTCCTTTTCACCAATCTGAATGCTAACCAGGGTGAATATTAATTGACATTTTCACGCTATATGGATCGCTATCGACCTGACCACATACAACCAATATAATAAATTGACCTTTAGGACATAAAAATGGCGTTATAGAGCAGGGACTTTATATCTTATTTCGCCAGTGGCCCAATTTCAGATAGTCTCCTAGGCCTCAAATACCTAAGATAGCTTTTCGTCTGCGTTTTGCAACTTTATTTTACTAGCTGCCGTGTGCTTGCTGGTAATATAGTTGTTGTTGATATCCAATATATATATATAATATGAATATAATATAAAACTAAGGTGGTGGATACTTCTTCAGTAGGGGAAAAGGGGGGGGGGAGGAATTTGCACATATAAAATGGCATTCTCGCATTTTTGTTGCACTTCTTTCCTTTTCATTAGACTTTGTATGGCTTTTTTTGCAGAAAATCTTTACGGGGATGTTTACTCACCTTTTGGCTAAGTTTTGCATACTGATAGTAATGTTATGTTCTGATGTCCTATGAGAGGGGGGGGGGTGAACACCCTAACCCGTTTTTTAATACTGGCTTGTATATTCTGAACAACTTGATATTATGGTATGTCGGGCTATGAGCAACATAATTTATTGCAATCATTTGTGAGACAGGGAGAGAGAGAGAGAGTGTGTGAGAGAGAGCGAGCGAGTTGTGGAGATATGAGTCTACTCAAGAAAGCAATGGCACACGAATAGATAGAGAGAGGATTAAAGATATAAAGTTCCACAGCTAAGAAACTTTGCTCCCTAGCTACAAACAACTTTTCCTATTTAATCATAAATAATTCATAACTTTGATACCGACTTCGTCCTTCACGCTTGGTTGCACATTCTTGTCATATTTAAATGATTTGTGACGACAATTCAAGTATTCCACAGTTCTTGTGGAACGCCGATATATTCTCTCAGGTGTACTCAAAATCATTCTTATTGTTTGATTGAAAGTTGCATGCTTTGATTATGTACTGTAACGTTTACTTCAATATTCAACAAGTGTGTCTATTATTTCACATGAGAACACATACTATGGAAGCAAACCCTTCTTCAGAGTAGTCCTGCGCGGGGATACAAGCAGCATCACTAGTCTTTAGATAATGAAACTGGACATTAGTTATACTTTGTACACTTTATATCGCCAGACAATAAAAGTCACGGGAAAAGTCGGATCATCCGTGACATTTACCTTCCTGGTCACGAATCAGTCAAGATAAGAAACGCTGATTAGGATCAACCGAATCACTCTACAATAAAGTTGTGTGAGTTCTTCAATAACCCTTCTAAACTGACGCTATTTGACTTTTTAATGTGATTTTCATTGGCTGTAGACATACATAGTATCCAATGACAATCACAAGAACAGTCACTTTAGAGAGATGATTACCAATCAATCTACATGACTGTATTATCAAGAGACTCGAGTCAGATTTAACAATGTCAACTAGACCTGCTACCCCCAACTGCTCCATATGTTAATCAACTCTCTTGAGTATAACAATGCTACATTGGCCCATATAAACATGCTCTTTTTAAAAGAACTACATAGGGGTACATGTGTCCATTTGACGTATTTAAATTAGCTTGCACAATGTTGGTCACTCCTGCTCTAGCGGACCTAGAGAATCTGCAGAGAACCGCAATTTTCCTAGAACAGACATCACTGCAGGCATGAACACAACTAACAACTACTTAGAAAAAATATGTTGCAAACGGAATTTGAACCGGATCCACTCAGATGGCAACTACTGAGCTAACACATTTTTCGTCAACGACCTCTCTGCATCCCTAGAAAAAATGCCATTTTAGTCCAGACTTTGAACTTTTCTCAAGCTACTATGAATATGGACATGTCGATCGACACACGGACAACTACACAACACAGACACTGTGCAGTCATATTGTTGTTCGTCCATCACAAGTGATGATGACCATTTGTTACATCCACTTTTGAAAATTCAATTTTAGTTATGTCCTTGATTATGAGTTCGTAGATGGCTAATGAGCCCTATTCGAGCTGTAAATGTCCTTGGACAGTTTGGACATGTAATGACGACTGTAGACGGATCTTAGGCATATTAGTTCCCGGAGAACCACCAACATTTTAGCAGTAATACTTAGACAAGGCTATATCCGGCCTAGTTGGTGTATCTATTACACTGTTCATTACTGGTAGCACAAGTGTGCATGCATGACTTGAAGAGGGCCCACCAACTGTTATACACACTCCATCCACAGTTTAACAGAAGGAGACGGGATTGGATTTCAGTGGACCACAGTGTGGATACGAGAATGGGATTTGCAAATCTGGTATTGTTGAATATATGCCCATCAGTCGTATGTATGATATCCGGCTGTCTGTCATTTCTATGTTTGTCTTGTTTCATCGACATTTGGGTGTGTTTTATCTATTTTATGTTTGTGTTCATAGATTATCATTATTGGATATGGTATACTATTCGGGTTGGGAGCCGCGTTAGCGCACTGGCTTCGCATATGAGTGGTCCTGGGTTCATTCCCCAGTTGAGGCGGAAATGTTTTCAGATCGTAACGGCTCCCAGGTCGACCCAGCCTTAAATGGGTACCGGATTAATCCGGGAAGTAAAATGTGAGATCGACAACATCTCACACCCCTACGGCATTAATAAATGATATGGGTTACTTTACTAACTTACTATTCGGGTGGTAGAGGCTAAGTGTAGATAGAACCAAGACCGTAGGTTAAAAAAAGGAGGGGGGATGCCTATTTACAGTTCCTTTTATTTCGTGAGAAATTTGAAGACCTATTTATGAACGACCTTTAAATGGAGGGGGGAATTGACCCACCTTTATGCTAAATTTCTAGTTCTAAAAGACATGTTATAATTTTCTAAAGGGGTGGGGGTGGTTATAAAACCCCAACCACTCCCGTATTGTTCACGAGCTTGGATAGAACTGAGACAAATCGTCAAATAAAACCTAACAGCGGAATCAAAACAAAGCAGAGAAGAATCAGCATTCTTACGTGATATTTTCCATTGTTGCCGTGATTTTCGTTTGTCACTTTATATATTTGGTATCGCCTACCAAGTCCAACCAATGAAATTCACGGAAATTATGAAAAAAAACAGGATGTGAAAAGATTGATTGTACTTTGTTTGAATTATTCTGTTAGTTCGTATTTGCCTATTGGTCGCGATAGATAACTCCAGTCCAATAAGGCAATCAAGGACCGTCTCCAATAAAGACCTTCCAATAGAATTAAGATCCCATTCGTTACGTTTGATTATTGTTGGAATTTCAGTTGGTCACTATATACATACTTTGGAATCGCATGACAAAAATAGCCAAGGCGACTCCAAGTATATAAATAGTGGCCAACCGAAATACTCCAACAATAATCACAAACCTAACGAATAGGGGTCCTAATTAATTTTGGTGGAAGGTCTTCTATGCGGTCGACGGTCTCGGGCAATCTATCCGTAGGACACCCAAACAAACCTAAGTCCACATCCACCGAAGTCGGAGTGCTACCATATTTTGTGCCGTCGAGTAGTCGGACGATCACGACTGTTATCTCAAACCGAGAAACACGGCACGATAGAAAGATGCCTGTATGAACTTAAGACGACTGTTTCTTTCAATTATATTTTTCATTATGTATATACTGTATGTTTATTTAATGTATACAATATATGTGAAGCTACCATACATTTCCTGTAACAACTGCCTAGGCTACGTGTTAAGATATAGTATTTGTTCATGGAGAGACAATTCTTAACGCGTCATTTTGCTTAATAATCATCTGCAAATAAATAAAGTGTTGTACATGCATTAACTTGTATTTTTCGTGTCACCAGCCGTATTGAATGTTCACGTGAACATTGTGGAGCCCTGTATAAAATAGCGTCCGGGGTTTATTGACTTACTGTGCATTATGTCATTTTAAAAAACTCATTAGTTCTGAGTCGATTATATTCGGATTACATATTTCTGAGTCGATTATATTCGGATTACATAATTCTGAGTCGATTATATTCGGATTACATAATTCTGAGTAGATTATATTCGGATTACATAATTCTGAGTAGATTATATTCGGATTACATAATTCTGAGTAGATTATATTCGGATTACATAATTCTGAGTAGATTATATTCGGATTACATAATTCTGAGTAGATTATATTCGGATTACATAATTCTGAGTAGATTATATTCGGATTACATAATTCTGAGTAGATTATATTCGGATTACATAATTCTGAGTAGATTATATTCGGATTACATAATTCTGAGTAGATTATATTCGGATTACATAATTCTGAGTAGATTATATTCGGATTACATAATTCTGAGTAGATTATATTCGGATTACATAATTCTGAGTAGATTATATTCGGATTACATAATTCTGAGTAGATTATATTCGGATTACATAATTCTGAGATTATATTCGGATTACATAATTCTGAGTAGATTATATTCGGATTACTTCTGTGGGAAATTGATATGGTCATTATAATGTGCTATAGCTCCAGCTTGCGAATGAGGAAGGGTTTGTGGTTTGTGAGTTGAGGACAAGCCATTGTGGGCATTTTTTGCGAGCTGTGATGTAATATCACCACGATGGACTTATGACATCGAAGACCTTCTGAACATGACACTGGAAGAAACTGGACAGCTCTCACAGAATCGTGAGGCTTACAGAGTGGCAGTGAGGACAACGTTATGCAAAGGACGCTTCACATAGAGAGAGAGAGAGAGAGAGGTAATATGGATACTAGTAGGACTGTGAATTCAGCTGGTCAGGTGGTACTATTGCGGAGTCACTCTATAGTGTATCCTTTTCTAACACATTTTCCTATTTAACATTTTTCACAGTCCCCAATCATATTGATTAATTATAGCTTATACTGTATATAGCGAATTTCTGTTATAACAGACATAGACTATTTCGTTGATCCGGTCTAAGTTGTAGTAATAAGATTTAACTGTATTATATTGGATATACATTGTAATCTCTTTAGTGATGTCCATGAAATACAGCAACAAGTAGAAGGTTTGAAAAAGTTTACGAGTTTTGACAAGAGGGTGGGGCGGAAAGAGATGTTTGACATAAGTTACCGTCAACAATACTGTTTTTTTTATACACCAACTAAATTGTTTGAATATGAAACAGTTTGTTTATTTGAGCATTTTTTCTGCAACATAAACATTTGTTGGAGGTGCGCGTACTATTTTTTGGACAATTTAATGATGGGTGGGGAAAAGAAATTCTATGAATTCTCTCGGGGGGGGGGGAGGGAGGTGTAAAAAGGTAATGATCGTTGAGGTAATTTATGAACGGTCACTTATAACGCCTACGTTTATAATACCAAATTTCATATATATATATATATATAAAGTGACATATTCTTTCCAGAACGTTGTCTTTATTCGTGGATACTCTTAACACCCCTCTGCCACGAGCGAGCAGTTTTGAATTGGCCATAGATTTGTTCATACAGTCTTCGATGTCGCTCGTCCATCATCTTCTATTCCCTGACTCTGCCCTCCAGAATCAGCCTTTCGATGCCATCATGTCTCTGTGTCCAAAATACTGTTGCTTCCTTCTGATGACTGTATTTAGACGCCACCCTGCATTTCAGTAATTTCAGAATGTCTATGTTCTTTGTCTCTAATATTCGTAGGATCTTCTGTAGCATTTTATTTCAAATGAATTTATCCTTCTTGATATTGTCTTGTTCAAAGTCCAAGTCTCGCATCTGTATGTTGCCATTGCGAAAACACGATATTAAAATGGTTATTTTAGTGTCATTACTACTTTGTCACAGCTTTCTCATTTGTGTTAGTTTCAGTGTTGCAATTGCGAGTCTACTTTTGTTCCACTGAACAATCTCCGGAATTGTTATATTTACTCCCAGATATTAGAATTTGTTTACACATTTCAGTCCTATATTGTCAGCAGAGTGGAGCGCATGGCCGTCTGGTTAGGACGCCCTTCTCAGACCCTTAAGGTCCCGGTTCAATCTACGTTATACGGTTGTTTTTTTTTCCTTTCGGAGGTACAATAAAAATCCTTCTTGTACATGTTGCGACGTCTGCTATGGCGAAGCGGCCTTTGTTTCCACAGCCCATAGAAAGTCTCCTTGCACTCCTTCACAGGAAAACATGCAGTAACGAAAGTATTGTCAGCAGAGTTGTGATTTTATAGAAGAATGTTAAGAACACCATGGACAGATTATAGGTGTAATGAAGATATCTTTGAAGGAGTAAATTACCCTCATCAGAATAAGACAAGTCAAATGTTTTGTACACATCATGAGATGAAATATGGAGCACATAACAACAGGCAAGTTGAAGAGCACGAGAGGGTAGGGGAAGACCAAGAGAGAAGACACTTGACTACCTAGCGTTATGGGATGAGTTTTAGATACTTTCTCCTCAAGAAAGAGCGATTAACTAAGATAAAAAAAAGTGGTCATTCATGAGTTTTTGTGTGTGTCATATCTTGTTTTTAGAAACATTTGACAATTTTGTAAAAAAAAAACCGACGGTGGTTGAGGGAGTGCGTTTGGCTTACTTTCGACCAAGTTCCCAGTACTAAAATCCATGTTCGGATTTGGTAAAGATTGGGGGTTGACCACTCCAACCCCCTTTTATCTACCGGTCTGCATTGTGGCATGGGAGAACAGCGGTATCGGAAAAATATTGACAGCACCAGAAGCGTGACCAATCGGTAGTATAGTACTGTCGAGTCACACCAGAAGGCCGTGGAAAGACACGATGTTGTTCGTCTATCACATGATTATGATGACCATTTGTTACATCCACTTTTGAAATTCAGTTAGAGATAGGTCCTATATCCTTGCCTGTGAGTTTTTAGATGGCTAATACGCCATATTCAAGTCTCAAATGTCCTTGAACAGTTCGGCAATGGAAGACATGATATCCAACGCGACATGGGCCACAAGAAGAAATGTATATAGCGCATGTTGGTTATTACATATATAATTCTTGAGCCTGGGATAATTTGTCGTATAGGGATTTCACTGAACGAAACTGAGCTCAGTGCTGGTCTAACATCTGAAACTTACCAAATGCAAAAGTTTACGTTATGGAATCGATTTTTTGATTGTACTGTAACGTAGATCAGCGATTACTTCCAAGGGCGCGTTGTTATATAGTGTTGTCGGCATTGATTGAAGGGAACTTTTATTGTAATGTATTGTCGACCTGTAACTGAATAGCGGTTTCAGAAAGTGAATCACGTGTGTAGAACAGTCTGACTTCTTCTGGAACCTTCACGATTCTCTCACTTAATTTGCTGCAGTGATCGTATCTTACCGCTAAACAATATTCAGTCACTACTTTGTTGACACGATAATCGTGTTTGTTTGGTCACGTGATATGATTTAGATTGTTGAAGCTGCTTGTAGTAATATTTATTATTATTTCTTGAATAAGATTCATTGCTTTGTTTTTAGTTGTGTTTGATTGTATTATTTCTTTCATCACTTTGTCATACCACACAGTGATTACGGTGACTTCAGGTTTGTATTCTGGTATTTATTTCAATTCGGAAAATGTGACGAGGCCTCCCTAAGTCTAAACTACAAGATATTTAATAATCTTCAGTAGTAGGACTAGGCCTATATCACTGTCCAGTTAATTTTATTCTAACCTCTGAGGTTGTGGTGATTAATTAGAGTATCAAAACCGCAACATCCACCATTTTTTATTATTGTAAAGCTCTAATATATACCTAATCAAATTGGACTTGATTTTTACGGTTGAAAGAAGCGTATATCTCATAAGGGTATAATAATACTATACTTTTAATATTTACTTTTACCTAACAGATCTCACTATTGCTCTATCGGATCAACCATTAATTGCGTCATCAAATTATCAGTAGATATGTCAATATAGTGAACAGCCCACAATATTTGTAGACAGCCCACAATATTTGATCTGTACAATTACATTTTCATTTGTGGTGAAACATTCAGATAACCCAGTATTGCACATCATAACCTACTGGTAGAGACAAATGAGCTCCACTCCTGAATATTGCTCTAGCTGCCAATGTGTACATGGTGCCTTGGATATGAACTGGTGACATATGGTGTGAAAGCTTAGAGTTCATAATCAGGCACATGTTAGATCTCCATAGTTGGAGAGCCTTCTTGGATGGCAGAGAGTGCAAATCTTGCTGCTTCATTCATATCAGTCTGTCTTACCTGCTGGGTTGCTAAGGATACCTCACAGGAAAGGATGCTTGATAGGGGAGCTGAACACATGACTCCCAACTCTTGCAGTTATGGAAAGTTAGAAAAGCAGCAAAACTCTTAGAATTTACCCCCCCCCCCTCTCTCTGAACAGGAAACCTCTTCACAAAGCATTATACACTGCTGAGAGTTGGATTCTTCTGTGTATGAAATAAAACTTTGGAGAAACTAGCCAATTGCACACAGGAAGTAAGAGATACTTACTCTAACATCTGGCTTCAATACAACAACATTAAACAAAATTAATTGAATCCTCACATATGTTATTATGCACACAACTTTTTACCAAATATAAAATACAATTAGTTTAGTCACTCTACCAGAGAATTTATCCATCAATATAGTGTATTTGTTATAGTCCGTTTGAATTTTATTTGAGATGTCATTATTGTGTAGATTTCAGTGCTTCTACACCTGGAATATACAATTTCTCAATTTTTTTTTTCTTCCCAAAACCAAGATAATCTAGCCTTGTATTCAAATCTGGACTTGATTGCAATAAATCACATCTTTTGCTCACTACTGCCTTTGCTTTATCCAGTACTAAATCTTCAAGCCTACAGGTAACCAGTTTCTAATCTCCAATCTTGGATAGTTTCCAAACCTGTTAAAGAACTGATACATGTCTGTAGTTTGCCCCCCCCCCCCATCCCAACATTTCAAATATTACTGTAATGTTTCTGTGTGAGCTTGAATTTTTTTATTCTGCCTAGATATCATTTAGAAGTGTATGCGAGATCAAGTTGATAGGTCAGTTATCAAAGACAATAAAATGTTCTTACACTCAGGGTTAAGTTGGTAGGTAAGTTATCAAAAACAATAAAGGGTCTTACACTCAGGGTTAAATTGGTAGGTCAGTTATCAAAAACAATAAAGGTGTCTTACACTCAGGGTTCAGTTGTTAGGTCAGTTATCAAAAACAATAAAGGGGTCTTACACTCAGGGTTAAATTGGTAGGTCAGTTATCAAAAACAATAAAGGTGTCTTACACTCAGGGTTAAATTGGTAGGTCAGTTATCAAAAACAATAAAGGCATCTTACACTCAGGGTTAAATTGGTGGGTCAATTATCAAAAACAATAAAGGTGTCTTACACTCAGGGTTAAATTGGTAGGTCAGTTATCAAAAACAATAAAGGTGTCTTACACTCAGGGTTAAATTGGTAGGTCTGTTATCAAAAACAATAAAGGCATCTTACACTCAGGGTTAAATTGGTAGGTCAGTTATCAAAAACAATAAAGGTGTCTTACACTCAGGGTTCAGTTGGTAGGTCAGTTATCAAAAACAATAAAGGGGTCTTACACTCAGGGTTAAATTGGTAGGTCAGTTATCAAAAACAATAAAGGTGTCTACACTCAGGGTTAAATTGGTAGGTCAGTTATCAAAAACAATAAAGGCATCTTACACTCAGGGTTAAATTGGTAGGTCAGTTATCAAAAACAATAAAGGTGTCTTACACTCAGGGTTAAATTGGTAGGTCAGTTATCAAAAACAATAAAGGCATCTTACACTCAGGGTTAAATAAGTAGGTCAGTTATCAAAAACAATAAATGTGTCTTACACTAAGGGTTAAATTGGTAGGTCAGTTATCAAAAACAATAAAGGCATCTTACACTCAGGGTTAAATTGGTGGGTCAATTATCAAAGGAAAGAAAGTTATCTTACACTCAGCATCAGGGCCGTAGTGGCCCGCTTCATTGACCCTAGTTACAGTTGTGCTGATGACATCTCAGTCACTGCTATTCTATCATGCACATCACACCACAAGAGCTGCTACATGATGGAGAACTGCCTTATCCACGCTATGGGAACTCTATAGCCTGCAGCCATCAACTTGTGCCATATATTCTTTTGAAACCTCGATCTATATCTTTGCTCTCTTGTATTCTTTTATACCTCTCTTGGTAATGGAATACTTAGGTATATTTAACATCAAGTCAGTTGAAATTGTTGGTAATGGAATGTTTGCCCAGTGGTTTCATCAATAGTTCTACATTTTCCTTAATTCATGAAGTTTTCGTATACATTTATATATATATATATATATATATAGTTTACAGAGTTGAATGTTCTACATTGGTGATGCTAATCTAAGCAAAGGTTCAATCGTTGACATTGATACAGGCACAAGTCGTCTTTATTAATTGTTTTTATCCCATGTATATTAAGTTTCACTGGCTCACTGCATATTGTCCATAAGTTGTTGGAACCCCCAAGTGAAGCAAAGATAAGTAATATTGTTACCTGGCATGCAAGTAATAATAGATGGCTAATGAGGTATGCATGGGGGGGGGCTGAATACCTCACCCCATGATCTTGTTGTGATAAAGCCTGCATAAGACCCATCCCTGGCATAAATCAACTCTTTAATGTACAGTATCTCAAGATTGCAAGAAAGTCTCATCCGGAGCTGAGGATTGTCCAGCTAGTGGCACTACACCCTTTAACCACACTGAATCTGTCAATTGGAGTCTTGCAAAAGCTATGGAAGACTTCCCCGCCCAAAGTAATATCAGAAATAGCAATAAGGAGCTGACAGTAAAATTCTACTGTCTTGCATGAGAGGCAATGGGAGAGATGATTACAGACAATTTAATATAAATGTTACTATGGATTCTAGAATCTCTTATAGAGAGCATAAGACAAATGTACGTAAGAATTAAAATAGAGATATATACAGGTTCACAAGAACTATTGCTTTCAATAGTGAACCTATGAAAACTTGCATGGTTTGGACATGTATGCCGACATGATTCCTTGTCAAAAACTTGCATGGTTTGGACATGTATGCCGACATGATTCCTTGTCAAAAACATGCATGGTTTGGACATGTATGCCGACATGATTCCTTGTCAAAAACTTGCATGGTTTGGACATGTATGCCGACATGATTCCTTGTCAAAAACTTGCATGGTTTGGACATGTATGCCGACATGATTCCTTGTCAAAAACAATACTGCAAGGAATGTTGAAGGTGGAAAAAGCTGAAGAGGAGAAATAAAAGCATGGACAAACATCAAGGACTGGACAGAACAAGATTTTTTTCTAATTCACTTCGTTGAAGATAGAGATCACTGGAGTCCTCTGGTAAAGCAAAATAAATTAAACTGGTATTTGAAAAAACTTACAGTACCTCTGAATAAAATATATAAAGTAAATAAAAAAACATGCAATAAAACTAAACAGGACAGTTTCAACATGTCAGTCCAAATGGGACCTTTTTCAAGAGACTAATAACTTATAAACTAAACAATACTACATAAAATAGATGACAATAGTTGCGTTTCCACAACTGTTGCCGGGTCACGTTTCTGCGTCATATAGAAACATGGCTTGATAAATTCAGTCATCTATTTTATGTAGTATTGTTTAGTTTATAAGTTATTAGTCTCTTGAAAAAGGTCCCATTTGACTGACACTTTGAGAATTGTCCTGTTTAGTTTTATTGTATGTTTTTTATTTACTTTTTTATATATTTTTATTCAGAGGTACGGTAAGTTTTTCCAGTAACCAGTTTATTTGCTTTACCATTTGTTCGTTCGGTTACTGCGGCACCCTCCACTTTGTCTGACACCCTCCGACCATTTGGTTATTTATACTGGAGCCCTCTGTGTTAATGCATCCAATATGGTACCCCTACAAACCTGATGGGTTATGGGTTTATAGATATATGGATGAGTGAATGGACGGACAGGCAGGCAGGCTCATATTGTGATGCTCACTTACAAACTATTTTCTATTTTGTTGAACTTTGTTACATGTATAGCTTATACTGCATTATTTTCCTGTTGTTAGTTCCAGCTAGGTAACTGAGATACACACACAATCAAGGTTAAGCCACAGAGATAAAAGCAGTGGCACAGCAATGCCAGCCACACGAAAGAGTAATAGTGTCAGCTACTATGAAGTCCTGGGTATAGAGAAGGATGCTGCAGAACAGGACATTAAGAAAGCGTAAGTTGATTTTCTTATTTAAAATGATAATTGTAAAGGTGAGCTGAGCTATAAATCAGTGTAATGGCACGTTTTTTTCACAAATATTCAGCTGCCTAGTCCGTGGTTGACCAAAAACTGCATGACTAGCATCGCTATACTGCATTTGTTCATTAAATTAGTGCCTTTCCTCTACCTTCCCAGAGCATGAAGACTGGTACCTGCTGGGTGAACAACAAGAGTAATTTTAATTTAAATCACTAACAAGTGAACTTGAAACCAGGATCTGCTAGTTGGTGGGCGAGTGGCTTAACACCACGCTACCACAGCACCCATGTTATGTAGAGCCAGTTTAGTCATACGGAAGAAAATTATTGTTGAACATTAATCAAACAAGAAGATATCTGCAGGTGATAATGTGAATTTACTTAAGAAAAGAATCAAATGAATCAGTTGTATAAGAGGGTTTGATACCAGGGGGCAGTTCTGGATTGTAAACATGCGATGATTGGGATGTGCTGACACCATGTGCAGATGTTGGGAAATAAAACAGGATGATAAAATGAGAAAACATTTTGTGGGGCAATGAAATGGGATATGGCGAGGAAAAACATTTTGCTGGGGAATGAAAATGACTGAAAAATGAGAAAATGCTTACCTGTTTGCCAGTGATTTAAATGGACTGACAAAATGCTCACCTGTGTGTTGCCAGTGATTGAAACGGACTGACAAAAATAAGGAAAGGCTCACCTGTATGTTATGTTGCCAGGGCTCAAAAGGTGAGCAAATAATACAAATACTGACCTGCCATACATATTTTAAGAGAACAAAGGAGGTTTAGGTGTGGATTTAGGGGATACATCCTATCCCATATGTCAAAGTGATCAAAATGCCATGCTAAAGTTGGATGTGTCAGGGTAAAAGGTGAAGTTATCACAGCAAAATTGTAATCTATGACAATGTATTCCAAGACAGCTTGGTATATAATATTATATTTCACTATCTTAAATCATTGATTTCAAAATACATACTTATTCAATGTTCTGGAGCTACATTCAATGTCCCAGGTTGTTTCATACAAAGAATACATCAATCTAAATGACTATGAGCTATCATTGACCTGTTGTACCATTGGTGATTAAGTTTCTTACAGAGAGTATACATCAGTCTAAATATAATATCTTTGGTGCTTAGGTTTCTTACAGAGTGCATACATCAGTCTAAATGTAATATCTTTGGTGCTCAGGTTTCTTACAGAGAGCATACATGTCTAAATGTAATATCTTTGGTGCTCAGGTTTCTTACAGAGAGCATACATGTCTAAATGTAATATCTTTGGTGCTCAGGTTTCTTACAGAGAGCATACATGTCTAAATGTAATATCTTTGGTGTTTAAGTTTCTTACAGAGAGTATACATCAGTCTAAATGATGTATGTGGACAACGGGAGACAAAAAGGGAAAGGATGAGGGGGGGGGGGGGGGATTTGTTGGAAATGGACATGCATTTTCTCCATAAAACCCGTCTTGGGAAAACAGTAATGTGAGATTATTTTTAAGGCCTCATAGTCTTTTTTTTTGGTGTTATTTAGTCAGTTTTTTTTAGCCTTTGAATGTTTAATTCTGTTCTCTCTTGCAGATCTGTATTACCATACAATTTTCAATGTTAAGTCTGTTCTCTCTTGCAGATCTGTTTTGCCATAAAACATGCATAAAAGTGTGTACTCTGTCTTTCAATCACAGGTACAGACGTCTTGCTCTGAAGTGGCATCCTGACAAGAACCCAGACAACAAAGATGAGGCCAAGAGGAAGTTTCAAGAGATCTCTGAAGCCTATGATGTACTTTCTGACAGTATGTGTCTTGCATTTTTCTGGGGCCAATGTTTAGATTTAGTAGAGTTGAGATACTCTTGATCATTTTGAGTTTTTTATAGTTAAGTTGGTAATTTGGAGAGATGGGTTCTTTCCTACTACGTGGGTCCTGGACGCCACCCTTTTCAATATACCGACTTCGTGTTTTTAATAATTTATATTCTGGTTTCTAGTTCTTAATGCACTAGTTGCAGCAACTTGTTGCCAATTCAGAAGTTTTCCTTCACAATTGAGCCAGGTTTAGACCCTAGCCGTATGAAAAAAATGTGCTTGCAGAGAGTGTGGGAAAATGTAAACATTAGTCCTATGTCGCGAGTGCAGCAACACTTAGACCTGGATATTGTCAACTTAGACCTACATATTGTCAACTTAGACCTTCATATTGTCAACTTAGACCTGGATATTGTAAACTTATAACTTTATATTGTTGGTTGGTTACTGATCCATCTGTCCATAGGCTCATGCCCTTTGACCCAAGACCTTGATATTGTCAACTTAGACCTTGATATTGTCAATTTAGAACTTGATATTAAAAACTGATTTTTATTTCACAGAAAAGAAACGGGAAGTCTATGATCGCTATGGTAAAGAAGGTGTTATTGGTGGAGGCCATGGAGGAAATGAGAACTTTGACTTTGATCCGTCAGCTTTCGGTGGCTTCCACTTTGAATTCAGGAGTCCAGAGGAAATTTTCAAAGACTTCTTTGGAACAGATGATCCATTTGCTAGTTTTTTTGGTGGTATGTAACGGTTTTGAACAGTATGTAACAGTTTTAAACAGTATGTAACAGTTTTAAGCAGTATGTAACACATTGTAAACATTATGTAACACATTGTAAGCAGTATGTAACAGTTTTAAGCAGTATGTAACAGTTGAGAAGAATGGTAGCCCAGTTGATAGTGAGCTTGGTTGCTTACACCAGGTTACAGAGTGCCAGGTTCAAAACCTTGTCTAAATAAAAAAAATGACGGGTTGTGATGTCTTGCTTGGCATGACTACTCCTCCAGTCGACTCAGCTGTAAATGAATGCCTGACGCATGAGTTAGGGGAGTTAAGGACAATAGGGAAGGGAACAGGCCACCCCACCTAATAGTTGCTGCGGCTTAGTACGTGAAGAGTTATCTTCATCCGTGATAGCAACCTACTGTTACCTTTACCGTTAACAGTTTTTATACTTGCTAGCTAAAAGTTGTATGCCTTTTGTAGTCCTTTATTTGGTGGGTATAGTCATGTCAAGCAGATAATGATGAACCTATAAGAGGACAGGGTAACAAGTAGATGGTACATGATGACTTATAGTTAAGAGAGAGTTTACAATAACACAAGATATAATTGATATGCAACAATTCAAAGAATCATCAGAACATCTGAAGAAAGGACATTTACCTCATGACTGAAATGACATTTGGCTCATGACTGATATAACATTTGGCTCATGATTGACATAATGACATTTACCCCATGACTGATGTCACATTTGACACATGATTGATATAATGACATTTACCCCATGACTGATATGACATTTGACACATGATTGACATAATGACATTTACTTCATGACTGATTGTACAGGACTGATTGTTAATTAATCTCAAAATGAATCTTATGTTTACCACAATCTTCTTCTGCAGTTGCAAGGAGAAATGGAAACACATTTGAATCATCCTTTCCAGGTTTTCCTCATGGGAACAACTTCTCATCATCTTTCTTCTCACAAGATCCTTTTAGTAGCCAAGGGTGAGTGTTCATTTGACCTCCGATATTTTGTTATTTATATTTATTTGACTTTGACAATTGATGAAACATCCTGCCACTTGTTACTTGAAACATTGTTACTTGTGTAACAGAATTGTGTGAGCAGTTGTTACACATTACATTTTGTATTGTTACCTGCAGTCATTTGTATTTAAATAATAGGCATTTGGACTTGAATTTAATACATTGCATTTCTTAAAGTTAGAAAATAGGATATATATTTTGGTACAATTCCAGTAGACTTGACTACTTCTTTTGCAGAAAGCGAAATGAAATAAATGTCAAGGGGTAGAGACTTTTTTTGTTATTATTTTCCTTGGCTATAATTACTTATCAGTGGTAGGAGGTCAAAATATTTAATTTAGGAGGGATGTATGGGTGAGGCTCTCAGTGGGTGGTGTGCACATATTTAAATCTGGCAGCAGTCCTCATGACTAACAGACTTACTACAAACTCTAACAAATTTATGATTACGTTAGCCATTTTGTATCTAGGACTCACGCCAAAGACAGATGTGTCTGGCCAATGGCACAAATTAAACGGTGACACAACGCATTTCCATTCTCTGGACTACATACTCCTGGAAATCTAGTAGGACCATAGTCCTGCTACAAGGGAGATTCAGCAGGAGCTTGAGAATGAACGCTGAAGAAGATTTAGAACTCAACTTGTAGCATGTGACATCACCAAATTTTTGATAAGACACAGATTTTATATACTAGGATTGTACCTATTTTTTTAATCAATATTTTTGGATATGTTGAATGAGTTAGAATTTATAATGTTCTTGTGCATTCATTCTAAACTGCTGTAGATTGGCAGGATTTAGTCTGAACAACCGAATGTTTTATGTCATGGTTTAAAACTTAGCTATGCTATCTGCACCTTGTGGCCAAATACATCCAACGTGGTTGCTTCTTTCATTAACGATAGGATGGTATAGCCACCCCACTTCCAAAGTCTATTCAGTTGCCTCTTGTGTTGTTTGTCCGTCGTAGTTAACTATGACCATTCAGCTCAACTTGGGATGATGATGTCTGCAGAGTGCCCAGCCGTGACTAATGAAACTTATTCATGCCTGGAATTGTCTACCACACTCTGAGCATGTGTGGGAGGAGTATGTGGAAATTGAGCAACTCTCGCCGTTCTTCTAACCCATTTTTATTGCTTACTACATACATGACTGATCAGTGTTCTTGATTACATACATGACAGATCAGTGTTGCTGATTACATACATGACCGATCAGTGTTGTTGAAAACATACATGACAGATAAGTGTTGCTGATTACATACGTGACAGATCAGTTTTGCTTATTTCATACATGACAGATCAGTGTTGCTGATTACATACATGACAGATCAGTGTTGCTGATTACATACATGACAGATCAGTGTTGCTGATTACATACATGACAGATCAGTGTTGCTGATTACATACATGACAGATCAGTTTTGCTGATTACATACATGACAGATCAGTGTTGCTGATTACATACATGACAGATCAGTGTTGCTGTTCTTCTGCTACCTTTTAAAGAATATATGGGATCAGATTAAATGAGCATGTTCCATCTCCGAGAAATATTTTTTTTCCACTAAGGTCCCGTATAAATCAATCTTCCAACATTAATCTCCATGCTCAGTCAAAGAATAATTATGTTGTCTGGTTTTGTTCAGAGGATGAACATCTACTGTGAAAATGATTTTATGCCTTTTCCATCCAAAGTCCAAAATATTGTGATTTTTACACTCAAAGACCGATGTGTGTATGTATGTATGTAGTAGGCATTTTGTGTGCAGAACTCTTCAAACATATGATAACTTGCAACCATTTTGTATGCAGACCCCTTCAAACATATGATAACTTGCAACCATTTGAAAGTATTCATGTTAGCTTACTTTTAACCACCCTCATTGAAATTTTAGTTGTTTATATTTTTGTTTTGTTTGTATATGTCATCATTGTGGTTTGCTAATTAGCTACTTCTGTGGCAATCTCTCAATAAATATGCATGTGATCCATATGCATATGCTTCAACATGCTTTGTTAAAATTGAGTAATTTCCGCCTGCTGCTGCATTTTTTCTTCCCCCTTCTATTTATGGACTGTATTTGGAGAAAATACAATGTTTTTGTTTTTAAAGCTGTGTGTATAATTTTGTGTATGGCAATAACGTAATGGTTACTGAATATAACGATGTAAGTTTTGTTGGTGCGTGAGTGATATCTCAAAATTGAACCAACATTGTCACTAGGCCTTGAAGTTCAGAGAAAACTTTGTAACATTCAATCTATGATGAAATGCCGCTAACTAGACCTAGATTACTCTGCAGTTATTTTATAAACAGATTAACATTTTCATATAATGTAATCTGTGAAAACAAAAGAACCATGCGATGGAACTAACATTATTGGCTCCGCAATAGAAATCAGAATTTGGAAAAATATTTGGATATCGCGATATCCTTTTCAAAGTGGTGTGTAGAAACGGGCGACTATAGTTTTATCTTTTGACTATAGTCGTAGACAGCATGGTGAAGGTTAAGGGTGATGCAACTCTAAATCCTTCAAGGGAGTTAACCTTTTAAACTCTTAAACCTTCTATCCACTAGGAGTAAACTCTCCTTTCCACTAGGAGTAAACTCTCCTTTAGGGTACTCATCACCCCTGAAATGGGTCAAGTTCATATGTATTGCAATGAAAAAACTGATAATTATATGAGCAAACTAAAAGCCTAGTGTTCTATACACGTTTCTTTTTGTTCAGGATAGCTCACTTCTCCAGTACAAGCTTTGGAGGTCCAACAATTGGGGGCAACTTCCGTTCTACTTCTACGTCAACAAAAGTAATAAACGGAAAACGCATTGTCACCAAAAAGTAAGTGCTTCTTTTTATTCTCATTTGTAGTTTAACATGTTTACACCGCAAGTCTGATTTTTTTAATAAATGTTACTGTATTTGAAAGCTCCGTCACAGTGTCGATCATTGTATTAACAAACTAAAATTGTAAAGTCCAGACTGATTTGTTTTAACAGAAGTTAGTTCATTCATATAATTCAAGAACTACACAGAATAGCTGTGAACAGACAGAATTGGAGAGATCTGACCTCTTCCTTATGCACTAACTTCAGCACTAAAGGAAATTGATGATGATTTTAAAGCTCCTCAGTGTTCCCGTACATATTTCTCTGGAAATGTCTCTGTGGGCCCGTGCTTCTCCTGTAGCTGGTTTAGTGTAGTACAGTCATGCAGGATATATTCTGCAGCCCACATGGACACAGGTGATAGAACCAATCTTAGACTATTTAAGTGGCTGTTTAGTCTGTTATTTCCTGTCTTAGTGTGGAAGATAATTACCTGCTCAGCTCTATCAAGATAGTTATAGTTGTCTTTTGGTGGTAAACTTTCCTAATAGCTTTGATGAGGGTCCTGGTAGGTGATTGATTTCGTGGTCTTTTTGTTCCATCTGTGTAGCACATCTGTCTATTCATTTCGTGGTATGTCACAGTGGGATGGTATTCACTGTAGTACTACCCATCTTTGTATGGCAGTTATCGTTGTCAAGGGCCTGTACGACAGACAGTGCATCAGTAAGAGCATGACTGATGACATTGGCTTGTGTTTTAACTTATTTCTGCAGCAATGCTAAAGGCTTGTACTTCTGCAGATTAGTTGGAGCAGAAGATTCCAAGTAAGTGCTGACTTGTAGGGGGTTCCACATCTTACTTCAGGGATGGCCAACATTTTGCATTCAATGCGCAAATTTTGTCACTCTCGAGTTCAAGTGTGTCTAACATCGCTCGTATCCACCAGGGATGAAGATATGACATTGGTAAGAGGAGGATGGAGGGGGGTTTCCCTTGGAAAAAATAGCTAATCAGCTGATTGAAAAAAATTTATTTGTGTGTGTGTGTGTGTAGCTGATCCATCCATAAATTCATATACATGATTCACCGGAAGAAAAACTGGTATGGAGAGGGGGTGTATGTTAGCCTAATATTTCTTAGTGTAAAATGTCACTTTGCTAAAATAAAGAGGGAAATGTTTGAACTCCAAATTCTATCCCTGTAATTATATACTGCCCTGGTGCCCATATATAATATAAAGACAAGAAGACAATGACTTGCTTGAGTGAGAATTTGTAGTCTGCTTTGATTTCCTCAAGTTGTAATTTTTCCATTAAAATGTGATACTGAGAGAATTCTTCAAATTTGAATCGATCATTCATGACTGCAATTTCTTCTTCTGTGTTCACTCTGTGATAACCAACATGAGAGTTTGTATAATTTCTGCTGGGTAAAGTACATTGTGCTGCTGGTTTCACAGCAGAACTGCCTTATTCTGTGCCTTCTGGCCCACACATCCATTTTTGGCATGACTGCAGTTTAATTTTAATCAATTTCATAGATCAGAATGCTAGTTCACATCTGTAATTTGTTCTGAAATATATATATATATATATATATATATCAGCAATATAACTTAAACAATGTACTAACTCTGTTGCACAAACCAGGGTAAATCTATATTTATAATTTCTGATCTGATGCTGCTGCATACAGGACCTTTAGGACACAGGACCATATGATCAGGCACTTGACTGCATCTACTAATTGTTTGGGAATGAGAAAATTGACATTTCTTTACCTGAATATGCACATTGATGAAACCAACTTGGCTGTTGGACCAAACTCACGGATGGATCTAATTCACTGATGAAGCCAATTTGTTGATGGGTCAAGCTCTTTGATGGAGCAATTTTACTAATGGATTCAACTCGCTGATGATACAAATTTGTTAATGAAACCAATTCCTTACTGGATCAAATTTGCTGGAAAGTTCTGCTTGGAAAACCAAAGCTGAAGCTCAAGCAGTAGAAAAAAGCTGTCCTCATGATACTTGACAATATCTCTGAATGTCAACAAGTGGTCATCTTCACAGATCTGTTCTTCAGGTTCTCGAAGTTGGTCAAGTACAACACCTAAGAGATGGTCAACTACAACACCTAAGAGATCAATTAAACATGGCAAGCAACAACAAAAATAAGAAATGTTCTTCATTGAGTGCTATCACACTGTGGTGTCCTGGGAAATGAGAGGGCCGATGAGTTGGCCACACAGGGAGGAGAGCGTATGCAGGAAGACAATGAAGCCTCATATCAAGGAAAGAATAGAGCTATACAAACCAACAGAAGTGAACATAGTATGACAAAGATGTCCACGACTACCTAAATTAGAAGGGACAGGTCACCATACATTGCCTCAAGACAGTACACAACAGACTGAAGAAACGCATGCGCAGGGAACAACTGCGCCACACCACTGTGCACTTGTTTAACGGATGAACATACTCTGCAGAACTGTTCCCAGTATGAACAATTGAGAGATGTACTGATCAAACACGGCTACACTACAAGCAAGGATATATGGAAACAAAGAACTCCAAACAATGGTGTTCATCCGTAAGACTTATCCGATGGTGTAGACATCAAGTAGAGATCAAAAGAATGAAAGTATCTTATTGGAGATTCAAGAGTTAATTATCAAAATATCAACTTTTTTGTTGTTAGCTTTCTAAAACTACTGACATGATTTATTTTTGAACAGAAAATATGACATTTTCAAATGAAATTATCATTCTCTGAATGAATGTTTGATTCAATTTGTTTTGCCTCTACAGAATTGTGGAAAATGGACAGGAGACTGTAATGATTGAAGAAGATGGAATTCTCAAATCTAAAAGCATTAATGGCGTTCCCCAAGCTCTGGATGGACCCACATCTAAAGCAAGCATCAGAGCCAAGTGACTCTCATTCTGGTTCTGGAAATATGGGCTGCCAGTTCTTATCTTATGGATTATTCTACAGTTCTGGCAGTAAAAAAATATGCTTGTAATCAGACATTGAGTATTCATGGTCACTTAGCACCGATACAGAATGAGAAACATTCATTTTAATTCTCGTTATTTTGAAGTTATTAGCATTTGGTATTACTCGTTATTTTTTCATTGTTGAAATGACACAAATGTTGAAAAAAGTGTATCATATGTAACATATTGCTTTCAAGTTAAGATATAAACCTGCTTTAGTTCAGCAATCTCAATTAGTTTCTTAGATATGTAACACACTCTTTGAAAAGCTCAAGTATTCTCATATCTCCATTGAAAATTACAGTTGATTTCTTTGAGCTACATCTGTGAAACAGCTGTACTTTATTTCAAATTCTTTTCAGGTTTGCCACAGATTGTTGAAATTGATATTTTTTTACTAGTTCAAGAAATTTCAAGTAAAATATAGCCAAAAATATCCAAACTCCAGACTTTTAATACATATTCAAATTGATTAATAATAGAACAAATGAGCAAACATAAATTTCATTGCCAGTGACACAAAATGACAAAATTTGTGAAAGTTGGCTGCCATAAAATAGTGGATTTCAGGATCTGCTTCATGTCCTTATCAGTTTTTGGATCTTTAAACAGAGGATGTGTTTCCCTGGGCAGTTCAGCTATATTGTATTATAATAAATTAAAGCTTATAAATGTGAAATAGGCTACACATAAATGATCAAAAATATTGTTTTGTTTCTGCTTTTTTTTGCTACTTTCACTGACTTTTTGCAAAAAAAGAGAAATCTTGTGTTATTGTTTCTGAAACTGAAAAACATATCTTATTCATCTGTATTTGGTCTGACAAAATCAGCATATATTTTGTGATGTGTTAGTCTCACAAAATCAGCATATATTTTGTGATGTGTTAGTCTCACAAAATCAGCATATATTTTGTGATGTGTTAGTCTCACAAAATCAGCATATATTTTGTGTGATTTGTTAGTCTCACAAAATCAGCATATATTTTGTGTGATTTGTTAGTCTCACAAAATCAGCATATATTTTGTGTGATTTGAGCTAGATAACATGAGTTACATTGTACTGCTAGTTTTACAGTGGAGCTGCATTATTTGCACCTTTTGGTCCAGAACATCTTCAGCATGGAAAAAACATATCAATTTCAGCTCTTGTAATTCTGACTTTTCGACCAAATAATGGATGCATCCAATATTTTCTGTTGACATTATCTGTGCCAACAGATCTTATATAAGTTTTATAATTCATCCTTCTTTGGTGGTTTTCATATTAGTTATGTATGATTTGACAATTGATTTTTTAGTATTACAAATATGTTTTTGCTTTCACATTAGTTCTATGAGCAACTGATTACTTTTGCTACAGTTTTCTTTTCAATCTGTTTGAGTAATCCTGCTGAATGTGGACACCATGATTGATGAAACATCGAGATTGAGATATGCAGAATTATGTATTAAGTGTGGTAATAGTAGAACAGGACGCCTGCATGGAGGAACAAGAAGGTCGTTTAACCAACGGGCCACAGGAACCATCAGCATGCATACTATTCATCATCCACTAGGGGAGACTGAGCACCATTGGGTTTTCCCGGAGTGCAACGATGTTGGTCAATATTAACCAATTATTAACCAATAATAGTAATGAGTCTATATTTTTATAAATAGTCTTTACTGCTTCAAGCCACTGTGATAATGGTACAGTGGAATCGCATAAGAACTTGATCCAGACCAACAAATGATGTATGTAATAACAGAAATTAGCTATATTACTGCAAATAAAAAAAGAATAAATATAATTGGGGAATTTTGAATTATGTTGTTATATTGGGGGAATTTGTTATAAAAGGATGCGCTATAGAGGAATTCCGCTGTATATATATGTATATGTATGTATATATATATATGTATGTATATATATATACATACACATACATTATATATATATATTTTTTCTGTCTCATTGATTAGTTATGGCAGGTAATTGCAGAACACACTGGTCTCACAATTGTACTTATTTTTCTGTTTGTGCTCTCAAATAATATGGTGCCGGATGATTTGGATCTACATCTGAAGATGGATACATCACATAATTTGCGCAAATGGAACAGAGACAATGAATTTCCATTCTCTTGACTATATCCTGCTGGAAATCTATTATATACTTTGGTTCAGTTACAAGAGAAATCTAGCAGAAGTTTGAGAATGTGTCCTGCTACAAGAGAGATCTAGCAGAAGTTTGAGAATGAAAAAGAAATTAAGAAATAATCAGCACAAATTTCTGTGTGATATGTGCGGGAGTGCATGAAATATATTTTGCTGTTAGTTTTACAGCAGAGCTGCATTATTTGTGCCTTTTGGACCAGTATTTCCGATTTTGGCATGTACATCTTCTACAATAAAAATATAAAAGACATTGAATTTAACGGATCTCAAATATTTATAATTTTAGATTAATGGTACCTCTTAAAATATGGGCTGCTATTAAAAGTGGCTTTAAGTAGTCACCATTTTTCTCTCGTACTTCACAGACAAAATTTGTGACAGTCATTGAATTTCCGTTATACATTCTTGGTGACTTTCAGTGATTGCTGAAACCGTTATACTTCAGAATTATGGCAACACTTGCACTAGTATTACTAAGAATATCCCATATTGCTCCAAAATAACACTTGAGTGTTAAAATTCATTTAGAAAATGTAAATATTCACTCAGAAAATTCCAAAGCTCTATGTCATGAATTATATTTTTTATAGAATTTTAAAGATGGAGCTGTCGATGTCTGAAAAATGTGCAAACACCCTTGTTAATGGAAGATAAATTTGTTTTGAAGTATTGCTGGTCAGTCAAGTGTTCAATGCCATCTGAAGTATTACTGGTCAGTCAAATATTCAATGCCATCTGAAGTATTGCTGGTCAGTCAAGTGTTCAATGCCATCTGAAGTATTACTGGTCAGTCAAATATTCAATGCCATCTGAAGTATTACTGGTCAGTCAAATATTCAATGCCATCTGAAGTATTGCTGGTCAGTCAAGTGTTCAATGCCATCTGAAGTATGTTTTCATAGTTTCCTCTTGGAAGCAGAGAATAAAATTGTTGGTTTTATTCTGCATATCCTAGAGCTATTTTATAATATGAAACGATTTTACAAATCCTGATTAGAGACCAACATCCCCGTGAGTGCTTCGCTCTTTGTTTCAGCAGTTGTCCAAAAGTATGCATACTCAGACTCCCAGTCAGATGTTGATTATGTGATCTTAGTAACTGTCCAGAGAGGACACACTTTCATCCCATGATCGTACTCATTTCTGTCATTATTGGTACATGTACATTATCTCCTCCAGCGTCATCTTCACTCGGTAAATCAGTGACTGCCCTTATTTGATTTCCCTATCTCTTCTCACTAATGTGCGATCAACCACAACATTGCTCACCAATGAGTCTACTATTTCATTGGATGACCACGGCAGTGTATCATGTAATTCTTTGAACAACCAAGCTGTTCTGAAACATGATCAATTCTTTTCTTAATACATACTAGTTTATCTTACATAGCATGCTCTGAGAGTATTACCGTTGTGATACTTGAGCCTGATTCCCTTCACACTAGGGGGTTCACTGTGTAGTGGATGATCAGTGTCAAAATTCACTCTGGTATGCACGGGCATGCCACATCAATTCTGTGAGATAACTAGGAAAATCAAGGAGAAACCTCATAGCCACACAGTTGGGTGTGTCCCTTGTGCAACCAAAGGTAATCTGCATCACTTCATGTTGAATTATCTCCAGTCTCTCAATCTGTGTGTGACTGGCGGTGATAGTGGCATCCTACATGTTCAACATGTTGAATTATCTCCAGTCTCTCAATCTGTGTGTGACTGGCGGTGATAGTGGCGTCCTACATATTCAACATGTTGAATTATCTCCAGTCTCTCAATCTGTGTGTGACTGGTGGTGATAGTGGCATCCTACATATTCAACATGTTGAATTATCTCCAGTCTCTCAATCTGTGTGTGACTGGCGGTGATAGTGGCATCCTACATATTCAATATTAAGGAGACTGTGGTGACATGGTTCTCTCTTAACAATCACATTGTAAAGTCTGAGACACAGACGGTGGAGATGAGAGGGTACAATGTAATATCTCATCCTTACAATAGCTATGCATGCGATTTGATCAGTCTGTGCTATTGGGAACATAATCATGTTATCACAAAGGTCTTTCAGCTCTGAGAGTGATGACAGGTGCTGATACTAAACAATCACACCCCGTAATCCTATATGAGACTCTTGTCCTCCCTGTCTGTAGTCTTTGTTAGTTAGCATCTTGTCTCTGGTGTCCTTTAGCATGCTGTACCTTATCCTATCATGTCTCAGAGCACATCAGATGCCTTTTTGGCAACTACTAAACATCAATTATGTGATCTTCATTGAAATCTGTTTTCCATATTCACTTTAATTATGCCTTAACGTCGCTCCATATCACCCTGATTACCGTAGTCCACTGAAGATAAATGTCAAATAAATCGTAAACACTGTACTCTGTGCATTTATTATCACACTTGTATTTGTTCGCTCTCAAACTCCAGCTGGATTTCTTTTATAATCAATAAAAGGTAGAGACAATAATCCTACCAGATTTCCAACAGGATGTATTCCAGGGAATGGAAATGTATTGTCATTGTTTTATTGGCGCCAATATCCCGGCACATCAGACTTTGGCACTACACTTGTTTAAAATAGATTTTTTTGGAAAAAAGGATCTATTGCATAACCATTTATTTGTGTGACACAGCTGGTTGCTTGACACAACCAGTTGTTTTTATGACACAGCCATTTGCGTGACACAACCAATTGCTTTTGTGACACAGCTGGTTGCTTGTGTGACACAGCCGTTTGCTTTTGTCTCGCAACTGGTTGCTGTTGTGAGTCAACAGGTTGATTGTATGACACATCTACATGCAGACAATGATTTCTGTACCATTAATTGTCCATGCGCCCGAGAAATATGAACCTGCCACTAATAAAAAGGTCTATAAAGCTGTATAAGAGTGATGTATTGAAGTATGGTTTCTCCATATGTATTCTGTCCTCCTCAACAGAACAGAATGCTGTCTGCACAAATTATTTCTCGGAGTGCTAACTCTTAGAAACCAACTTCATAGGGAACAGTACATTCCTAGAAATGCTCTGTTCCAGCAGCCATAAAAACGTATACAAACTCAACATCCCCAGAATCAAAGTCCTAGTCACATATTGATTATGTGTTCTTCGGATTTTACCTGAAAGAGAACACTTTCTTCCCTGGTCAGTCCAGTTTCTATAATTCTTTGTATGTACATTATCACTTCCAACAGTTTCTTAGTTTTGTAGAATATCTATTGTTGCCATTAATGGCAAGTTAGCCCCCCCCCCCCCCCCCATCATCTTTTCTCGGTACTTTACAAGCATTGTGTATTCAAGCTATAATACCAAGGAACAGTTGAAAAAAAATGCACTTGTAAACAAGATATCTGTGATCAATTTTGAACTCACATCCTAGTGAACATAAGCAAATTGTTTCTGAGATTAATGGAGATATTTGATTGAACTACAGAGTTAGCAATGTGATCAGTACTTTAGGCAGACAGCTTTCAGCTCTCTTGCATGGGACACTGCCGCTAAAGATGGATGTGTTTGACCATTGGTGCAAATAACACGGTGACACAATGCATTTCCATTCTGTGGACTACATCCTACTGGAAATCTAGTAGGACCATTGTCCTGCTACAGATGAGTTTCTTCTTCAACTATCCAGAAGAGACCAGGTTATCCTGCTGCGCCTCAGAACTGGTCACAACAAAATGAGACATCATTTGTACACCAAATTCAAAATAGGTACAACTGGGTTCTGCCATTGCAGCCTTGCGAATATGACAGCAGAACATATCCTACAAGAATGTCCCCAGTATGCAGACCTGAGAAACAAGACATGGCCCACCCCAATCAGTGTTGAAGAGAAACTGTATGGCACAGTGGACACTCGAAAACAGACAGCAGCCTATATTATAGAATCTGGAGTCCCAACCTGACTAAGTAATGATCGCCGAAGAAGAAGAAGACAGATGAGTTTGAGAATGAATGCTGAAGAAGAAGAATGGTACAGAGTAGATATGGGAATTCAGTACAATAAAGTCAGTCCTCTGCGCCAATTCAACTTTTGACCTCTATCTTCAGATCATATTTTTTTAAAACTATCTGGCCACTACAACTATGATAAGAAATTTGTATTCATATAAGATTGTCACCGAAAAAAACCGAAATATCACATATTGTTTAGCATTTACTAGTTGTATATTGTTTAGTAATGAGTATTGTGTACAATAATTTCTTAACATTAAGAATCTGTCAAATGGGCCTGAAATTTACATTTAATTGATTAAACTTTCTGCAATAGCAAATGTTCTGTTGTTCCGATTCATCAATGTCATTTCTGGGTTTACTGTTGACAGAATTCACTGTGTCCGAAACATCATGTACAATGTTGCATGTAGTAAATAAAGATGGATGGTTTGTCAAATATAATGTGTTTGATGCATGTCAGTTGTATTTGCAAGTCTGTGTAGTTAGGTGTGCTTTATTTCTCTCTCTTCTTATCTTGGAGTTACAAGCTCTGAGCTAGAGAGCTACAAGCTCTGAGGTAGGGAGTTACCGGTACAAGCTCTGAGGTAAGGAGTTACTGATACAAGCTGAGTTAGGGAGTTAAAGCTCTGACTTAGGAAGTTACATGTACATGCTCTGAGCTATACTCTTGACAGTCAGTGTGTGTGGATGTGTTGAGAGTAATGGAGCATATATAGGAAAAACACCAAGTATAATGAAGTCAGTCCTCTGCATTGTTTAATTCCAATTGTCTGAATGAATCACTGAATATCATGTCATCAGGTTCCATGTTGACTTGATAAGTGATCCATGGATATCTGTAACTCTAATAATAATAAGACAGATAACCTATCATGGTCAGAGAGGTGCCACACTGGAGACATCAGCAAAGAAATCCCTCCAAACACTCCTGTCCTCAGCCACTTGGACAATTGTGTAGACAAATTATGGCCAGATCATTTCTTGATGTTAATCCAGGATTTTCTTTGGCCACTTTCCACTCTGAACTCTTCTTTGCAAATTAGTTTTAGAAAGTGAGTCGTGTCTCGTTACATATCCAAACCAACCAAGTTTTTGGTGTTTCAGCATTGCCAAAAGTGGCTCTTGATAATCTGCAAGTTTCTTTTATTTGCTGCTGGATGAATACCTTCGTCATGTGTTCTATATAACTAATTTGTTACAAATATCTGTAGCACTTACATTCACAAGACTGAATCTTTCTTTCTGTGTCCACATTGAGTGTCCAACTTTTACGTCTGTCTACAAGTATATTTAGCACTAGCAATCTGAACAGATTGCTCTTTACTGTAATACTCATCTTACTTTACTGTAATACTCATCTTACTTTACTGTAATACTCATCTTACTTTACTGTAATACTCATCTTACTTTACTGTAATACTCATCTTACTTTACTGTAATACTCATCTTACTTTACTGTAATACTCATCTTACTTTACTGTAATACTCATCTTACTTTACTGTAATACTCATCTTACTTTACTGTAATACTCATCTTACTTTGCTGTAATACTCATCTTACTTTACTGTAATACTCATCTTACTTTGCTGTAATACTCATCTTACTTTACTGTAATATCTTACTTTACTGTAATACTCATCTTACTTTTCTGTAATACTCATCTTACTTTACTGTAATACTCCTCTTACTTTACTGTAATATCTTACTTTACTGTAATACTAATCTTACTTTACTGTAATATCTTACTTTACTGTAATACTCATCTTACTTTACTGTAATATCTTACTTTACTGTAATACTCATCTTACTTTACTGTAATATCTTACTTTACTGTAATACTCATCTTACTTTACTGTAATACTCATCTTACTTTACCGTATCATATTCAACATTGCATGTTCTCTCTACATGCAGTATCCTTTATCTAGATCATTAACTCTGTGTCAACATACTTTAAACAACCTTATACACAGGTTAGCTGTATATTAGGGAAGTGGGGTTGGGGGGGGGGGGGGTGTTGGGATGTTGAACAGATCAGGAAAATGTCTTGATACTTTTTTTAGTAGGAATTTAGTCATGCAATGGGTACAACCCCACTCTCTTAAAGTGTGCTCTGCTCCTTACAGGACATAGTAATCACAAGTGATGGGTACAACCCCACTCTCTTAAAGTGTGCTTTGTTCCTTACAGGACATGGTAATCACAAGTGATGGGTACAACCCCACTCTCTCAAAGTGTGCTCTGATCCTTACAGGACATGGTAATCACAAGTGATGGGTAAAACCCCACTCTCTTAGTGTGCTCTGATCCTTAGAAGGATCACTCTTGTGGCCAATCACTTCAACGGCGATGGCCACTGTGGTGTCCTTGACATTCAGGTCACTGCCATCAGATCCTGCACCACCGATGATAGATCTAGGTACGCCCTTGAAAATCGTCTCATTTTCGAGTTGGGTACCATCAAGCCATTTGGACTCAATTCCGACCACTCTTTTGCTTAGTTCTCGGTCGTATTGGTCTTTGTTACGTCATCATTTTGTTCCTCTCGTTCCACCAGTATTATCGTCTTTGTGTACTTCCTGTTCGTATGCTTCCGGTATCTATCTTACTACCACATTTCACTCGGATACGCATTCATTTCTACTTGTGGTTTTTTTATGTTTGTATGTTATGTCCGTATCTTGAAAAAGGCCTATTGGTCTGAAACGTTGACTTTGTCCTGTGTATTGTCATTTGTAGATTATATTCTGTGTTTTGTTTTGTTGTATGTACCATATTTACATCCGTTAGTGATAGTGTGTAGTGTTTTTTAGTCGTCATTCAGTAGGACTTCATTACCTGTCTTCCACGTGAGTATTATACTCTGATCCTTACAGGACATCGTAACCACAAGTGATGGGTACAACCCCACTCTCTTGAAGTGTGCTCTGCTCCTTACAGGACATGGTAATCACAAGCAATGGGTAAAACCCCACTCTCTTAAAGTGTGCTCTGCTCCCTACAGGACATGGTAACCACAAGCAATGGGTACAACCCCACTCTCTCAGTGTGCTCTGATCCTTACAGGACATGGTAATCACAAGTGATGGCTACAACCCCACTCTCTTAAAGTGTGTTCTGCTCCTTACAGGACATGGTAATCACATGTGATTGGTACAATCACACTTTTCACAATTTTTAACAAAAAGAAATTAGGTCATATTTCTCATAAAGAAGAGGGATTTATGAACGTAAACAAGCGAATAATGAATGTAAACTAGATAATGATGAATTTAAACAATTGAATGACCTTTTCTTTTTAAGGTAAAGCCCCTCCTCTATTTACTGATAAACACTGTCTGCTGGAGTTTGAGAACAAATTGAGAAGATTGAGAATATGTACAGGAGGATTCAGATTAAAAGTGCATGAAGCCATGAGCCAGTGGACGTTTGTGGAAAATTCCTAGGTGATGGTGAATGCTAGATGTGACATCATTGTGGGTGAGTCAGCAAATCAGATAGAAAAATGATGAGATAGTTGGCCCAGAAGTGTGTGCCCCTAACAAGACATGATAATCCTAGAATACTTGTGCACTGGTATGCCTCCCTTCGCGGACTAAACATGCATCCATAAACCCTCCTTACACAATCTTGTCTTTGAGACAACCTGATACGAATCCTGATGTTTCTAGTTATACAACTGAGAAGAATCTGTTTTGTGTCAGAAAAAAAACACCAACTGACAAGAGTTATCTGCTCACAGCTAAAGGGATTATTCCATCATCATCCTCAATACAGAGGTTCTCAATCCTTGGGTTGTGATCCCATTTAGGTATTTTATGGTTTTGCCTGCTGAAACTGTAAACTAAAAAAAGAATTGCTTATAGAGCTATTTTAATTTGAGATTTGTTCTCCATGAATATCTCTGAGAGTGGAGTTTCATGAAAATTTTATATCTCTGAGAGTGGAGTTTCATGAGAATTTATCTGCGAACTTTGAAAATTGTTAGAAATGAAAATATCAGTCATCTCATTGAATGTGCCATGAGTTGAAATTATATTGAAATATATTCTACAGCTTACTGGAGAATGTGCCATGAGTTGAAATTATATTGAAATATATTCTACAGCTTACTGGAGAATGTGCCATGAGTTGAAATTATATTGAAATATATTCTACAGCTTACTGGAGAATGTGCCATGAGTTGAAATTATATTGAAATATATTCTACAGCTTACTGGAGAATGTGCCATGAGTTGAAATTATATTGAAATATATTCTACAGCTTACTGGAGAATGTGCCATGAGTTGAAATTATATTGAAGTATATTCTACAGCTTACTGGAGAATGTGCCATGAGTTGAAATTATATTGAAATATATTCTACAGCTTACTGGAGAATGTGCCATGAGTTGAAATTATATTGAAATATATTCTACAGCTTACTGGAGAATGTGCCATGAGTTGAAATTATATTGAAATATATTCTACAGCTTACTGGAGAATGTGCCATGAGTTGAAATTATATTGAAATATATTCTACAGCTTACTGGAGAATGTGCCATGAGTTGAAATTATATTGAAATATATTCTACAGCTTACTGGAGAATGTGCCATGAGTTGAAATTATATTGAAATATATTCTACAGCTTACTGGAGAATGTGCCATGAGTTGAAATTATATTGAAATATATTCTACAGCTTACTGGAGAATCTATATTTAGTTTGATTTACTTTAGCCTATTCAGTCATTTATTCAATGTATTGGGGTAGTGGAGTAATTGCTTATAAAAACTGGGGTATGGGATCACTATACGTCTATAAACTTGGTTAAGGTGTCACTATACTTCTATAAATTAGGGAAGGGGGTCACTTTGTGTATATAAATGGGGACACAACTCAGAAAATGGTTGATTCTTCTGATCTAATATTTTCTTACACTATCATCCTGCACCTTTATTTCCTGTTGTCTGAAACTCAAGTTTGGTTCACAGCTGAATCACTATATTGTCTGAAACTCAAGTTTGGTTCACAGCTGAATCACTATATTGTCTGAAACTCAAGTTTGGTTCACAGCTGAATCACTATATTGTCTGAAACTCATGTTTGGTTCACAGCTGAATCACTATATTGTCTGAAACTCAAGTTTGGTTCACAGCTGAATCACTATATTGTCTGAAACTAAAGATTTGGTTCACAGCTGAATCACTATATTGTCTGAAACTCAAGTTTGGTTCACAGCTGAATCACTATATTGTCTGAAACTCAAGTTTGGTTCACAGCTGAATCACTATATTGTCTGAAACTCAAGTTTGGTTCACAGCTGAATCACTATATTGTTGAAACTCAAGTTTGGTTCACAGCTGAATCACTATATTGTCTGAAACTCAAGTTTGGTTCACAGCTGAATCACTATATTGTCTGAAACTCAAGTTTGGCTCACAGCTGAATCACTATATTGTCTGAAACTAAAGATTTGGTTCACAGCTTAATCACTATATTGTCTGAAACTCAAGTTTGGTTCACAGCTGAATCACTATATTGTCTGAAACTCAAGTTTGGTTCACAACTGAATCACTATATTGTCTGAAACTCAAGTTTGGTTCACAGCTGAATCAATATATTGTCTGAAACTCAAGTTTGGTTCACAGCTGAATCACTATATTGTCTGAAACTCAAGTTTGGTTCACAGCTGAATCACTATATTGTCTGAAACTCAAGTTTGGTTCACAGCTGAATCACTATATTGTCTGAAACTCAAGTTTGGTTCACAGCTGAATCACTATATTGTCTAAAACTCAAGTTTGGAAAAAATAAAAACAAATTGCATAACATGTTACAGAAATATTTTTATTTTAAATTATGCAACATAAATTATGATTATCATTATGCTCAATATAAACCACAACATCATCCGCTCAATATAAACCACATCATCATGTGCTCAATATAAACCACATCATCATCCGCTCAATATAAACCACATCATCATCTGCTCAATATAAACCACAACATCATCCGCTCAATATAAACCACATCATCATCTGCTCAATATAAACCACATCATCATCCGCTCAATATAAACCACCCATAACATCATCATTCTGCTCAATATAAACCACAACATCATAATTCTGTTCAATATAAACCACAACATCATCACTCTGTTCAATATAAACCACACTATCATCATTCTGCTCAACATCAAGCACAAGATCACACCAGCAAAAACACTATTGATTGTATGAGACAAAATGCAGGAAGGTGAACTGATAGATAATTTACAGTAAACAGTTTCCTTCACAACCATTATAGAATATATAACACAGTAAACCTAGCTTGATATATAATTATACACATTTATGTTTGACTTCATCTGTAATGTTATAGATAAATAAACAGATTTATTTTATATAAATGATCATTCCTGATTTTTATTTTAAAAAACACGCCTAACCAAATATATTTGTCAATACACCGGAACATAAATCCATATAATGGCAAATTTAATTATGGTGTAGTTTCAGAAAATATTTAGTCACAACAGTTCATGCTGAAGTCGGATGTGTCAGGATGAATGGCGCAGATATCACATCGAAGCTGTAACCATGACAGAACACATTCTATTCTCTGGATTACATCTCGTTCATTTGCAGGATTTTGAGATTGACCTCACAAGAAGACAATTACGTTTACAATTATTCATTATGTAAACTTTTATAAAATATATAGTCACAAATACATCTACAATCATTCATTATGTAAACGTTTATATGATATTTAGTCACAAATACATCTATAATCATTCATTATGTACACTTTTATAAGATATTTAGTCACAAATACATCTACAATCATTCATTATGTTGCACTTTCACAAGATACATGCATATCTGCAAGAGCTAGATGAACGAAAGTAATAAATGACAAGATTGAAGAAACATACAATATTGAGATAGTTGAAAGTAATGAATGACAAGATTGAAGAAACATACAATATCGAGATAGTTGAAAGTAATAAATGACAAGATTGAAGGGACATAGGTAGATAGATAAATGAAATTAATGAATTACAAGATTGATATAACATATAGATAGATGAAAGTAATGAATAACAAGATTTAAGGAACATAGATGATTGAAAGTAATGTATAACAAGATTGAAGTAAAGCTAAGAAAATGGTAAAACAGTGGAAGGAGATTGGAAGAAAATGCTCTGGAAATAATAATTAAACAGGAAGACTGTGTATCCCATTGTGTGGACTACACCCTGTTTGAAATCTAGTGGGACCATGCTGGCACAGGAGAGATCCAGTGGGAGTTTGAGAATTAATAAAAAGAAAAAAGAAGAGAGAAATGGAAAAGAAAATGATGGGTAACATCTGATTTCCTTGAGGATCCAACAAGAAAAATATACACTTATGAAACATTAGTTCATGAGAAGTGCTAGCTCATTTGTTAGCAAACTGATTGCCCAGTAGGGTGGTCCAAAGATTTGTTAGCAAACTGATTGCCCAGTTGGGTGGTCCAAAGTTCAATGCCATCTACTGGGCCATCTGTTCAGATTCATAATTACATACACATACAAATGCCCATGTGATATAACCAGTTTCTTGCGCACATACTTCAAAACTACCAAACATATAATTATTGACTTGACCTGAGTAATTCAAAACCTTGTCCTTGCAACACGCTTGATGATTTAGAATGTACAGAAACATGAAAAAAGAAGCAGAAACAATGGCTGGAAGAAAGGTTTAGCTCTAAAGTTGATATAATCAAGTGTAGCTTTGAGACTAGTAAAATACTCGTGATTGAAATAGAATATTATTTTCAGCATTGCTAAACATCAGAGATAAGTAAATCATTGACCTTTACAAAGTAGAGACAAATTAGTCTAACCAATATAAAGTTGAGCCAAATTAGTCTAACCAATATAAAGTAGAGCCACAGTAGCCTAGCCAATATAAAGTAGAGCCAAATTAGTCTAACCAATATAAAGTAGAGCCACAGTAGCCTAGCCAGTATAAAGTAGAGACAAATTAGTCTAACCAATATAAAGACAAATTAGTCTAACCAATATTGAGTAGAGACAAATCTGATCTATATAAGTACAGACAAATCAGTCTGACTTATATCAAGTACAGACAAATCTCCTGCATGAAGCTCTCGAATATCTAGATTTTAGACTTCCATAATATTCCTCACATATCTGAGTCAAGTTAACAACTGCCGCTGTTTGTTAAGACCTACATTGGTAAAAAATAACATCAAGTTCTAATACAATTATTGCGCTATATTTTTAATATCATCAATTTATCAAATAATTTCTCCACCTACAGGTATCGATCAAATCATATCACAACACAAACTTTCATTGCTATATACAAATATGGCACAGTTATCAGACATTACTGATACTAAAACATAAAAATACATAATAATTTTGTTGTAAGCATGTCCTTGATAACTTACATAACAAATTAAAGTGAAGTTTCATAACGCAGCCTGAAACTCTGACCCCACATGTAAACCATATCATGAAACACATAAAACACAAGAGACAGGATTCTGAGAGACTTGTTTCTAGACATGCAAGATTTAAAAATTCATAGACTTATCTCAAATTTATATAATACATATATATATGTATAACAAATAATTTTGAACTATATGTTCACATTTGAAAACTTTGGTGCAGAATCAAATATCACAACACATATAGTACACCCAGGCCTGTCTATGACAGATATATACAATGAATATGCAGTGTTTCTGCCATGCCGTACAATATTTGGTCATATTAATTCTTCAAAATTTATGGAGCAATAAAAGCTGAGGATTGTATAGTACACCAGTTGGAACATGTTTATAATTTGTCGTGAATTATACAACAAGTACCACAGTTAGGTACTCTCTTTCTCTGACAAGATATATCTCTCTCTGCATTAACTTATACCAATATTTTATTTACATAAGAAATATTTGAAAATCTAATTGGTGTTTACATAAATTGGACAGACAATTCCATTAATGTTGAAATAACCAAGTGCTGCATCTAATCCAGGAAATATAAATACAAAATGTTCTACAATCTTCTACCAGTAATGACTAGATCTATAAATAGCAAAATGAACACTCAAGAGATGATCTGACTGGAGAAACAAAAACGAAGATGTTTGTGAGTATAACTATAAAAACAAGCAGGACAATGTATGTTCAATCTAAGAAAGGTTTACACTTGCCAAACAAACAAATATGCCAAAATCATTGTCAAGACATTGGTGCAAATAAAAGTGACAACACATTTCCATTTTATGGAATATTCCAGCTGGAAATCTAGTAGGAACATCCTGCTACAAGAGAAATCTGAAGGGAGCTTGAGAACAACAAAAAATATTGGAATTTTCATCAGTGCGCACCAATATTTTGTAATGAGAATTTTACCATGACCACCATCAGTTTCAACAGAAAACTGATTTCTGGCAAATATTTCCCAGAAAACTGATTTCTGGCAAATATTTCCCTGAAAACTTATTTCTGGCAAATGTTTCACAGAAAACTGACTTCTGTGAAATGTTTCACAAACAACTCACATCTGGCAAATGTTTTACAGAAAACTGACTTCTGGCAAATGTTTCACAGAAAACTGACTTCTGGCAAATATTTTACAGAAACTGACTTCTGGAAAATGTTTTACAGAAAACTGACTTCAGGCAAATGCAACTTTAAGATTACTTTTCCTTTAAAACAATGACATTTGAGAATGTGACTTCAAGACTATTTTAGATCTAACCATACCTGACCACGGAGTATAATTTACACTCATCCCAGAGTGTAATCTAACAAGATCAGAGAATAGATAAAATAACCAGATCGGACCTCGGAGTAGAATCTAACCATATCTGACATCAGAATGTAATCTAACTAGACATAACCTCAACCCAATTACATTGATCAATCTAACACAGATCCTACAACTGAAATCTGACCTCATAACAAGCTCAGATATATTTCCAAAATGAGTATTTCTTTACAGGAAATTTAACACATAAATAGTATAAATATGTCATTATATTTACATGTGCAAATTCATAATTAAAATTAATCCTGGAAGATTAATCAAAACTTAATAAGAACACATACACAAGACTTAACTATATATCATCATATTTTAGAGCTTCATTTTACAGTTTTGTTTCTTTGGCATCATAGATTTTGAATGCAACAAAAGTCATCAATTTTGAATGAAACTAATCATACATTTTGAAAGCAAATAAAGTTATACATTTTGAATTCAACTAAATGTTATACATTTTGGATGAAACTAATGTTATAAATTTTGAATGATAGTAAAGTCATATATTTTTAATGTAACTAAAGTCATTTGATGCAAATAAAGTCATACATTTTGATTTTAACTAAAAATTGCAAGAAATAACCAACACATGTCTTATGTTATATATACCGTACCCTCCATAAAAAAGTTTGAAAATGACAAATTCAACATCAAAGAGTTTGTTTGCATTAAGAAATCACATAAAATCCTCATAAAATTATACTTAATCATAAAAAAATAAGTATTTAAAAAAATACTTATCATCCTTATCTGATAAAATACATACATGACAAGTCTCCACATAATAAAACTATATATTTCTTTTATGATAATTCTCCACATAAAAAAACTATATATTTCTTTTATGATAATTCTCCACATAAGAAAACTATATATTTCTTTTATGATAATTCTCCACATAAGAAAACTATATACTTCTCATATCGCATAACTAGAAAACAAGATGATGACATTAAAAAAATTATTGGATACACATGATAACACACAAGAATCCATGTTTTGACCAAAAAGCCTTTATTAAGAACACATTTACAACATAACAAATGAGTGGAAATCACACTTTCATGTGCCATGTTGTGTTCTTGTTAAAGGTCTTTTAGTTGCAACTTTGATTCTTGTGTGTTATCATGCATGCTTCCAGTGATTAGCAGAACTGATCACCTTGTTTCCTAGTTTCATCTGCTGAATTTCAATTTTTCTACAATTGCTACTTATTATATATAATTCTCATTTGACAACCAGTCTCCAGATATGAAAACTACATAGGTTGATTTCTTATACAAAACCAAAAACCACGAAGATTATTCTCAACATGACGACTAGCTTCCAAACAAAATAATCACTTAGTCTCAAGACATATAAGAACTATGTATCTTAAAATGAATGATAATACTTTCATCATGAGAAAATAAATTAGTTTCCTCACAAAGCAAAAATTCGGGGTGCAAAGGGAACGCATTGCTCTAGGAGGACCCAGGGTTAGCAGATAACCAAGATCCCAAATGTACCTCCTCGCGGTGCACCCTGGTAACAGAAAACAGCCGCTCGAGCTGATTCTGGCCAAATCATTTGGGGATCATATCCAAGAATGTGGAGGAAGCAGATGGAAAGAGATTTGACTGCAAAAGAGACAGACAATATCTCTGACACTATTTGTATCACCACATACAGCTACACTGTCGACATACAGTGACTCCTGTAAGTCCAGTCAGAACATTGGAGGGGCGGCCAATGTAAATGGCACGTAAAAGTGGTTGCATGGAAAGAAACAAATATATGTAATAATGAGTACAATGACATAATGAAAGGGCAGAACAGCACCAGAGGGCAGCGCAAACTGCAAATGAAAAGTGAAAGTTCATAGGAAAGGGTAACTAGAAGCTCTGTTAGCTCGAGACGAGCTTCTAGTTACCTGTGATCCTTATAGGCAGAGACCCAGACCCAATCGTGGGCGCTCGGAAAAGCAAGAAGACCTAAACCAACTCTAATGTCGAGCCTTCCTATACTGGAAATATGCTCACGAAGAGAAAGGGTTCTGAACCTGATAGGTTCAGGCAGAAAAGGGACAACAATTTTAGCCCTGGCCCAACTCTACTGTCAAGCTTTCCTATACCGAAAATACACTTGCAGAGAGAAAGGATTCAGTACCTGATGGGCTCAGGCGCTATTGGGACAAGGTCATTCAGCTCGAGAGCACCTTGCTCTCAAACGCGTGGTGTGAGACTCAAACTTGTACTAGGGGTTCACGATGTCTATGAATGACGCCTCGGGTAGGAGGGCGAACGAGCCAGGGTCCAACTCTTCTGGCGAGTTCTTCCTCATATGGAACCAGGCTCGCAGATGAGAAACAGTTCAGTACCCGATGGACACAGGCAGAGACTGTCCTATTGCACGAGATGGATTCATAGACAGTGGAGCACCTCCTGCCAGATAGACGCGCTCAACAGACTACACACCAGCAACAGATAGACAGGCTGTCATGGACTAGTGACCAAACCTGAAATAAAGGAATGATGAAAACAGATGTGCTGGACCTCAGATGTCCTGACCACAAGTGGCCAACCAGGGTGCAAATAATCACAGTTTTATTGTGGAACCTGCAGCACAACGTACTTCACGCTCCCCGGCGGAAATGACACGAAATATTCGTTGTGGTTATATGAGAGCGAACGTAGAAGAAGAAAGCAAAAATTCAAAATAGGGTGATAAAGTTTTATACAGTCTGAAACCACACAGGAAAAAACACAGAAATCTATGTTCCGACTAACAGGCCTTTATCAAGAACATAACTTAGCTTATAACAGTTAAACGACAGGACCTTCTAAATGAAAAATATAGTTGGTGTGTGTTTTCCTGTGCTATTCTAGTGATAGGAGAACAGCTATGGCGCTGTCAAAATTAAAACAGCTCAAGAAACTATCACAGGGTAATAACATAAGAACAACTACTAAGTTCATAGTTCTATTTACTACAAACATGTGTGTTTCCTGTGGTGACATGGATGTGAAGCATGGACACTAATAAAACAGTGACCAACATCATTTAAATACATCATTTAAATTAAAGTGCTATAGAAAGAGTTCTGAGAATATCATGAACAGCAAGGAAAACAAACCAGGAGGTGTTAAGAACAATTAATGTCCAGGAAGGTTATCTTATGAACACCATATTAAAGAAAAAGCTAGTTTTTTTTCCGGTCACATTAAGAGACAGGACAGCATGGAGAGCGTGTTACTGGAGGGGATGATAGATGGCAACAGGGGCAAAGGCCACTCAAGACACCACTGGGCAAAATTCACTCAAGAATGCCTGTGCATGACACTAAAAGAGGCGAGACAACTTGCTCAAGACCGTGGAGAATTCAAGAGATCCATAGGGAAGACTTTGTTCTGGAAAGAACATGTCACCTGATGATTCTAGTGATTCCTGTGTTTTTTCACCTGTCTGATCATAGTTTACCTGCAGTTCTACCTATTACCCTGTTTCCTCATAAGAAAACTACATAGATTATATTCCTCATAATAAAACCATATACACTTCTCATAATTAAAGCATAGTCCCGTCCCCTCATAAAACAGTTTCAAGTAATGTGAATTTCAAATTAAATCTGCAGTCATAGAATAGGATAGCATTCCTCATACTGCATATGCTAGATAAACTCATCCACCGATGTGCTAAAAATCTTCAAAAAACTGAGAGAAAAAATAATTATTTGTGCTATATGTAAATGGACATACAACAAAGAATACAATTAAAATGTACAATTTAAAGCATCCAACCTGAGACATGGCATAAAATAGAACTGAAAATTCATGATACCAAACTGACAAGAAATAATTCAAGATCTGCAATATCACAAGAAATCTAAGAAGTAAAAAACACATCAAAGACAACATTGATAATATTTTAACATACAAATATAATGTATATACACACTGTCAGATGTCTACAACTTATGTACAAATATATACATCATTTATGTACAATTACACATGCTTTAATGAGTTTCTGGACCGAGTTTCTAAAGTTGTACTTGCTAAATTAAAATTATATCTTGGAGGCTATGGCATAGTGGCTTGAGGTGGAAATAAATGTCAGGGGCAGCAAATCTGAGCTAAAGAACCACATCTATGTTGCCTCTATTTTCCACTATCCGGTTTATTTTAAAGAGGAAGGGGGCACTTAGCCCAGTGGTTAGCACATTGGATACACGTGGGTTATGCATCTCATTAATAATTATCGGACCTGAAACACTGATGGACGTTAGAACAATTTTGACAAAGTTTCCACATTCTCTAAGCAATATTTATGATTCATTATGTCTCTGGGAGGTGGAATAGTCAGTCCTGTCCACTTACTTATGCTGTCTTTCCACCTTCTCTTTTGTCAATTTGTTTTTTATTACCTGGCACTATGACCTGCAGAATATTTTGTGCAAGAAATCTTATGATGAAGTAATTAATAATGCTACTTAATTACCTAACAAACAAATATTACAAAATAAATAACAATGAATACAAACATTTTCCATGTTATGGTTCAAAGGGACCTTTTCAAGTTATGGTCCAACTGGGACCTTTTTCAAGGTACAGTTCAACTGGTGCCTTTTTCAAGAAACACGTAAACATGAAACACAAAAATATAAATGTGCACACTTAGTGATGTTTTTCTTATCTCAAAACTCTCCAAGTAATTATACGACATGCGCATGTGTGGTAGATGATGACTCTCTTTTCATCACCTAGTGAGGAGTGGTCAATCAATCACTCCCCACAATGACACTTCCCACAATGACACTTCTCACAATGACACTTCTCCAATCACTCCCCACAATGACACTTCTCCAATCACTCCCCATCATGATACTTCTGATCTACTAGATCTTCAGTTTGACACGTTTGAATTACTCACTACTCAACATTAATCATTCACTCCCTCCTACACTCATTATTCGTATATCACCACAACAATCAGAAGTCACTCCCTCCTTCTTATCAGGATATTACTCATCTATCCAGCAACTCATTTTGCAATCACCAGTCACCAACTTTATTGACAAAATCAATCAATCAATCACAGTCACCAACTTCATTGACAAAATCAATCAATCAATCACAGTCACCAACTTCATTGACAAAATCAATCAATCAATCAAGTGCATATTATGCATATTATATTTCGCATAATATCCTCTGTATACAGGGAGGAAATATCTTGTGGGATTACATATTCTTGTCTGATGGCAATCTCTATCTTTGGAATTCTCCTACATTACTGTCAACCCTCATTGCAGCTGTTTTTTCGAATATATATTTCTTACTATCTTTAGATCTTTCCCATCAACATTGAGTTTTTCTAACATTTATATCATTTCTGAATGCTTCACCTTGTCAAATGCTTTACTATAATCTATGAAGCACAAGCACATGTCATTTTGTACTTCTATTGCCCTCTAGCATCAATTATTAGTTCATATTATATATAGGGAATTTCTTGTGCCTTTTCCTTCCATAAATCCACATTGCTCTTCTGCAATTTCTGGTTTTAATTTTCCCCTTATTCATCTCATGATTATACGAAGTAGGATCTTGGTCATCTGGCTCATAATGCTGATTGTTCTGTGGTATCCATTATTCTACTGCACCAGGTTTCTTTAGTAAGGCTATGAATATTGATTGCAATCAAACAGATGGAATATCACCACTGTTATACAGATGTCATTTAGCATTTTAGTGATTATTTTCATGCTAAATCTGCATATTCATAAGATATTTTATTTCCTACACAATAAGTATCACAACATGTCATTACTCGACTGTTGCAGATTACTTGACTGTTGCACATTACTGGGTTGTTGCACATTATATCTGAACCTTCGTTCTTCTACTCCACTCAATATTGAATTCTCAAATGAATCGATGACATAAATGATATTTATATCACAAGTGCACCCACAATCTCTGTACATAATAATACACAAGCAAACATATCCCACATACAGAATCAGTAAGTAGGTCAGTAGCTATGTGTACCGATAAATTACTGTCATTTAAGTCAGTAGGGTCATAGGGGTTGGAAATATACATGGGGTTCATCATTGTCAGGGTAACGATGGAACGTTCTAGTGATGATAGAAGAATAGGGGATAGGATTAAGTAGGATGCTATATTTGGACTGCCAACTTTCAGGAGACTATGTATTCTCCCAGCTTCACTCTGGCAAGCTTCAACCTGTGGACAAAATAGAAACAGGATTTTATTTAAATAGTATTGAAAAGAAATGTGCAATGCAAACTAAACCTGTGGTCCCTCATTTTTTCACTGTTTGTGGCCAACTTTAAATGTGAAATGAATCTATGTTGTCCAAATGTCCTAGAGAAAGCTTTGCAGCTTAAATCAGAAATATTTTTAAAAAAATGCAAGTTTTGGTCTCAATTCAGCTTGCTCTTCTCTAATTTTTACCGTTACCTGTCCCTTGAGTATTTATGTCATCATACTATATAATACTAATCCTGGCACTGACAACAGAATCATTCCTCATCAATTGTTACAAACAGATAGATCACTATTAGGTTTCTGCTCCCTGCTACACTGAAAATTCTAAATTCAGCCCACCAGCCTAACACGGTTGCCCACCACTTCAATCAATCAAGTATCATGCCAAGTGGCATTGATGATCATGTCTCTCCACAACTCAATGTCTTGTGTTGTTAATATGTTCATTTTGTAACATTCTCTCGTGCCACAGTGACAACCAAGTCAGAAATTTCTCTCTTTGTCTTCCTCTGTCTCTTCTCTCCTTGATCTTTCCAGTGGTTACTAAATGTTCAGGTAATGCCTAGAATCTCTATGTGTTTAGTTTTCTTCATTTCTATTAGTTCTGTGGATTTTTGGCCTAGTCCACACATGTTTAGTGTTGCTGTTGTCTCTATTGTCATTTCCAGTATGTTAATTACTTAGCAATGAATACACAATGCCGACTTGCCAGGTCTGTCGCAGTGGAGATGTACACTGACTGGATGTCATGACAGGATATAGCCTCTCTTTATTGAAAATTAATTACAAATATTATATCCAGATAGAAACACACACATATAGTCAATCTGTTCCGACTGAAAACACTTCTTCCACTTTAATAAACAATGCTTTTACAATATGAGGAGAATGTAAACAATTCAACAGCTACACACCACCAGGTTGTGTCATACTACATACGTGGCCAGGTTTTTCTTGCATTTTTATGCCAACACTTTGCTATCAATGCTAGGACATGGGTGCTGACAGTAGTCTAGCAGAGAAACTTACAACATGTGAGATGAAATGACTGAGAAAAGTTGCAAGAGTGACCAATCTTGACAAAAAGAAAATTGACGAAATCAAGAGCAGAATCTGTATAAGACCATGCTCAGAATACATTGAGAAACATGCTCAGAATACATTGAGAAACATGCTCAGAATACATCGAGAAACATGCTCAGAATACATCGAGAAACATGCTCAGAATACATCGAGAAACATGCTCAGAATACATCGAGAAACATGCTCAGAATACATCGAGAAACATGCTCAGAATACATCGAGAAACATGCTCAGAATACATCGAGAAACATGCTCAGAATACATCGAGAAACATGCTCAGAATACATCGAGAAACATGCTCAGAATACATCGAGAAACATGCTCAGAATACATTGAGAAACATGCTCAGAATACATCGAGAAGATTGCTCAGAATACATCGAGAAACATGCTCAGAATACATCGAGAAACATGCTCAGAATACATTGAGAAACATGCTCAGAATACATTGAGAAACATGCTCAGAATACATTGAGAAACATGCTCAGAATACATCGAGAAACATGCTCAGAATACATCGAGAAACATGCTCAGAATACATCAAGAAACATGCTCAGAATACATCGAGAAACAACAGATAAAATGGTTTTAACAACTTATGAGAATGAACCATGACCAACTACTGACAAGAAGATATAACATGAGAATATCCGGATACAAGGCCAGAGGAAGACCTAGAAGAAGATGGATAGATAATATTAAGACAACACTGAACAAATATGGATTAAACAAAGCCAAGGTGACACATCTGGCCTTGGATAGACAGCTAAAGGTCCCATTCACCATCCATATATGATGAACGGTAAGTGTGGATATTCTGACTGCCATCCACCTGGGGATAGACTATAGACTAAATGTTCAAGTTTTGCTTTTCTCATCACATGCCCTGAAATCTAGATTATTTGCTTCTAATTTTTGCTATAATTGGTCTTTCTACTCCAGCATCTCTCAGCACATGTACAATTCACTTATCTACCTGTTAATATATATTTAACTACTGGTTTGTGTAAATGAATCTACTTGTACATTTACCTGTCTGTATGTGTATGTGTATAGTGCTGTCTTGTCACACAATACAATTGGAGAGTTCTTCAAAACAACTGTGGGAGTTCGATAGGGATGCATAATGTCCCCAGTACTTTTTAACATATACTTAGAGCACATCATACAAGAGACATTGCATGACTACAACACGTCTATATCGATCGGAGGTCGCCCTATTTGCAACTTGCGTTTCGCTGATGATATTGATCTTATAGCTGGGTCAGAACAATCATTGCAAGAATTAACATCAAAGTTAGAAAAAGTTACCAGCAAGTACGGAATGGAAATCAATTCAGATAAGAGCAAAATCTTGGTAAACAGCAGAGACACAGAAAACCAGACTAATATCATGATGAATGGACATAAGCTTGAAGAGGTGAATACCTTCAAATACCTCGGATCCAGTATATGCAGCGATGGTAAATGCAAAGCAGAACTAAAAATAAGACTGGAGATGGCTTTAGCATCCTTGTCAAGGCTAACTGTGATTTGGAAAAGCAACATTAGTGTTGGAGTGAAAATCAAACTGTATAGGTCGCTGGTGCTTTCCGTTGTGTTGTATGGTTGTGAGAGTTGGACACTCACTGCGGACATGGAGAGAAGATTACAGGCTTTCAAGTATAAATGCTACAGAAGAATTCTACGAATTTCCTATAGGGAACATAAGACCAATGTGTACGTAAGAAATAAAATAGAGATGTGTGCAGGTGTCCAGGAGCCATTGCTTTCAATAGTGAAACGACGAAAACTAGCATGGTTCGGACATGTATGCAGGCACGATTCCTTGTCAAAAACAATACTGCAGGGAACTGTCAAGGGTGGAAGAAGCAGAGGAGGACAAATAAAGACATGGACAGACAACATCAATGAATGGACAGGGCTAGATATTTCCACACTCATCCGCATCGCTGAGGATATAATTCGCTGGAGGACTCTGTGTGCTGAAGCTTCCAATGTGGTACCCCTACGACCCTGAAGGGTTATGGGTTTTATTGATATTGATTGATGTGTATGTGTACATTCATTGAGCTATTTCTACCCATTCATATACCTGTTCAAGTGTACTCATCAAACAAACTATAAATGGCTGAAAGTACAATCATTTAGATGATTTTTATATCATGACTAATGAACATTCATACCTGCAGGGCTGAGGGCTGTTCAACTACTGAAGCAATGAGAACAATAAGTTCTCCGTTGACGCTGACATAGCCATAGACATCACATTCTATGATAGAGACATGATCTGATAGGCTATTCAGTACATCCATCACTGAGATTACTTTCATCTTCATGTGGCTGGCAGCAGCCGACATCAAACGAGGATCCCATAAGAGTTTTATTTGAGCAGCTTTGGAAATAAGAAAAGTCTTAATGTGTTACTGAACATAAAAGAGCTTAAATATTTCACACAATTAATCAAATCATACTTCTGGGTACACCAAGATGGTCACAATTTTAACATTACAACACATTGTATTAAGAAAAGCTAATCTGTAGGAGGTCCCCAAGAAAACAAGCTTTCATGCATGAATCCCAAGATACCACCCTACAATTGAAGTGGGAAAATGCTGACTCGTGGCACAGAGCTCGAAACAGAGAATTTATGCTAAGCAATTCAATTCATGCAACATATGGTAATCTGTCAACTTATCCACAAAATAAACAACAAGAGTCCCAGCTTTGCTATGCACAGAACAACAGTCTGACCCAAAGGAGCATCTGCAAAACAAACTGTGGGGAACCCACAATGGCCTAAACTAAACTGCTCTATAGATGACCAGTTTCGGATCAGATGAATAATTATTCATCACAGAAGAAGAAGAGGAAGCATACAAATTATTCTTGACAGGAAGATGTTATAGTTTCAGATCTCATTTTTCTAGTTAATTAAAAGTTAATTGTAACAAAATATAACAAGAGGATTGTTTCAAAAAATTTTGCACACAGTTTTACTAAGTTTATGTGTTTGTAACTCATACTCTAATAGATTAGCAGGATATAGTCTGGATTACAAAATGTTTAACTGAAGCTTACAGTTTGGCTGTGATACTTTTAGCCTAATGATCTGACTTTGATAGAACATTTTGGTTTACTTGGGTTAGTCAACTCTCCAGTCAAACTACCCTAGCCACTTTTTATATATCTATGTGATGTATCCTATTTATGTTGTCCGTACCAAAAGTGTTAGAATATCCTTTTCAGAATGTAGCAATCAACTCAACATTTTGTGGCTGCAGTAATTTTCTAGGCACAATAAATACATTCAGTAGTTTGTCATTGTTTTCTGATTGGTCTAAATGTATAGGCGTGCTTGCCTGCAGTGGGATCTGAACCCAACATCTAAGCTGTACAGACATATTCACATACTCTGTATCACAGTCACAGAGACTGATACTTTTTTATAACATTATTATGATTCTGTGCATCTCTTCCAAACCTCATCAAACACATCATATCCAGGCATACTGGATACTTACCACAAATAGGACAGCAAGCTCCAGGAGGTATTATCCCAACACAATCGCTTGGATACACAGGTGGGCACTTCACTCGACTGCACGATATAGTCTTCACAGAATTTCCAGCTTAAAACACAACAAATTTCATTCATTCTAGTGTTATACAGTACATACAGCACATATAATATATAATTATGGATGAAATAAACTTGTATAATACATGCAATCATATTTAGTCAATTACATTAACTTTCAACACATATGATCCCATGGACACAATCACATTAACTTTAAGAGATATAACACACGAGAGTGAGACTAATGTGGATGATGATTCCTTTTCAATGGCTGGGATTAAAGAACAGGGATTAAAATGCGGTGTTGCTAGAGGTGAACATTTTGGAGGGCGCAGAAGAATGATGGTCAACCAGCATAGGACCGGTACGGTCAGCAGAAGTGTGATGGCGGATACACTAAAGGAGAGATCAGAGCAGCTATGGATGTGTCCAGTTTGCAGTGATGATGATCCGACGACTAACTAACTAACTAACTAACTAACTAACTAACTAACTAACTAACATTAACTTTCAACATGTATGATTACAATCACATTAACTTTCACCACATTTGATCACATGGACACAATCACATTAACTTTCAACACGTATGATCACATGGACACAATCACATTAACTTTCAACATGTATGGTCACATTAACCTGCAACATATTATTCTTTAAGTGTGTTTACATTCTAGATACTACGTTAAATATGAATAATTGAATTGACTACACTGACAAGTGGGTCAAGATCACACTGGTGCTTCTCTACCATTGTTTATCTTCTATGTTTCTTTTAAAAATCCTGCACAGTATCAGGAGAATGGAATGTTTTGTGTTATGGTTTACAGCTTACATATTATGTAACAATTATACCTGTCAGATTGCCAAATGCTCTACAATTGCTGAAATAGTCTACTTATGTAACAATTATACCTGTCAGATTGCCAAATGCTCTACACTTGCTGAAATAGTCTACTGTGACTCTTGCAGCTTTAGCAGCACATTCACTGCTGTAAGTTTCACCATCGTGGCCACAAACAACTCCTGCATCAGAGCAAGCACTCTGGGAAATAAAAGGCATAATTATAAAAAGCTTCCACAGAGAAATTTAGTAAAAACTTCCACAGAAACATTTAGTAAAAATCTTCCACAGAGAAGTTTAGTAAAAAAACTTTCACAGAGAAATTTAGTAAAAATCTTCCACAGAGAAATTTAGTAAAAATCTTCCACAGAAAATTTAGTAAACAACAAAGACCACTAAATATGGTTACATTGACAGCTAGAAACATGAGAAATTGAAGCACAGGTTTGCTAGAAACATGAGAAATTGAAGCACAGGTTTGCTAGAAACATGAGAACTGCTGGATCAGCAATCATGACTGTTGCTGCAATGAATATTATGAACAGTCAGTGAATCCAAATACATTCATTTTATTGAGTACAGGCTAGAAGAATTGAATGATGTTATAAAGCACAGGCAAGAAGAATTGAATAAAGTTATAAAGTACAGACTAGAAGAATTGAATGAAGCTATAAAGCACAGGCTAGAAGAATTGAATAAAGTTATAAAGTACAGGCTAGAAGAATTGAATAAAGTTATAATATATAAATTAAAAACAGTAGCAGTTAGGTCTTTTTCTGAATTGATTGCTATCCCTTGTAGATTTTGTATTCCTAATTGTTCCCCTTTAGTTACGTTACATCTCGTCTCACTTTATAATATGTTTCATTAAATGTGTGTGCCTGCTTAACAGGTAAATACCAATAAAAAGATATTGGAGAATCATTAGTCAAACTTCAGGGTACAGATGGCATTTGCCTTTTGTGGTATCTAAGAACTATCTTAATAACAAGCATCAACATACCTGGCAATGTCCTCGATATCCCAACGTTTGTCTGTGAGAGTACAGGCTGCATATATTAGTAAACTCCTCCCCTGTACTGCTGCATGCTGGGTCGTGGATATGCAAATTACAACTCTCAATCTCATTGACTGCAATAATTCATGAACCATTCACATAAACTATGAAGGAATAATACAGCAGGTATCAAATCTATCTTCTATATAGTGATAATGTCTTCTTATTGTCCATGCTGTATGACATTGGTTATCATGTCTGTCCAGTCTTCTGTTTTATATACTGGCAATCTTTATGTTTAATACTATTATAGTTCATTTTCATGTGGCATTGGTTTCCTCATGTGTTGCCAGGGCCAGAGAAGGATCAAAGAACAGCAATGCTATTTACCTTCAATGCATGTTGTAAAAGGCGAATAAGGAGGCTATGGGATGGAGTTGGATGTCCCTTCCCATATATGGTCAAAGTGACCCAAAGCCATGCTAAGTCAGACGTGTCAGGCAGAAAGGTGTAGATATGGCAGCAATGCTGTAAACCATGACACACCGTATTCCATTCTCCGGACTACATCCTGCTAATCTGCAGGAGTTTGAGAACAAATGCAGAAGATATGGCATTGGTTAACACACAAATTCTATAAAATAAAAAAAAGGACAGTGTCACACAAAAACCTTCTAATGAATGAAACCAACTTCTAAAAATGTATCAGAAAACAGAAATCACACTTACCACATTCATACTGTGGACAGTTATCTCCAGACACCTCATGTAAACATATCTGATGACGTGGTACACATTTCAAGCCTGCAGGGCATGGCTTGTGATTGCAAAGATCTTCATCACTGCAAGCTCGGTTGGCAATGAAGCTAGAGACACCAGCACACTTTGCAACACAACCATTCGGGTAAGTTTTTCCATTGATACCACAAACTGGTTCATAGTCTGTCGGACAATTTCCAGGCATTCCTGGAAAATATAGTCAAAAAATTATAAATCTAGAATACGGACTGAATTGGATGGTAGAAATCATGGTCAGCAGAGATCTAGAGCTGAAATTTTTTCTAGCTCCAAGTTTTAGCCCTGGTTAGAGTTTTAGAGATGAAAATTTTCTCTAGCTCCAACTTTTGGTCATGGCCAGAGATCTAGAATTGAAATAATGGTCAGTACTCTATAGCTGAACTTTTCTTTGGCTCCAAGTTTTAGTCCTGGTCCGAGATCTAGAGCTGAACATTTTTCAAGCTCCAGGTTTTGGTCCTGGTAGTAGGAAGTAATATTGCAGTCTGATATAACTAAAATCTGATATATCCTTCTCAAATATAGAATTTCATTTTCTTCTTTACCCTGTCCAATCTCCTGCATGAATCATTACTTTCTTCTTCTCTGGGATAAATCATTTCCTTCTTCTTCCAGAGCAGTGGTTCCTACACTTTTCTTGGACATACTACAATGGCCTGGCTGTATGCCCCCCCCCCAATTCCCCAGTTTTTGAACCCTGTCCTAGTGCTATACCAGATTGTACACACTGGCAGGGTTCATTCTGCAAAAAAAGTGCTCTAGTTACAGCCACCCATAAATTGCTTTTTGAGACTTCATTTGACTAAGTGAGTGATTGTGTCAGACTTTCAGTCCATATTTGGAAATATTGAAATGGTCCGCCCGTGTGTTGCCAGGGCCCGAAAGGGGAGCAAAGAATAGCAACACTGTTTACCTTCCACACATGTCGTAAAAGGTGACTAAGGAGGTTATGGGATGGAGTTGGCTGTCCCATCCCATATAGGGTCAGTGACCCAAAGCCATGCTGAAGTCGGATGTGTTAGGCCAAAAGGCGCAGATATCGCAGCAATGCTGTAAACCATGACACAACGCATTCCGTTCTCCGGACTTCATCCTGCTAATCTGCAGGAGTTTGAGAACGAACGCAGAAGAAGAAGAAGAAAAATGGTCAGTATGAATATTGAAATGGTCAGGACATGCAGATATTTTTAGTAATGAGAGGGCAGACAGGCTTGTACTCATTTCATAAATATGGTGGGGAGTTGATAATTAATAAGGGAAATTTGATAAAGCTGCCTTGTGAGTGTCTGCTGGATAGAAATATCATGATCGACACTTCAGGACTGAAATTCGTTATTTTCTATTATGTAAATCTCTACAATCTCTGATAAAATTAATTACAAGTTTGTAGAAATTTGCTATTGGTTCTGTAAATAACCAAATGGTCAGAGGGTGTCCGACAAAGTGGATGGTGCCGTAGTAACCTAATGAACAAATAGTCAAGCAAAATGAATTAAACAGGTTACTAAAACACTTACCTTGCCTATTAATTAAAAAAATATATTTAAAAAAGTATATACCGGTATATAAAAAAACATACAATAAAACTAAACAGGACAATTCTCCACGTATCGGCTCAAATTGAACCTTTTTCAAGAGACAAACAACAGAAAACAACAAAATAAAAAACAAAATAGATGACTAGATTTTATCAAGCCCCGTCTCCATAGCGCAGGGATGGCAACGCATCTAGCAAAAGAGAAAATGTGTGCATTCATTATAAACAAACCGAAAGTGGGAAATTAGAGGCACTATAGATGAGTGCAAGCATAATAAAAGAAAAAGATAAGAAAAATACCCCTTTTGTCACTTTATCAGACAGGCGGTTTTAAGAACATAGTCACAACAGGCAAGACTGAAGGGAACAGAGACAGATGGGGACGTGAGAAAATATTCGTGTGACAACCTAGCAAGGCTTGGAAACAACGATCCTGATAACAATACTGTGAACAGAGAACCATGGTCACCTACACCAACCAGAATGGCATATGATAATGATAGATGAGTAATGATGAGGTTTTGTGGTGGTGGAGTGAGTGGGTTTGGGGAAGGAAGGATACAAGAAGAATCATCATTTGAAAACGCATGGAATGAATGTGAAACCAAATATAGACATAAACATATATATAAAACCAAACCTAAACATACATAGAAATGTATACACACACCAAGAGTTAAGAAATAAATATATTTGGACACAGATGTGTGAAGGATACCCACACAAAATGCACAGGCATATAAATGTATCCACACATAGGAAAGGGCTCACACCAGAATAGGTATACACATTGACACAGAATGGAGATACGTGCATTAACACAAAAAAGCGCTCACATAAATATACATATATATATGTATACATAAATATGAACATTCATGCACATAAACACTTTCTCACATAAATAATAACATGAACATTCGCACACATAGAAACATATACATATATTAATGTAAATATAAACGTTCGTTCACATAAAGATAATGCTATAACAACTGCATATGTATACATACAAATGTGTGGCCCAAAGTAATTGTGTGGATACATAGAACCATGTAAAACAAAATGCATGTACAAATAACTATACATGTGTGGTCACCCATCGAAGAGACAACTGCAATAACAACGAGGAAATCAAAATCTAAATATGTAAATGATTTAACAATAACAAAATGGCAGAGTACAAAATAATCACATATTGACATACACAAACGAAAGAAGACATAAAGGAATTATATAGAAGTACGGCAAACACAAAAATAATAATTACTCATGAAAGTGTACAAACACAAATAATTACAAGAATCAGTGCAATACGAGAGTAGAGGGTATAAAGAAAAGGTGGGTAACTCAAACAAAATGGTGATTAATGTTCATTCCGTGTGGTTGCAAGACTCCCATATGACAAATGAGACGATATTCCAAGGACTGATGTTGCCGGTCACCGGTATAACAACGTAACAAACCGGTTACAGAGACATCAGAGATACCATGATGTGACGGGCTGTTAAAATGATTAGCTATTGGGGAGTCACGATGATTCGTGATATCTCTCAAATGTTCGGCGAATCTATCTGCTAAACGTCTACCAGTCTCACCAATATACTTCATATCACAACGCTTACATATGATAGAGTATATTAAATTACGGGACAAACATGAAAAAGAATCCTGATATCAAAGTGTGATTTAGGAAACTGTAACATGGGAGTGAGAATAACAAAAGGGCAAGTCAAACAATTTCGATGACAAGGGACAGTTCCTAGTTGACCTGCAGAAGTGCGCAGACGAGAATGAACTAAGAGATCCCGAAGGTTTCTGTCCCTCCGAAAAGCGACTAGTGGAAGAGAGGGAAATGCAGGACTGGGATCTAACTGGAGATGGGATCTAACTGGAGGATAGAGAAATGTCGTAATAGGATACGTAGTGCCAGCATATTATGAGGATGAAAAGTGATAGCCAGTATTGGGCGATCAGAGGTATGTTTAATAGATGTTACGAGGGCCACTGAGAGGGAAATAGTAAGAACACGTTGTAAATCTGATGACAGGATATCCTCAGGGTCAAAATTTTTCAATTTTAGCACATAATGATAAAGTGGACAAAACTCTTAAACAACTTATTAACAGCAATCAACTCCCCATTAGTGCCCTCAAACTTCGGATTATTAAAAGCAATCTGGGTTCTCCTGCTCTGTATTTACTACCTAAAATACATAAACCATCTAACCCAGGTAGACCAATTGTTTCCGCCTGTTCTTGTCCAACTGAATTAATTTCTTATTTCTTAGACAGTGTCTTCCAACCTCTTGTCGCATCTCTTCCATCTTACCTAAAGGACACTAACCATGCTCTATCCATCTTTTCTTCTATTGCTCTCGATCCTCTACACACCTATCACATATTCCTTCTAGATGTTGTTTTCCTCTATACATGTATTCCTCATAATGATAGGCTTCTGGCATTACAGTTCTTTCTTAACATCAATCTGCATAAGTCTATTGCTACTGCCGCTATTCTTCGACTGGCAGAATTAGTTCTCACCTTGAATTCTTTTGAATTCAATGGACACTTTTTTGATCAAATTAGCGGTGTAGCGATGGGTACTAAAATGGGACCCAGTTATGCCTGCCTATTTATGGGTCACTTTGAACATCTTATCTTTACCACATTTCAGGGCCCTGTCCCTTCCATATTCCATCGCTACATAGACGATGGGTTTGTGGTTAATGATATTTCTCTTGATAACCTCAACCTTTTCATTGACTTTATGAGTGGTTTCCATCCAGCTATTAAATTTACTTCTTATTTCCTCCACCTCTGTGAACTTCCTTGACATTTGTGTTTCCATAGGATCCACATCCCTTACCACTTCTATACATTATAAGCCTACGGCTTCTCATAGTTTTCTTCTTTATACATCATCTCACCCAAGGTCTTGTCGTCATGCCCTCCCTTTCTCTCAGCTTTTCGTCTTCGTTGTCTCTGCCAAGACGATGTAGATTTTCAGGTTCAATCTCTTAAGATGCTGGATTTTTTTCACCATCGCTTATACCCTGAGGATATCCTGTCATCAGCTTTACAACGTGTTCTTACTATTTCCCGTTCAGTGGCCCTCGTACCATCTATTAAACATACCTCTGTTCGCCCAATACTGGCTATCACTTTTCATCCTCATAATATGCCGGCACTACATATCCTATTATGACATTTCTCTATCCTCCAGTTAGATCCCATCTCCAGTCCTGCATTTCCCTCTCTTCCACTAGTCGCTTTTCGGAGGGACAGAAACCTTCGGGATCTCTTCGTTCATTCTCGTCTGCGCACTTCTGCAGGTCAACTAGGAACTGTCCCTTGTCATCGAAATTGTTTGACTTGCCCTTTTGTTATTCTCACTCCCATGTTACAGTTTCCTAAATCACACTTTGATATTCAGGATTCATTTTCATGTTTGTCCCATAATTTAATATACTCTATCATTTGTAAGCGTTGTGATATGAAGTATATTGGTGAGACTGGTAGACGTTTAGCAGATAGATTCGCCGAACATTTGAGAGATATCACGAATCATCGTGACTCCCCAGTGGCTAATCATTTTAACAGCCCGTCACATCATGGTAGCTCTGATGTCTCTGTAACCGGTTTGTTACGTTGTTATACTGGTGACTGGCAACGTTAGTCCTTGGAATATCGTCTCATTTGTCATATGGGAGTCTTGCAACCACACGGAATGAACATTAATCACCATTTTGTTTGAGTTACCCACCTTTTCGTTATACCCTCTACTCCCGTATTGCACTGATTCTTGTAATTATTTGTGTTTGTACACTTTCGTGAGTAATTATTATTTTTGTGTTTGCCGTACTTCTATATAATTCCTTTATGTCTTCTTTCATTTGTGTATGTCAATATGTGATTATTTTGTACTCTGCCATTTTGTTATTGTTAAATCATTTACATATTTAGATTTTGATTTCCTCGTTGTTATTGCAGTTGTCTCTTCGATGGGTGCCCACACATGTATAGTTATTTGTACATGCATTTTGTTTTACATGGTTCTATGCATCCACACAATTACTTTGGGCCACACATTTGTATGTATACATATGCATTTGTTATAGCATTATCTTTATGTGAACGAACGTTTATATTTACATTAATATATGTATATGTTTCTATGTGTACGAATGTTCATGTTATTGTTTTTATTTATGTGAGAAAGTGTTTATGTGGATGAATGTTCATATTTATGTATATATATATATAATTTATATTTATGTAGGCGCTTGTTTATGTTAATGCACGTATCTCTATTTTGTGTCAATATGTATGCCTATTCTTGTGTGAGCTCTTTCCTATGTGTGGATACATTTATATGCCTGTGCATTTTGTGTGGGTATCCTTCACACATCTGTGTCCAATTTGTTATATATTTATTTCTTAACTCTTGGTGTGTGTATACATTTCTATGTATGTTTAGGTTTGGTTTTATATATATGTTTATGTCTATATTTGGTTTCACATTCATTCCATGTGTTTTCAAATGATGATTCTTCTTGTATCCTTCCTTCCCCAAACCCACTCACCCCACCACCACAAAACCTCATCATTACTCATCTATCATTATCATATGCCATTCTGGTTGGTGTAGGTGACCATGGTTCTCTGTTCACAGTATTGTTATCAGGATCGTTGTTTCCAAGCCTTGCTAGGTTGTCACATGAATATTTTCTCACGTCCCCATCTGTCTCTGTTCCCTTCAGTCTTGCCTGTTGTGACTATGTTCTTAAAACCTGCCTGTCTGATAAAGTGACAAAAGGGGTATTTTTCTTATCTTTTTCTTTTATTATGCTTGCACTCATCTATAGTGCCTCTAATTTCCCACTTTCGGTTTGTTTATAATGAATGCACACATTTTCTCGTTTACTAGATGCGTTGCCATCCCTGCGCTATGGAGACGGGGCTTGATGAAATCTAGTCATCTATTTTGTTTTTTATTTTGTTGTTTTCTGTTGTTTGTCTCTTGAAAAAGGTTCAATTTGAGCCGATACGTGGAGAATTGTCCTGTTTAGTTTTATTGTATGTTTTTTTATATATACTTTTTTAAATATATATTTTTATTAATAGGCAAGGTAAGTGTTTTATTGGTTCTGTGAAAGTTACGTAGTCTCTTCCAGTGTCTTCAAGGTACAGAGTGTGTCTATGGTCCAAGTTCAAATCCTACTGCAAGCAATAGTGCATCCAGATCATTCAGAAAGCAATGACACACTGCTGAATGTATTTATATTTCCTAAAAAATCACAGCAAATAAAACAAATGCTGGGTTGATGGTTATGTCCTTAGTAGGATATGCTACTTGTATTAATAAAAAAGAAAATCATATGTATTTTATTGAAGAGCTACAGAATATGGAAAACTATTAGGTACCGGTAGTTATACCTGCAAGGACAACTGCAAGTTATGCCTGCAAGGATAGTCATTGAGTTTCATTTGTTTTGACATTCATGGAGAATGTCATTATTGATTGAAAAAATGTTGAAAATTACCTGTGTAGAGGGGAGAGTGACTGTCAGGATGGCATGATCTGCGAGAACATAGGACTTTTCCACCATAACAGATACATTGACTGCCATCTACTGTGAAGTGGTCACCGTGTTCTGTAGTCAGATAAAATAGGGTGTTGTGTGGGGTAGCTAGATGAGATGAGGTGTTGTGTGGGGTAGCTAGATGAGATGAGGTGTTGTGTGGGGTAACTAAATAAGATAAGGTGTTGTGTGAGGTAAATGAAGTGAGGTGTTGTGTGAGGTAAATTAGATGAGGTGTTGTGTGAGGTAACTAAGATGAGGTGTTGTGTGAGGTAACAAGAAGAGATGTGTGGGATGACAAGATGAGATGAGGCATTATGTGGGATGACAAGATGAGATGAGGTGTTGTGTGGGATGACAAGATGAGATGAGGTGTTGCGTGGGATGACAAGATGAGATGAGGTGTTGTGTGGGATGACAAGATGAGATGAGGCATTGTGTGGGATGACAAGATGAGATGATGTGTTGTGTGGAATACCAAGATGGGATGAGATGTGTGGGTAGCCAAATGAGATGAGGTGTTGTGTGTGGTAACTAAGATGAGGTGTTGTGTGAGTTTACAAGATGAGATGTTGTGTGGGATGACAAGATGAGATGAGGCATTGTGTGGGATGACAAGATGAGATGAGGCATTGTGTGGGATAACAAGATGAGATGAGGCATTGTGTGGGATGACAAGATGAGATGAGGCATTGTGTGGGATGACAAGATGAGATGAGGCATTGTGTGGGATGACAAGATGAGATGAGGCATTGTGTGGGATGACAAGATGAGATGAGGTGTTGTGTTGAGTTTACAAAATGAAATTAGGTGTTGTGTGGGATGACAAAATGAGGTGTTGCGTGGGATGACAAGATGAGATGAGGTGTTGCATGGGATGATAAGATGAGATGAGGTGTTGTGTGAGTTTACACAATGGTATATACATAAATTTAAAAAGGCCCTGAAGATTGTCTGTGTAAACCAGAAGACAAAGCAAGATTTTCTGTGGACACAGAAGACAAAGACACATCAGCAAACAACAAGACTTGAATGATAGATATAGCAGGTACACACCTCTGGTATTATCATGTCCTAGCACACACATGTCCCGTGGCAGGCATGTCAAGGGTTTACAGTTCTCAATGACACCACGACTGCTACAGTGACAAATTACATGACATTCTTCCTCATTTTGGACTTCATTGACATTGGCTAATCTGACACTGGTTCCCTTTGGCACCATAACTTTGGATACTTGGCCTAGGGGGCAGGCTGTTTATGGAAGAGATATGAGACATACATTACTGATTCAATGGTGTTTTTACTTTTGCAGGATTGAAGGACAATCAGTGTTCAGGCTATGGCACTTTAGTTGCTTGATATGTAATGTAGTAATATTGTGATGTCTCTGAATGTTTTCTTTTATTCCCCTTATTCTTAGTCTTCCTCTGCCTCTTACTGTTTCCATTTTCATGTTGTATGCTCTTGCTGCTGGTCAGTGATCATTTTTTAACACAATTATTTACAAGTGTTGCTATTATTTTTCATTGCATGAACTATCTTTTGGTAGAAGGATCTGATGTTCAGATTGTCCTATTCACTGTACTTTCTGTCTAGCATAGGTCACTTTTCAACAAATCTCTATCTCTATTTGTAATTAATGAACTAGTCCTTCTTTTAATGTCCTACTAATTAATTCTATATCTGTTTCTTTTATCTCCTAGTGTTTTTAGTCTCATTGTTTAATCTTTTCTTCTATAAAAAATTTGAAAATCTGTAGAGACTAACTTAAATTGTACTCATGTTTCCCCATATGTAATGGAAAAAGAATAGTATGCTCCTCTCTACACAGTAACATTCATAGCACATAATTCTGTAACTTTAGAGTGATAAGTCTCTTCAGTAACATTCGTAGCACGTAACTCGCTATGTGACTAATGATTGTGGACTGAGACTGTTTAATTTGCTAACTGTGGCAAACACATTATTCCTTCATAAATTTTCAAGAAGAACAACTTGGCATGCACCATCAGGGCAATTACACAATCAGATCGACTTTATCCGGTTTGTAAGAGAATTAAATCATTCACAGGTGCTGACATAGGCATCGACCCTGACATGGTTTTGATGACCATTAAGTTACGTCTAAAAAAAGAACTATCACCGTAACAAAGTGAGTTGCCTAAGATTTGACTTGGAAAAACTAAAGCCAACAGAAATAGATAACCTATTCAAGGCAGGAATAGGTGGTAAATTAGCAACTTTGAATTTATTGGAGGATGATATCAACTCAGGATGATATTGACTGAGAACATGAACGCAGTATTAGTTGCCACAGCAACACAGATATTAGACAAGAAACACAAACCCAGTAAACTCTGGGTAACTGATGACATATTAAACTTATGTGATAACAGGACAGAGCTAAACAAGGACAAAAAACATAATCCATTGGCAGCTTGAACTTATAGTGTCAAAACTATTTAAACAAAACTATTAGAACTAAAATGGAAAACGGTAAAGAAAACTGGAACAATGCACAATGTGATTCCATTAACAACATGTGGCAGGGAAATAGTTAAACAGCCTTGGAAAATTTAAAAAAAAATCACACAACAAAGAAAATCCTAAATTTCTATTATAGAAGACAAAAATGGAACAATACTGAATATAAAAGAAGATATTTTAAGGAGATGGACATAAAATTGTAGAGAGCTATATAAACATATGAAAATTGTAGAGAGCTATATAAACATAAGAAAATTGTAGAGATCTATATAAACATATGAAAATGAAGTAGATAATGAAACACTAAATGACACCTGGCTAAATAACAGAGAGGTAGCAGACAGTGACATATTCAGAGAAGAAGTGGAGAAAGCAATTTGTTCACTGAAAATAGGAAAATCTCCAGGAATTGACATCCCAACGGAATTGCTGATGCATGGAGGAGGAGAAGTCATTGTCATGACATTATATGTCGGAAGGTTTGGTCTACAAAAAAAATGGTCTGAAACATGGACACAGTCACTACTAATACCACTTCAAAAAAAGCATATTTGAAGTCTTGTAAAAACTATAGAACATCAGTCTGATTTCACATCGAAGTAAAGTAAAAACTATAGAACATCAGTCTGATTTCACATCGAAGTAAAGTAAAAACTATAGAACAATCAGTCTGATTTCACATCGAAGTAAAGTAAAAACTATAGAACAATCAGTCTGATTTCACATCGAAGTAAAGTAAAAACTATAGAACAGTCTGATTTCACATCGAAGTAAAGTAAAAACTATAGAACAATCAGTCTGATTTCACATCCAAGTAAAGTGATGCTGAGAATTATACTCAATAGATTAAATCAAAAAGCAGAAGAAAAATATTAGCAGAAGATCCATCCAGATTCAGGATGACAACAGAAATATTGTATAACAAATTTTCAATCTATTTCTAATAAGTGACAAGCACTTACAACATCAACGTGATCTATTGAATAATTTTATTGATTTCACAGAAACTTTCTATCAGGTTTTGTATACAAATCTATTATATATTATGTGAGATTTGTTTATTTTGACTGCAACATTATCGCCGTCATAGAGGCACTATATAAAGAAAAAAAGTGTTGCGTTTGTAGATAAAGAAATGGGTGAATTTTCAGAACTAATGTTAGCGTTCAACAAGGATGCTTACTTTTACCAACACTTTTTAAATATCTACCTATAAGCAATCATGAGAGAAGTGTTAGATAAATTTCATCCAACAACATTGACTGGAGAGCGACAAATATATAATCTTCGATTCGCTAATGATATTGATCTAATGCTACAACAGAAATATAACTACAAGAGTTAACAACAAGATTGGAGTTATCTCGCAAAATACTAGGTGTGGAGATCAATGCAGATAAGAGTAAAATATTGGTGAATAGAAGTTCTCACTTTATTCCAACTAATATAAAATTAACAATCAAAGGTTGGTGGAGGTTTCTATGTTTACTTATCTGAGAGCACAGATTAGTTGCGATGGTGAATCAACTGCTGAAGTTAAGAAACGACTGGCAATGACCATGGTTTCCATGACAAGATTAACCACCATTTGGAAAAGCAGGATCACAACCCGTGTTAAGATCAACTTAAATAAATCTTTGGTTTTGTCAATATTTCTACACGGTTGTGAGACTTGGACTATAACAGCAGATTTAGAGAAAAGAATCCATGTGTTTTAAAACAAATGTTGCATGCATATGTTGGGTATCTATTGTCGAGAACACAAGATCAATGTTGTTGTAATATTAATTAATTATAACATTAATTAATTATAACATTAATTAATTATAACATTAATTAATTATAACATTAATTAATTATAACATTAATTAATTAGCTCGGCAACAAGAACCACTGTTGACAATTAAGAAACTTTGTAAACTCCAATGGTACGGGCACGTGATAAAACTTCCTCAATGACAAAATATATTCTTGAAATCACAGTGGAGGGTGTAGGAAGAGGTGGAAAGAAGAAAACATGGCTGGATAATATTAAAGAATAGATAGGGAGTGAAGTTTTTAAACTGATCAGGATGCTAGAGAGATGCATGGAGATCTTTCTGCACCAAATGTCTCACTGTAAGCTTATATGGGAATACCCCCAGTGCTGTGACTCTTGTTCCTGATCAAGAATCAAGAGCAGTACCAGTAGAGTTTTTTAAACAATTCTACTGATAGTGGATAGAGCGGAATGTTTACCACATATAAAAAGGTTTACTAATGAATAAAAAGGTTTACTAAACAATTCTACTAATAGTCAGCATATAAGTAAAATAACTAATTTTGAATACATGCCTGTCAAATTCCTAAATAATCATATCTAAAAAAAAGATATTAACTAACCCCTAAATTCTAAATTTTGACCCCCCAATTATGCCTAAATTCTATGTAAAAAGTACATACTACCTTCAATATTAATGGTCAATGTGGACGTATTTAATGGAACCTGAGTATATCCGGTATAATTTATCTTCTTCTTATGGTCCATGCTGCGTTCTGTTGGTTAGCATGTCTTTCCACAGCATTCTGTTTCATGGCTGTCAATCATTTCTTCTTATGGTCCATGCTATGTGACGCTGGTTATCATGTCTTTCCAAGACCTTTAGTGTGCTCTCAATAACTTCCAATACCGATGTTCTCCTATGCCACATTGCTATGTTTTCAAGCATCTACTCTCTTAGTCTTCCCCTATCCTACTGCTCTTCAACTTGCCTGTTATTGCAAAGGGTTCCATCTCTCCTCTTCTCATGTTTCCACAAAATATGGACTATCTCTGTCTGATGCTGGTAAGTGGGTAGAATATATAGACTAGTGTGTCTCAAATTGTTTATTTCTGCAAGTCACCAGTTGGTTTTCAATCTGCTAGACAATGACGTGGGTGTTGAGGGTCAAAGGTCTAATATGATGTATAAGACATATAAGCCTTTCACTGGTGGCTTGTAGATATGTGGACAAGTCATGGCATCACTCCACAATTTTTAGAAGCATTGGTATAGATAACCTGGGTACACTTTGATAAATATGTTGATAAAACGGACAAAGTTTATACCTGATCTTGTATAAATATTTTCATTAGTCTTTGATGGCTTGATTACACTATATGCTAGAGATAGATGTAATCTTCAGACCAGAGGTTACACATTCCTACTCTACACACACAACATGACTGTCAATCAGGTTCTCTTTGTTTATCACCTCTCTTACCTTTATGACACAAATATGGCAGGCAGTCCATAGCATGTTTACATTTTCTTCTCCTCACCAGGCACACCTCATCCAGAGAGCAAGGGTTGGGGTTACAAGGATGGTTCACTTCAGTTATTTTACTGGAATATGGACTCTCAACTAAAAAAAATATTCATCAGTTTATGTAAATATTACAGAAAACAAATCAATTATTTTAGTATAACTAATGGAGCATAATAATTCAGTAGAAAACAACAACATTGATCACTCAAGACATCCGCTGTTATATTATTATTATCATTCACAAGGTTGGAGGGTTGTAAATATAACATTGTTGTGGGGTGGGGGGGGGGTTGTAAATATAACATTGTTGTGGGGTGGGGGGTTGTAAATATAACATTGTTGTGGGGGAGGGTTGTAAATATACCATTGTGGGGGAGGGTTGTAAATATAACATTGTTGTGGGGGGGGGGGGGGGTTGTAAATATAACATTCTTGTAGGGGGGGGAGTTTCCTATTAAATAGGCGTGTCTATTATATCAGGTGATCACATAAATGACCTTCACATGAATGACCTTCACATGAATGACCTTCACATGAATGACTTCACATGAATGACTTCACATGAAAGACCAGGCCACTAACAAATCATGGAAAATGAGATAACAGACCAGTCAACAACAGCTGAAAGTAATGCAAGCAGCAACAGAAATAAGATTCAATATGCTTTCCAAACAATTAAGTCCATCATGAAAAGCTTGATAAACATGGAATAGAGCTCAACTCAGCCACGCAGACAAAAATATGATGTTATCTACAAGCTTGGAAGAAAGAAAGAAAGAAACAATTATTTTTAGATTGAGAACAGGCCACAACAGACTCAAACAACACATGTACAGGAAATTTGGAGTTGGTGACATCAATATGTGCCATATTTTACAAAACTGCCCACTATATGACAGAACAAGAAGAAATCTATGATTATCTGAAACAGCTCTGATGGACAATCTCTACAGCCCTGTCTCAGGGCTGGTGACTACAGTACAGTTTACTGATGAAATCCATATCAGCAACTGGTATCAACTGATGAACTAGGAAGAAAAGAAGAAAGGTGACCTTCTTTGGGAGAATTCCTACATTTTCAGTACTTTCATTAAGGTACCATAATAAAGTATTTAACAATTCTTGGTATTGGTTTGCCTAATGGGGGGTGGATACAATACACAATTGTCTGTTAGATACAATATTTTATTTGTCTAAATGTACCCATATGGCAATCAGGGTCTTGGCTTCTAGTTCAGGGAGTAAAAAATAGGGCAACTGCCTTCTTTCCATGCATGTCATAGTATGCAACTAAGGAAAGTTGGAGGATACCCTGATAACCTGTCACCTGTTAAAAAATTGTGATTGTCGCTGCATGTGTTGTCTCAACGTCTTACTACTTTTCTCTTCTATCAAATGATCCACATGGATGATTAAGAGATGTAGGTCCATGAACTTTGTACATTTGTCCTTATGTTGCAGACTCCTAGGTGGCAGAGAATGCTAGATGTGCCATTACTTTGAATTGGTCAACAGATCTGGCATAATGATGAGTTTGCCTAGACGTATGTGCTTCAGGGTCAACCAATCCTCATTTTTCGTTTGTTTTGATTATTTTAAAAGTTAATATTGTTTATCATGTCATTGAATGTACTTTTAGCCATTCTTATTCTACTATTAACTCTGTTTCACATCTGCCATCATTTGTGGTAATGTGTCTGAGATATCAGTAATGTGTCTGAGATATCAGTAATGTGTCTGAGATATCGGTAATGTGTCTGAGATATCGGTAATGTGTCTGAGATATCGGTAATGTGTCTGAGATATCGGTAATGTGTCTGAGATATCGGTAATGTGTCTGAGATATCGGTAATGTGTCTGAGATATCGGTAATATGTCTGAGATATCGGTAATGTGTCTGAGATATCGGTAATGTGTCTGAGATATTAGTAATGTGTCTGAGATATTGGTAATGTGTCTGAGATATTGGTAATGTGTCTGAGATATTGGTAATGTGTCTCAGATATCGGTAATGTGTCTGAGATATCAGTAATGTGTCTCAGATATCGGTAATGTGTCTGAGATATCAGTAATGTGTCTGAGATATCGGTAATGTGTCTGAGATATCAGTAATGTGTCTGAGATATTGGTAATGTGTCTCAGATATCGGTAATGTGTCTGAGATATCAGTAATGTGTCTCAGATATCGGTAATGTGTCTGAGATATCGGTAATGTGTCTCAGATATCGGTAATGTGTCTGAGATATCGGTAATGTGTCTGAGATATCAGTAATGTGTCTGAGATATCGGTAATGTGTCTGAGATATCGGTAATGTGTCTGAGATATTGGTAATGTGTCTCAGATATCGGTAATGTGTCTGAGATATCAGTAATGTGTCTCAGATATCGGTAATGTGTCTGAGATATCAGTAATGTGTCTCAGATATCGGTAATGTGTCTGAGATATCAGTAATGTGTCTCAGATATCGGTAATGTGTCTGAGATATCAGTAATGTGTCTGAGATATCGGTAATGTGTCTGAGATATCAGTAATGTGTCTGAGATATTGGTAATGTGTCTCAGATATCGGTAATGTGTCTGAGATATCAGTAATGTGTCTCAGATATCGGTAATGTGTCTGAGATATCGGTAATGTGTCTCAGATATCGGTAATGTGTCTGAGATATCGGTAATGTGTCTGAGATATCAGTAATGTGTCTGAGATATCGGTAATGTGTCTGAGATATCGGTAATGTGTCTGAGATATCAGTAATGTGTCTGAGATATCGGTAATGTGTCTCAGATATTGGTAATGTGTCTCAGATATCGGTAATGTGTCTCAGATATCGGTAATGTGTCTGAGATATCAGTAATGTGTCTGAGATATTGGTAATGTGTCTCAGATATCGGTAATGTGTCTGAGATATCAGTAATGTGTCTGAGATATTGGTAATGTGTCTCAGATATCGGTAATGTGTCTGAGATATCAGTAATGTGTCTCAGATATCGGTAATGTGTCTGAGATATCAGTAATGTGTCTGAGATATCGGTAATGTGTCTGAGATATCGGTAATGTGTCTGAGATATCAGTAATGTGTCTGAGATATTGGTAATGTGTCTCAGATATCGGTAATGTGTCTGAGATATCAGTAATGTGTCTCAGATATCGGTAATGTGTCTGAGATATCGGTAATGTGTCTCAGATATCGGTAATGTGTCTGAGATATCGGTAATGTGTCTGAGATATCAGTAATGTGTCTGAGATATTGGTAATGTGTCTCAGATATCGGTAATGTGTCTGAGATATCAGTAATGTGTCTCAGATATCGGTAATGTGTCTGAGATATCAGTAATGTGTCTCAGATATCGGTAATGTGTCTGAGATATCGGTAATGTGTCTCAGATATTGGTAATGTGTCTCAGATATTGGTAATGTGTCTGAGATATCGGTAATGTGTCTGAGATATCGGTAATGTGTCTGAGATATCGGTAATGTGTCTCAGATATTGGTAATGTGTCTGAGATATCGGTAATGTGTCTGAGATATCAGTAATGTGTCTCAGATATCGGTAATGTGTCTGAGATATTGGTAATGTGTCTGAGATATCGGTAATGTGTCTGAGATATTGGTAATGTATCTGAGATATCGGTAATGTGCCTCAGATATTGGTAATGATCTCATTATTGTATCTCTTCAAGTATTTGTAGGTTTAGCACCTGTTCCTCTTCAATTTTGAAGATCATCTTAGTTTTGGATATTTATATCTATGCCATACTCTTTACTTGACTTATCACTTTGATCTACTACTCTTTGTAACTACTGTTCACTTTCTGCTAAGAGGGCAGTATCATCTATATATCGCAGATTGTTTATTATTTTTTCACTGATCTTGTGTTCAGGCATTCCTTTTACATGTTTACAAATCGTTTCTGTGTAGATGTTAGTCAGGGTGATAAAATACATCCTTGTCTTACTCCTCTTTTTATTTTGTATGTATTGTAAGTACTGGTAGCTACTCTCCCAATTTATAGTTCCCAATATACATTTCTGATCAATCTGATATCTTTCACATCTAGGCTTATTTCTTAGTCATTCAATACATTTTTTCATGTTGACTGTCAAAGGCCTTGCTATAAATATTGATTTACTGGTTATTAGGTACTGATTTAATCATCACAAGTTACTATAGATATTGATTTACTGGTTATTAGGTACTGATTTGATCATCACAAGTTACCATAGATCTATTAAGCTCACACACAAAAAACTTACGGAGATAGTTATCCATAGAAATACATGCCCCAGTTATAGTTCTTGAAGGTAGAGCATTACATAGGGCTGGTACAGTTTTGTCCCCTGATAGTCTCATAGCATCAACACAAATGGTCAAAATGAAGAGACAATCTTCTCTAGATGATAGTGGAAGTGAGCAAAAATTAAGTTCATGAAGTCCGCATGTCAGTGTTAAACAGAACATTTTCTTATAAAGCAAGTACAAATGCAATACAATAAGTGACATTATGACCCAGATCAGGGGTGGGTAAAATCTAACCAATGGTAAAATCTTGCATACAAGCCATTTATACTGTCCCACCAGTCTCATTTAAAATACACACTTGTTGCAGTGCTCAGAAAATATGAAGCGGCAAGCTATCTCAGCTAAACTGTAAAATATGATGATGAACAGAGATGAGTAAAAATACTATGTCAAACATTTGATGTTTATCAATTGAAAACAGTTTTACCTGCCATCAACATTTGATGTTTATCAATTGAACACAGTTTTACCTGCCATCAACATTTGATATTCAATATTTGAAGGTCTCAAATTTGACAAGAAACTGGAAAATGTGTCCAAAATTTGTGAACAACTACTTCTTCCTGTAGAATTTCAACAAACTAGGGGAAAACAGCTTAATTTCCCTCCATCCCATTAACAAAATGCTCAATCCAGTTCACCAATCTAAACATGTTACTAGCCTCTGACATATGGGACACTATGATCAAGATTATGTGACACTATGACCTAGATTATGTGACACTGTGACCTAGATTATGTGACACTATAAACTAGATTATGTGACACAATGACCTAGATTATGTGACACTATGACCTAGATTATGTGACACTATGACCTAGATTATGTGACACTATGACCTAGATTATGTGACACAATGACCTAGATTATGTGATTATGATTTACAATATGTTTCTGTATTGGCTAGATTTAGTTACTGTATGGACAGATTATGTGACTGTATGGATCGATACCACAGAAGATGGATGTGTTGGGCCATTGACACAAATAAAACGGTGACACAATGTATTTCTGTTCTCTGGACTACATCCTGCTGGAAATATAGTAGGACCATTGTTCTGCTACAAGAGAGATCCAGCGGGAGTTTGTGAGTGAACGTTGAAGAAGAAGAAGTACAGATAGATTATGTGACTATAGATATATTATATCTTCATGGATAGATTATGTGACTATAGATATATTATATCTTCATGGATAGATTATGTGACTATAGATATATTATATCTTCATGGATAGATTATGTGTCTGTATGGCTTATATTTTGTGACTATGAATATATTATGTGTCTGTGTAGATAGATTGTGTGACAGTATAGCTTAGATTATGTAAATTGTATGGATAGATTATGTGACTGTATGGATAGATTATGTGACTGTATGGATAGATTATGTGACTGTATGGATAGATTATGTGACTGTATGGATAGATTATGTGACTGTATGGCTATATTATGTGTCTGTATACTTAGATTATGTGACTGTGAATACATTATGTGTCTGTATGGATAGATTATGTGTTTGTATACTTAGATTATGTGACTGTATGGGTATATTCTGTGACTGTATGGGTATATTCTGTGACTGTATGGATAGATTATGTGTCTGTATGGATAGATTATGTGTCTGTATGGATATATTCTGTGACTGTATGGATAAATTATGTGTCTGTATAGCCTAGATTTTGTGACTGTATGGATAGATTATGTGTCAGTATGGATAGATTATGTGTCTGTGTGAATAGATTATGTGTCTGTATGGATAGATTATGTGTCTGTGTGAATAGATTATGTGATTATGGATAGATTATGTGACTGTATGGATATATTCTCTGACTGTATGGATATATTATGTGTCTGTATGGATAGATTATGTGACTGTATGGATATATTATGTGACTGTATGGCTTAGATTTTGAGACAACCTTGACTTGATTGTTTCTGCAATGCTCAGATTATGTGTATGTGCATCTGACATAATTTCACAAAATTGATGATGATAGTGCTACAATAGCAATGAAGTTAAGGCACTGTGCATGTCTTCTAGTCTAATTAATCACATACTTGCACAGGGTGATGAGGCTTTGCTGTGAGCTGCAGGGTTTAATCTCCAGGGCACATGCTATAGCTTTCCACATTGATGGCTTGCATTGGCTGATGTCTGCAAGTCATAACACAAGAGCATTATTACAAATTTGTCCAAGTGCAGTAACAACTACAAATAGAATGGCAAACACAAATTTTTCTGGATTCATTCTAAAATTTCTGCAGATTTGTAGGATTTGGTCCAGAAAATGGAGTTCACTGTGCCATGGTTTGCAGCTCAGCTGTGATATGTGGGCCTTTCAGGCCAACACATCCGACTTCAAGCATGACTTCTGGGTCACTATGACCCTTTATGGGATGGGACAGTCAAATTCACCCTAAAATCTCCTTAATTGCCTTCTATGATATGCATGACAGGTAACAGTGTTGCTATTCTTTGTTCCCACTGTCCCTCTGCTGGAAGAAGAATACATTGTGTGTCAGCTTTACATGGCTTGCACAGTATGTCTGAACAAAATGTTTTATTACAAGTCACGAAGTCATGGTCTTGATTCTTGTCCAACAATTTTCTACATCAATGTTTACAGGTGATCTCTCCAGCATAGTGGTTAGGTCGTTCACTTTGTACTCAAGAAATCCCGGGTTCAAATCCAGCTCACATCGTCTTTTGTTTAAAATGGATTTATTTTGGAGATCTTGAGGATTGTTGCTTGAAGCTATGGAATTATGAGTGGTACTTGGCAAGAAGTGTGTCACTTTTTTGTGAATTCTGGTGTACATATTGGGTAAACTGAGTACAATGAAGTCAATCCTCTATGCTATTCAGGCACTATTTGGTATATGATAAAACTCTTGCATTGATAGTTTCAGATGTTGAATAGGTTTGCAGTATTTTTGAAAAATAATGTTTTAGAAATTTATAAAGACCAAGTACCCAATGCATGCAATGTTGAATCCAGCAATGCAGTTCAATCTCTATGTAGTGTCCTGCTATAGAACAAACATTATTTTGTATGTCTGAGTTCACATATGTATTTTATCCGTATATATTCAGTGGATTTAGAATTTATGCCAATGATAGACATGGGAAATCTGGAAGTGATGCTACTGTGAATTTATGTGACCAACTGTTTCAAATGTGCATACATTGAATGGAAAACTAGAAATAGTAAATGACCAAAAATATGTTCTATAACACAATCATAGAGAACTTGAGCACAAATAGGCACAAAGTAGAGTTTCATCATCATTAAATGCCATCTCCACAATGAATGTTGGCTGCAACAAACCTCTAACAATCCCGTCTCTTGTCTTGGTGGTGCACTCTGCCAGACTGTAACTTGCCCATCTTATAGTGTTTCTCTCTGACTTATATCTCTCCCTACCTCTTGCTCACCTCCCCTTGATTCTACCCTCAAGTAAGGTCTTCAACAAGGTGTCATGTCTTTTAATTGATACAGCCCCACATGACTCATATGAGTCATTAATCATTATGTCTTGAGACCGAAGATACTTCCTTGAGTCTTGCAGTTTGTGGCATTTATTTTGTCATTTTCTGTATTTATATCAACATACGGATGGTGCAGATCAAAGGTGTAATATGTCCACATTACTTCTTGCATGATTTTTATGTGTATTGATATCAATTTTATAAGTTATTGATATGTTTTGAATATGACATCCACTGCTTGGCTGTCCGCTGATAGTTCCAGATATTCTTTCTAGAGATGGCATCCACTGATTGGCTGTCCACTGACTGGACAGTTCTTGAGTACAGTAAAATTGATTGTGTTAACTTTAAGCTGGTCATGAATAGATTGGACAGTTATTGAGTACAGTAAATTTGATTGTGTTAACTTTATGTTGTGGTCATGAATAGAATGAGAAACTGATTTTACAATTGTTACCTTTAACTGGAATTGTCATCTGAGGCAGGTGTATGACCCCATTTTTCCACGAGTTGTAAACCATCTGAGCTGCATCATCAGCTTGAGGATTACAGTTGCGAAATAGTTCTGTAGGGCGGCTGTTGAAATTGCTGCAGAATGACAACCCTGTACAACCCAGCTTACATGGTTGATCAACTGAAGATTACAATCAAAAGATATTGAACAAAAAAATCAGGCATAAGATGAAGATATATTTTGCACTTGTTGATGATGATGAAGATGATGATTATGAAACAATCCATTTAGCTCTGAGCTTGTAGCTCTTAACAGTTCGTAGTCTCTCTGAGAAAAGCATAGGTTCTCTTCAGTTGAGTAACCAAGGTGACACTCAAACGCATGTTTTGTCTCAAAGTATTTTGTATTAAGGGAGTGGATTCATAGATGCATGTTTAGTCCATGAAGAAAGGAATTCCAGTGGGCCAGTATTCCATGATCATTACATGCTATCAGAAGTGCAGCATATACATCTGGGTCAACTAGTTCATCATACATCCATCAGATCTATTTACCATCTGGGTCAACTAGTTCATCATACATCCATCAGATCTATTTACCATCTGGGCCAACTAGTTCATCATACATCCATCAGATCTATTTACCATCTGGGCCAACTAGTTCATCATACATCCGTCAGATCTATTTACCATCTGGGCCAACTAGTTCATCATACGTCCGTCAGATCTATTTACCATCTGCAGTGATGGTACACCTAGCATTCCCCACTACCTAGAAGTCTGCCACAAAAAGATACAGGTGCAGTGTTCACTAGCGTGCATCTCTCCATCAACTCATCTATGAAGACCATTTGAGAGAAGACAAAAGTAAGACATTGAAACAAGACATACAGTGACAATTACTTTTTCACAGGTGACAGATTATCAGCATATCCCCCCAACTTTCCTTAGTTGCCTTCTATGATTTGCCTGAAAAGAAGACAGTCACCCTATTCTTTGCTCACTGAGCTAAAAGCTCAAACCCTGGTTGCAACACAACTAGAAGTTCAAACCCTGGTTGCCAGCATAAGTAGAGGTTGAGGCCCTTGTTGCCAGCACAGAGAGTGTGTGCTTTGTGATAGCAACAGTTGGTATATTTTATATATAATGGCCATTAAAAATGTATCCAAGGGAGATAACTGAATTGTGAAGAAAATAGTGAATAAAAAACAAAACACTGTCATACTGTATTTTTCTTGTTAGAGTGTTACATGGAATATTCAAGTAGCTTGTGTGATAAAGACCACATGACCTTACTGTTGCCATGTCATGTTCAGGGTGAGTTTTTTAATTTACACTCCGACAGACAAAAACCAGCCATTACCAAGGATCAAACTCTGGACCTCACGGGTGTGAGACCAACTATATAGCCTCTTGGTCATGCATCAAACTATGTAGTAAGAAAATAGTAATGGATGATTATTCCACTATGAAATAACAAAACAAATAAAGTTCTACAGATTACACAAAACATCAGATAAATACAAAGTTGATGTAATGATGTTACTAAAATGGTCTAATCAAATAAAAAAGAAATAAAAAATAGGAACAAGGATTTTTTTCCATATTACGGTCCAACTGGGACCTTTGTCAAGAAACAAAACAAACTGGGACATGTGTCAAGAAACTCATAAACTGTGACCTTTGTCAAGAAACACATAGCAAACTGAGACCTTTGTCAAGAAACACGAAACAAATTGGGACCTTTGTAAAGAAACACATAACTTCTTCTTCTTCTGCGTTTGTTCTCAAACTCCTGCAGATTAGCAGGATGTAGTCTGGAGAACGGAATGCGTTGTATCATGGTTTACAGCATTGCTGTGATATCTGTGCCTTTTGGCCTGACACATCCAACTTCAGCATGGCTTTGGGTCACTGACCCTATATAGGATGGGACAGCCAACTCCATCCCATAACCTCCTTAGTCATCTTTTACGACATGCGTGGAAGGTAAACTTTGTTGCTATTCTTTGCTCCCCTTTCGGGCCCGGCAACACACGGGCGAAACACATAACAACTTGGGACCTTTGTAAAGAAACACATAACAAACTGGGACCTTGGTCAAGAAACACATAAGCTGGGACCTTTGTCAAGAAACACATAACAAAACAGAAATTTGTCAAGAAACACATAACAAACTGGGACTTTTGTCAAGAAACACATAACAAACAATATCCTCTGGCAGTTTGAGTATTTATATATTACACCATAATAGTGTGAATTCAGTGGAGAATGAAGAAATAAATGACAACTTACCATCCATCAAACAGTTATGCATGTTGAACTCCACTGTCGACACTGGCTGGATATACGAACAACTAGTTTCAAATTCAGCGTGGTAGGACCAACCATTTCTGTACGTCTGAGGAAGTCAACAAGTGTGTTAATAGGTGTAAATAATAGTAGTGACTCATATTTTAGTAGGCAGGTCCACATGTGTTTTAGCAGGCAAGTCAATAAATATTTTAATAAACAGGTAAAAATATGCCCAATATTCCCGGGACCCAAGAGGGAAGCAAAGAATAGCAACTGTGATTACCTTTAATGTATTTGGTAAGAGGCAACTAAGAAGATTATGGGGTGGAGTTGGCTTTCCCATATAGGATCAAAGTGACCCAAAAGCCATCCTGAAGTTGGAAGTGTTAGACAGAAAAGCACAGATATCGTAGCAAAGCTGCAAACAATGACACAACACATTCTGTTATCCAGACTATACCCTGCTAATCTGCAGGAGTGTGAGAATAAATACAGGAGGTCAATAAAATGTAGATTCTATCACTATAATAATGAATATCATCATAGAAAGCTTGCGGAGAATGAGATTGCCATGTTTGTACCCTATAATAATAATGGCATACAACTCCATTGAATGATGGTTGCAAGCATCCACACTTGCTGTTAAGCCTAGGGATAAGAGCCTCAGTAGTTGTTCCAAGGCCAGATGTATCACCTTGGTTGCATTTATTCCATGTTTGTTGAAAGTTATCTTGATGTTTTTTATCCACCGTTTTCTTAGTCTACCTTTGGCTTTATGTCCAGATATTATTTTGTTATACGCTCTTATTGGTATTTGGTTTGGCTTCATTCTCATAAGGTGACCATTTTACTTCCTGTCTTTCAATATGTTTAATACATGATATTATACCAACTCTTTCTTAATTTTTTCATTTCTTATTTTATCTGGTTTAGTAACCATGAACCATGAACCATGAACGTTCGGCAAACTACTGACCGTATTTATATTGCCTAGAAAATCACCACAGCCAACAAATGCTGGGTTGATAGCTAAGTCCTGTATGCTACCAATTTTTTTCTTTTTTTTAGTAACCATTGCAGCTTTTCTCAGACACTTCATTTCACATGAAACTATTTTCCTCTTCTGCGAGGCTGTTAATGACCATGTTTAGCATTGATAGCAGAATATTTGGAATACAAATTATAGATATTATCTATCTTTTGATTTCCATCTTGATTTTTTGGTGAAAAAGCAATGGTGAAAGTTGGTAGCTCAAATGTTTGTTTTCTGGTACCTTGTTTTTATATCTTTAGTTTTCCATTTTCAGGAAAATGCTGTTTAGATATTTAAATCCGTTGACTTTTTCACTTTGGTTTTATCTATTGTTAGATCCATTGGTGTTGCAGACTTGCTCATTTTCATAAATTCTATTTCTTTGTACATTCATTTTCATGTTGTACTTCTTAAGTGCTAATAGTAATGTATTGATGTAGTTTTGCTAATTTTCCTCATCTTTGTATATTAGACTTTGATCATCAGCAAATAGTAGTCGTTGATTTCATTGTTAAGTTCCTCATCAGGTTTATTTGCAATATTTTTCTCTCTGTTGATGTAAGCTTCTTTTATTATTCTGTCCATGTATATGTTGAAAAGTAGAGGTGAAAGTACTCATCCTTGTCTTACTCCAGATCTTGTTTCGAAAGGTTGAGTCATTCCATCTGTTGTTCTTACTGAGCTTTGGCATTTTTTATATATTGCTTTTATATTATCTATTAGCTGTCCTCTGATGTTATACATTATTCTAAGATTTCCCAAAGACTGTATCTATCTACTCTGTTGAATGCCTTTTTCCTGGCCTACAAATACTGTGTTTACATCTTGATTGTATTTGAGTGTTTTTTCACTTAGTTGTCTCAGTGTGAATAGTGCGTGAATAGTGTGTCTGTACAGTTTATTACTCTTCTGAAGTCAAATTGAGCGGAGCTCAGCTGTGGTTTTGTAATGAATCGCATTATCTGTTCTATTATTGTTTCTTAGATTTTACCTGTATGGCTTAATAAGGAGATGCTTAGATTTTACCTGTATGGCTTAATAAGGAGATGCTTAGATTTTACCTGTATGGAGTAATAAGGATATGCTTTAACACGTTGACAGATATAGACTCTAATCTCTGTAAGTTTCTGAGGCAAGAAGAATTATGAACATTGCAGCATTTCTGTAATAAAGTCACACAAGTTTTACCGTAAGAATGTTTCCTTCAGCCTAGGTTTATTAGATATTTATTTTCTAATACAAATAAATGATATGTACATTCTGTTTCTTTTCAAATTCGTTTTGTTTCTAAGAAATTTATACACATCACAAAATGATGATAGAATAGGAATTAAGATTGTTTAAACATGGCTGACCTGAGCACAGAGGTCACGACATCTGCTGGAGGATGCCTTTGCACAGCATTGCAGTTTGGCATTGTCAATACGTGACATGGGGGTTGTCTCATTCTTCTTTGAGCTTGGGTTATTTAAAAAGCACTGCCACAATGGATCCTTAAAGGAACAAATAAATTACAAAACTGTAAGATATGAATTATATGTGCAACTTTTTGAAATGTGCTGAATTATTGTGAACAACTGGTGTGATACTGGTATGTAAAAAAACATACATTTGATGTTCATCAATCACAAGGCAATGATGACCATTTGTTACATAATCTTTATAAAATTCAGTTTGAGGTATAATCTTGTTTATGAGTTCTTAGATGGCAGATAAAGCCACCAATGATGCGCCCCCCCCCAAAGGTATTTGAACAGATTTGGTATGGGATGATCACTGTCAATGCCCACTTCTATAATTAATGCAGTACTTCTTCTGCCCACCTAGAGAGTGTCCTTCTTAATCTCACCATAAAGGAATATTTTTGGCAGATATATCTGGCATATGTAGTACATGGCTTGCACAACAAATTTCTGTCTGCAGCACAATATTATCAATATTAGGCATACCAGCTCTGTGTCTGCATAAGAATAGTATCCATGCTAGGCATATCATCTCTGTGACTGCATCAGTATAGTATCAATTTTAGGCATACCAGCTCTGTCAAAAACAGTGGTATCTGGAATATTATCTTGCCATATGATTTTTATCAGCTTTCTGTAACAAATTGTGTGAAAGTGATTGAGTTTTCTCATATGATGTTTCTATAATATCCATGTTTCACCAGCATAAAATAGCATTGGAAGTATTACTCATCTATACACCTTCATCCTTCTGTAGCAATGTTATCTAAGCAAACATCATTTACAAGTCAAAAATCAACAAACACACAACAAACACACAACAAACACACAACAAACACACAACAAACACACAACAAACACACAAATATTACAAAATCGATAACTCTGCTAGTCCTCCTTTAAGCTGTGACTAATACCAAAATTTAAAAATTCTCATGAAATTTTCCCTCCAAGGCTACAGCATCATGGCAACATTTCTTGCTGTGTTAATCTGATTTCTGTGCTTCTTGAATCCCTGTATAATCCCAGTCCAGCTATTCTCCTATAGATGGTCCCGTGAGAACTTGCAACTCGCACCATTCACTTCACTTTTCAATTTGTTAACAATAGAGAACGCTGGGAAATTCACTGTTATTGTTGGCGGATTATTAAAACTAACACAAATTGTAGGAGAGCTACTGCTCTTATGATGAGCACATTGACTCTATTGTCACCAAGAGATTATTATGTTGAGCTTTGAGAATATCTGTAGTCAGTTTTATTGTTCTCAAATAGCCTATCTGTCAATATTGCATTTTCTTGTTAATGTATTGCAGGGAGGCTTCCTGTAACTTGTGTGATAAAGTGGGCACACCCGTGCTGTCACCACATCCTGTAATGGATGAGTTTTTAATATACCCCCCATTCCTGACATAAAAAACCCTGTCCTTACCAGGATTGAGCCCTGGACTTAACAGTTCTGAAAGCAAAGCTCTAATATCTAGGCTATGTGCCACACTGTTATTTGCAAACAGCTTTCAATAAAAAGTGTGCATTTCTAGACCAACAACTGATAAAGAAGTATGAGTTTTGCATATTATGTTTGTAAAAAAAATCAGGCTTTGGTGACTACAGCTATATTTGACATTTAGTGTTTATATTTAAAGATCTAGGTATCAATAGAAAATATTCACAGAAATTTGGATAAAAATGCACAGAAATTTGGATAAAAATGCACAGAAATTTGGATAAAAATGCACAGACTTGTGTGAGATTTCTGTGGTGAATATAAATAATGATTCTTTTAGAAGTTTCTAGGTCATTGAATATTTTTGTATTCCAGTTTAGACAGTCTAAAAATTATATGCGCAGCATCCAATCTAAATATTATGTCTACTGTACACAATCTAACAATGATGCCTACTGTACTCAATCTAAAAATGATGCCTACTGTACCCAATCTAAAAATGATGCCTACTGTACTCAACCTTCAGTAGCTGTTTCTTCTCCTCCTCTTTTTATTGTTTGGAGTACACAGTTTGAACAAATGTAGCTATGATTGCTCAAGCATACCCAGACTGCCTCTGATCCTCATATTTTGACTTTCCATCTCCTTCCTTCTCTATTTCATGTACGAAAGTGGTATTTAATGTACGAAAGTGGTGTTTCATGTACAAAAGTGGTGTTTCATGTACGAAAGTGGTGTTTCGTGTACGAAAGTGGTGTTTCATGTACGAAAGTGGTGTTTCATGTACGGAAGTGGTGTTTCATGTACGGAAGTGGTGTTTCATGAACGAAAGTGGTGTTTAAGTTATGTCAATCAACTATGCACTATCACCTGCGACCCTCATCTTCTTAATATTTATATATTATCATTATCGATATCCAAATGTTGATGAGTAATTCTACTCTTGTCAGAGCAATGCCCTAAAATTATAATATATCCGCTACTATCCCTTCTTAAGATATATATATATATATATATCCGCTATTATCCGTTCTTAAGAAAATGATCTGTGACTGCATCAGTATCAATGTTAGGTATACCAGATCTGTGACCAGATATCCCCTATTATCCATTTGTGCCGCAGGCACATATTGTCTGTGGGTATAAATAATAACTAAACAGTTAGAGGATATCAAGGTGGAGAGTAGGCCTACCACAGTAACAAAACTAAGAAGAAGAGATAACACATATAATAATAAAGTATTAATGTCATCTATTACTAACATAACTAATAAATAGCAAAATATTTTCATAGAGGAAATTGCCGAGGTCATAAAAAAGGCAAAAAATAACAAAGCTCCAGGGATAGATAACATACCACTAGAAATTATAAGAGCAGCAGGAGAAACAGGATTATATTGGCTACACAGAATTTTTAACACAGCGTGGAGGCAACAGAAGACACCAACAGATTGGAGAAAAGCTATCATAGTGCCAATATGGAAAAGGAAAGGCAGCAAAAGAGACTGTAACCAGTACAGGAGAATTTCCTTGTTAAGCCATGCAGGAAAACTATATGCAAAAATAGTAGAGAAAAGACTGAGACCTGTAATAGAACAACAACTTAGCAATACACAAATGGGCTTTAGAAGAAACAGAGGATGTACTGATGCAATATTTATTCTGAAACAGTTGGCAGAGAAGTCAATAGAATACAACCAAATTTATACATATCCTTCATAGATCAAGAGAAAGCATTTGACAGAGTAAACAGAGAAAAACTATGGGAAACATTAACAATTTATGGAGTATGCCAACATTTAATTAACGTTTGTAGAAGTCTCTATAACAACAGCAGTTGCACTATAAGAACAGCTGCAGGCCACACAGAGGACTTTGTGATTAGCACAGGAGTAAAGCAGGGATGTGTATTATCCCCACTACTTTTTATTACATACATGGACCATATAAACAAAACAGCAAATTCTAATGAAGCAAATGAACTGCTTTTTGCAGATGACCAGGTTTTATTCCACAACAGCATTAAAAACCTGCAAGACCACCTAAGCATAATAGACACAGCAGGCAAGCAATTTGGAATGAAAATCAACATAGACAAAACAGAAGTAATGAATATTGCAAGAGAAAAGGAGAACATCAACATACAGATAAATAATAAACAACTAAAACAAGTAGATGAATTCATATATCTGGGCAGCACATTGAGATATGACAACAAACAAGAAGCAGAAATAAACGCAAGATGTAATAAGGCCTGTCAGGTCATTGGTCAATTAACACCTTTACTAAGAAACAAAGATATTACACTAGAAACAAAGAAAGCGCTTTTCAACACCATTTTCTTACCAACATTGTGTTATCAGTGTCAAACTTGGACATTAGATTCTAGAACAATACATAAGATTAACACCACTGAAATGAAATGTGTGAGACGTATGATTGGAGTTAGCTTGAGAGACAAAATCAGGAATGAAGCACTAAGGAAACAATTAGGGATCAAGCCAACAATAGAATACATACAGAAACAACAAGTTAAATGGTACGGCCACATAACCAGACAGAAAGAGCAAAGTATTATCCAAAAAACACTTAACAAACGATACGAAAACAGGAGACCTATTGGACGCCCTCATAAAAGGTGGATAGATAGTGTATTAGAGACACTCGGAAATATAACAGCAGAGGAGGCAAATAGAAGGGCAAAAGACCGTACACTCACTCTCCCCTCAACACCGAAAGGTACATGAGGACAGAAAGAAGAAGAAGAAAAAAAAGAAGACTAATAAATAGCAAATAATGTCAAGGAGAAATAACAAAAACAAAGGAACAAAGACTTTTTCCACATTACTGCCCAATAGTTATTTCTCCTTGACATTATTTGCTATTTATCAAGAGAACAATGATGAACCAGAAATAAACACACAAAATAGCCAAATAAAATGAGATGCAGTTATAATGAAATCACAATGTACAGACTATCATCAAGTGCAGCCTAGTAATGTTATATATTTAGTATAGATGAGCTTCATGAAAAGGAAATTTTTAATGTTTATGCTTACTTAAATTTCTTCACAGTTATGATAATTTTGTGTGAAATGTTGTAGCTTACTGCTTCACAAGTTACTGACATCATAAATGTTCTCACTTTTGTTCTGCAAGTTACTGACATAATAAATGTTGTAGCTATTGTTCTGTAAGTTATTGACATCATAAATGTTGTAGCTATTCTTCTGTAAGCTAAATATAAATTAAGAAATGTACAGCTCAGCTTCTTGATCAACCATTGGGAAATAAAATGGAGCACAAATAAATTATGTCAAAGCCTGTATATCAATTCTGTACCAAAGAGTTAATGGGACAGAAACAAAATGTACTCACTGTTGGCTGTGGTTGGGTACATGCTTGTATAAGTTCATCAATTCTATCATCTTCTGACATGACAGTTTGGAAGACGCTGCGACAGGTTGTTCGGCAGTGAGCAGTCTGTGCTCTGTCGCAGCAGAGCAGAGCTGAATTGAAAAAGAAAACCATTCACCAGTACTCAACATTAATATTATAAAATGTAATAAAGAAAAAGGAATTATGACATATGGGATTTCGCAATAGAGGTTTATTAAATATGTAACTATGTACTAAAGTTAAATTCTCTACTTTCCTGGGGGAAGGGGGAATGTTTGAGCTCTCACCCCTGTCCCTCATTATCTGTGGCTTGTTTTGACTTCTAAGATAATATAATTAAACATCCGGTCTTACACACACAGTACATACACACTTGGCTGACGGTCTTACACACACAGTACATACACACTTGGCTGACGGTCTTATACACACAGCACATACACACTTGGCTGACAGTCTTACACACACACTTGGCTGACAGTCTTACACACACAGTACATTCATATTTGGCTGACAGTCTTACACACACACTTGGCTGACAGTCTTACACACACAGTACATACAAATTGGCCGACAGTCTTACACACATGGTACATACACACTTGACTGACAGTCTTACACACACAATGTATACACACTTGACTTATGGTCTTACACATGCAGTACATACACACTTGACTGACAGTCTTATACACACATTACATACACACTTGACTGACAGTCTTACACACACACATTACATACGCACTTGACTGACAGTCACACACACACACAGTACATACGCACTTGGCTGGCGGTCTTACACACACAGTACATATACACTTGACTGACAGTCTTACACACACAGTACATACACAGGTGACTGACAGTCTTACACACACAGTAAATACACACTTGACTGACAGTCTTACACACACAGTACATACACACTTGACTGACAGTCTTACACACACAGTACATACACACTTGACTGGCGAAATACAAATCAAACATAAACTTGTCACATGCTAGCAAAGAACACTTGAATGTGGGAAATGCTGAAACTTGAATGTGGGAAATGCTGAAACTTGAATATGGGAAACTGTGAAACTCAAATGTGGAAAATACTGAAACTTGAATGTGTGAAATGCTGAAACTTGAATGTGTGAAATGCTGAAACTCAAATATGTGAAATGCTGAAACTTGAATGTGTGAAATGCTGAAACTCAAATATGTGAAATGCTGAAACTTGAATGTGTGAAAGGCTGAAACTCAAATATGTGAAATGATGAAACTTGAATGTGTGAAATGCTGAGGCTGGTCTGTAATATTATGGGAAGTCATTAAATCACTAAATATAATAGTCATCTATGGCACATGATGATTATAACAGTCTAAGATGTGTGTTGTTACATCTCTACATGTTGGTATATCCGTAGCACATAAACATATTTATTGGGGTTTGCAGAAGAAAATAATACATTTATAGGGGGTTTGCGATAGAAAAAAAATAATTTTTTAATAGGCCAGCAGCGGAAAATATATTTATAGAGGGTATGTGGTAGAAAAAAATAGGCTATTTATAGATGGTTTGCAGCAGAGAAATAAATGTAGGTCTATAAATCAGACAACGATATATATTTCATAAACAATGTTTTATAACGAAGATTGATGGCAACACTGCAAACGTGAGACTCGAGATGGTATGACTGTCATAGCAAAGGTGAATATAATGTGGAAAATAAGATCAGTTTTACAGTACAGATCAACCTATTGAGATCTCTAGCCATAAGTATTACAGTACAGATCAATCTATTGAGATCTCTAGCCCTAAGTATTACAGTACAGATCAATCTATTAAGATCTCTAGCCCTAAGTATTACAGTACAGATCAATCTATTGAGATCTCTAGCTGTAAGTATTACAGTACAGATCAATCTATTAAGATCTCTAGCCCTAAGTATTACAGTACAGATCAATCTATTGAGATCTCTAGCCCTAAGTATTACAGTACAGATCAATCTATTAAGATCTCTAGCCGTAAGTATTACAGTACAGATCAATCTATTGAGATCTCTAGCCGTAAGTATTACAGTACAGATCAATCTATTGAGATCTCTAGCCCTAAGTATTACAGTACAGATCAATCTATTGAGATCTCTAGCCCTAAGTATACATATATACGAGTGTCAAAGCTGGACACTCAATGCAGACACAGAAAAAAGGATTGAGGTTTTTGAAAACAAGTGCTACAGACAAACTCTGATGTTAGCAGCGATCATGACTGTAATGGCAATGCTAAAACTTAAGCTAAAAAAGCAGAAACACCAACAAAACTATTCCAGAATAATATTTGACCTAGACAAATAGAAATGATCAGTAATCAAGGGAATCTTTCAGGCAAAATTAGGTGGTAAATGTGCAGCATTAAATTTCATTCAGGGTGATACAAAATATGAATGAATGAACCCATTTTGGAAACAGCGGCAGAAGGTCTTGGTAAAACGCAAACCCAGCACAAGCATTGGATAACTAATGACATATTACAATGATGCGATACCAGAAGAGAAATTAAAAAGGACAAGAAAGTAAGTTTCATCTCGAAAACACAATATAGTAAAGTGAATACAAATATAAAATGCAAAATGAAACAAGCTAAAGAGAAATGGATTAATGACCAATGTGAGACCATCAATAGAGCTATATGACATGACAACAGCAAGGAGGCATATGGCACATTTTTAAAAAAGTGATGCAACCACAGAAAGTTATGATATCCATTATAGAAGATAAAAATAGCAATACTCTAAATGAAAGACCACAAATAATTACTAGATGGACTGGATATTTTAAAGAATAATACAAGTGTACAACTTGATTCTTGATTAGAAACTGGCTTCACAGCACGCGGGACATTCCCATAAGTGCTCCACCCTCCGCTCCAGCAGCCATCCCAGTGTATGTAGACTCATAGTTCCGGTCAGGTGTTGATTGTGTGATCTTTGGGACTTTCCAAAAAATTTACTTTTCCTCCCCTCACCTCTGAATACTCCCATTTCTAACATTCTCTGTATGTGTACGTTCTCAACCTCATTGACATCATCTGCATCTTGAAATGAATTTATTACTGCCTTTATTAAATCTGCTTTATCTCTTCTCAGCAATGTGCCGTCTATCGCCGCATTGCCTGCCAATAAGTCGGCTCTCTCATTTTGTCTGACCCCAGCATGACCAGGGCAGTATATCCATGTAATGCTCTGGACAGCTGAGTTGTATAATAAGTCCCACCATTCTTTTCTTAGCATTAACTTTTCTATCTTGCGCAACATGCTTTGAGAGTCTGTGAGTATTACCGCGTGTGTTGATGTATCAGTTATCAACCAAGTAAGAGCTGCTGTAACTCCCTCTATCTCCATCCTCATGCTCGATGTGACAGTGGAATATGCTGACAATTTATCAACCAACTTCATGCCATTTTGTAGGCAACAAAACCCCAACCGCTTTTATTTGTGTTTCTGCTAACAAATCCATCTGTGTATATAATTATGTCTTGTGGTTTCAAGTGTAGTTGGGCGAGTTCTTGCACTGTATCCTGAGCCCTGACTTTTCGACACGCTTTATCTAGTTGTATTATTACTTTAGTCAGTGATTTCTTCTCAGTGTCTACCTCCACCCATTCACTGCCCTTTCCTATTTCTTCCAATTCACATACTATTCGCAGTGTGTCTTCAGCCTCTGCCATCCATGATCTGCCACGCTTGATACGTTTTCCCTTTGACTCATCTAGATGATGGTGAAATGGATGGTGGTTGTATTCTGTCACTTTAAGGTATGACTTAACTTGTGCTACCTGATGTCGCACTCTAATGCTGGGGAGATCAAGCAGAAATCGCATAGCAGAGATGGGTGTATCTCTAGTACACCCCAGTACCGCTCTCATTGCCTCATTTTGAACTTTTTCCAATCTATCGACTTGTGTCTGTGACAAAGTTAGTAGGCCAGGGCCATAATCTATTACAGATAGCACCACCACTTGCAGGAGCAGAAAAAGTACCCACTGCTGCATGTCGAAGGACGCCATAACCTTGGTAACACTGATCCCTCTTCTAGCCTTCTGAATCATTTTTGTGACGTGCTTGTTGAATGAGAGACTTCTATCAAAGATTATCCCAAGATATTTAAGGTCCTGTTCTCTTTCAATGAATGATCCCATGCAACTAACAGCTGGCAGTGTGTCATTAACCAGATTATTATTTAAGGAGTACCAGACGACCTTTGCTTTCGAGGGATTGATCACAGCGTTGTATGCTCTGCACCATATCGACAATTGATCTAGTCCATTTTGTACACTGTCAGCGATATCTCTTCTGTTCCTGCCCATGTTGTATAGTAGGATATCGTCAGCGTATGTTAGAACTCTACAATTGCTGGGAGTTTGCAATTGAGCAATTCTCAATGTATAAACATTAAACAAGTGTACAACAACTCAAGACAGTGAAATACAAAACAACTTATACGATTCAAGATAATTAGATGTTTTTGACATCTTGAGAGAAGATATGGAAGATGCTATACAATCATGAAAAAAGTGGTAAGACACCAGGAATAGATAATGTCTCTATAGAACTCCTCAAACATGGGGACATAGAAAACTGGGGGCATAGAATCATGGGGGCATAGAAACTTTGGGGTATAAAAACATGGGGACATAGAAACATGGGGGTCATTGAAACATGGGGGCATAGAAAACTGGTAGTATTGAAACAATACCCCCAGTAAATGTTATGTGAACACTTTGTCAATTTATATGGGAAATGAAAAAGTGGCTTACAGAATGGACACAATCACTGGTTATACATCTGAGAAAGAGAATTTAAAATTGTGCAAATATTATAGAACTATTAGTCTAGCATTCATCCAAGCAAGTTGATGTTAAGGATATTGTTAAACAGAATGAAAACAAAGATCATACAAAATACTAGCTAAAGAACAAGCAGGTTTTTGTAAAAAGAAAAGTTCTATAGAACAACTGTTCAACATCAGAAAAATCATTGAGAAATGTCCATAAAATCATCAAGAAAACTATCCACAACTTTGTCGATTTCATGAAAGCATTCGATCAAGTATGGCAAAAAATGATTATGGAAGGTTATGAGAAATTGTAATTTTGACATAAATATAATAGAAATCATTGAAGCACCATACAAAGTATCAACTAGGGATGTTCTAATTAATGGTGAACTATTTATCTGTGTTCCTTCAGCACCGAACATGGTGCATAGGGCAGCAACCAGAGCTCTCCTGTTTCAGCGATGTGATATCCTACTAGATACATAGTTTTACATACCAGTATCTGATCTTACGGATATCTTTTGGTCCTAGGAAGCTAGATTGGGGTCATTGTGGATGTTTAGCAATGAATCTGTTTCTGTAATTAATGGCGTTATTGAAACATTTTTCAAAACAACTGTAAGGGTTTGAAAAGGATGCATATTATCACCACTGTTATTTAATATATTCTTGGAATACATCTTGCAAGAGTCACTACAGAATCATCAAACAACAATCTCAATCAGAGGTCGCAATCTGTGCGACCTGCAGTTTACAGATGACATTGATCTTATGGCTGGACGAGAAAGAATTTCACGAATTTGAAATTAAACATAAACTTCTCAACTTGAACAAACTTGCAAAATATTTGGTATGGAGATAAACATTAAGAAAAGCAAAATAATGACAAAAAGAGATGGCAACAAGACTTCTGTTAGCATCTGGGTGAATGAAGAGAAAATAGAAGGAATTCATATCTTTAAATACCTAGGTTCTTATATAAGCATCGATGGAAGCTCTATCAAAGAAATAAAGATTAGACTTGAAATAGCCTCGACTGCAATGTCCAGATTAAATACCATACTAATAAATACATATATTCTTTTGTACAGTTTTAAGAGTTGAAAATGGAGAGAGAGAGACATGGAGAGAAGAATACAGGCTTTTGAAAGCAAATGTTACAGACGAATATGAATATTGCGTATCCATTATACTGAGCATAAAACCAACAAATATGAGAGAAACAAAATAAATACTCTTGCAGGCCAACAAGAACATCTCATGGAAGTGGTGGGGTATTGTTTACATGTCAATAGTGCATCTAGTACCTATGTGGTGGTAACATTGTTTTTACTGTTTTCATTGTTTTTTAATATTTGTTTTGTATATTCTTGAGAAAGACCCAACGGTTCTAACGTTGAAAATGTCAAGTGTATTGTCATTTATATGTTTTCGTATTTACATCCCATAACCCATTAGGACATTGCTCGCTGTCTGTGAAGGTTCAGAACCCCTGAGGTAATGAGGTGTGTATGTGTGTCAGAAGCAAGTCTGTGGTTATGTGTGTATATGTTTGTGTAACTGTTGTAAATCATTACAGTTGGACCTACTGTAAATTATGAAAACATGACCTACTGCAAATTATGAAGGCAGGACCTACTGTAAATTATGAAAGTAGGACCTACTGTAAATTATGAAGGCAGGACTTACTGAATATTAGAACGCAGGACCCAATGTAAATTATTAACACTGGATCTTCTGTAAACATAGATGCCATAAATCTTTAGTCTGGGTTTAAATAGAATCAGACTTGCTTTAAAATACTCACAGGTTTCAGAGTTGCCACTTTCTGGGTGCCACTGCTTCTGTACACATTGCTCGACATGTTTATTGGAAGAGTTACAATGCTGCGCTAACACGTTGCGTGTAGCCCGTGTGCTGCCTACGCCAGTGATGTAGATACCATGGCACACAATGCCGCATGATGATGTTGCTGTCTTACAACATTGGTTTCCAGCTGAAAAACATTCAATTCAATTTATAATGAAACAGGACAGATTCAGTTTATAATGAAGCAGGACAGATTCAGTTTATAATGAAGCAGGACAGATTCAGTTTATAATGAAGCAGGAGAGATTCAGTTTATAATGAAACCGGACAGATTCAGTTTATAATGAGGCAGGCAGATTCAGTTTATAATGTAGCAGGAGAGATTCAGGTCATGAGGAAACATGCCAGATTCAGTTTATAATGCAGCAGGGCTGATTCAGTTTATAATAAAGATGGACAGATTCAGTTTATAATGAAGCTGAACTGATTCAGTTTATAATAAAACAGGAGAGATTCAGTTTATAATGAAGCCATACATATTAAGTTTATAATGATGCAGGACAGATTCAGTTTATAATGAAACAGGGCAAAATTCAGTTTGTAATGAAGATGGACTGATTCAGTTTATAATGAGGCAGAACTGATTCAGTTTATAATGAAACAGGACTGATTCAGTTTATAATGAAGCAGGACAGATTCCATTTGTAATGAGGCAGGACATAGTCAGTTTATAATGAAGTCAGACAGATTCAGTTTATAATGAAGTCGGACAGATTCAGTTTATAATGAAACAGGACATATTCAAATGTAAAATTCGTGTCTGTATTATTTCTTTTACTATTTTCTTCATCTGTGTTTGTTCTCAAGCTCCTGCAGATTAGCAGGATGTAGTCCAGATGTAGAACAGAATGTGTTGTGTCATGGTTACAAGCTTTGTTCCTGTATATGCTCCTTTCGGTCTGACACATCAGATTTCAGCATGTCATCTGAGATGGTGAGCAAGGATTTATAGTTGGGTTAGTCCATGTGTTGCCAGGGCCCGAAATGAGAGCAAAGAATAGTGCTATTGTTACCTTCCAGACATGGCATAAGAGGTTACCAAGGAGGTCAAGGGGGAAGTGGAGTTGGCTGTCCCCTGTCGTAGAAGGTCAATGTGATGCAGAAGTCATGCTGAAGTGTTGGATGCGTCCTGCTAAAATGAACAGATATCGCAGCTATGCTGTAAACCATGACACAACACAATTTATTCTCTATACTACATCATGGTAATTTTCAGGAGTTTGAGTATGAATGAAGATGGTGTAGGAGGAGACTTGGATTGACTACAGCTATCGTGTACGAGGTTCTCCGCTGCCAGTCAACTTGTCTCCTGTAAATAGACACCATTGTGTCCTTGTCCTGTGCATGTGTGTTTGAAGCAAGTCTGTAGGTATAAATTTGTGTTCCTGAAAAAAATATGTAGATGTGAGTGTATATATGAGTTCTTCTTCTTCTTCTGTGTTCATTCTCAAACTCCTGCAGATCAGCAGGATGTAGTATGGAGAACAAAATTACTATGTCACAATTTACAGCTTAGCTGCGATATCTGCACCTCCTAGCATGCCACATCCAATGTCTTCTGAGTCACCGTGAACACATACAGGATGGTACAGTCAACTTGTCTACAAAACCTCTTTAGTCTTACAACATACATGGGATGTATCAGTATCACTATTCTTTGCTCCCATTTTCTGGCCCGCCAACACATAAAATGCAGTGCTATAAAATGTTGACAGTTTCAGAGTGGCATGTAAGCATATCATGGCTTATTGTTGTAGAAACATATTGCTACTTGGTGTCTTCTCTTATGTTAGGTGTCTTCTCTTAAGTGCTTATTTGGTGTCTTCTGTTACGTGCTTATTTGGTATCTTCTCTTACGTGCTTGTTTGGTGTCTTCTATTCTATAACTTTACTGTTGTAAAGGCAATTTTGTGTCTTTTCTTACGAATGGTAAAAAGTTCGCCTGTTTATATAATGCTAGCAACGGAAACAGATATTTGAAGGGGGATAATTAAAGCTTGACAGCCCTTCAAATTTAATTTCAACTAATCTTAAACCAAGTCTGTATGTCCATCCTGAAAAAAAAACGTTCAGAATTAATTTCGTTTTAATTTGGCATCAAAATAATTTAGATGAAACATACAGGAAAGTATAAATTTATATAAAAAAAGCTAAACAGATGGTACCACTTATAGTGAAGTCGAAGAGTAATGATGTTATTACCTTCCTGCCTCTGAACACATCCGAACAATGAAGGATCCGCACTTTCTCTACATGACCGCAACATTGACTCTTTGGTCTCTGCCTGCCAACATAGAAAACAGTACAACTATACAATACAGAAATACATGTGTGTAAGAACGTCAGTCAAGTGTGTATGTACTGTGTGTGTATTTACTGTGTGTATGTAATGTGTGTGTAAGACCGTCAGTCAAGTGTGTATGTACTGTGTGTAAGACCGTCAGTCAAGTGTGTATGTACTATGTGTGTAAGACCATCAGTCAAGTGTGTATGTGCTGTGTGTGTAAGACCATCAGTCAAGTGTGTATGTACTGTGTGTGTAAGACCATCAGTCAAGTGTGTATGTACTATGTGTGTAAGACCGTCAGCCAAGTGTGTATGTACTGTGTGTGTGTGTGTAAGACAGTCAAGTGTATATGTACTGTGTGTGTAAGACCATCAGTCAAGTGTGTATGTACTGTGTGTGTAAGACCATCAGCCAAGTGTGTATGTACTGTGTGTGTGTGTGTAAGACAGTCAAGTGCATATGTACTCTGTGTGTAAGACTGTCAGTCAAGTGTGTATGTACTGTGTGTGTAAGACCACCATTCAAGTGTGTATTTACTGTGTGTGTGTGTGTAAGACCGTCAGCCAAGTGTGTATGTACTATGTGTGTGTGTGTGTAAGACTCGATGATTAATTATTTTATCTTGGAGGTGAAAACAAACCGTACACAAAAAGGGAAAGGGGATGGGAGTTAACACCCCCTCCTTACCCCTAGGACATCTTGAGTACTGAACTTAGTACTAGAAACTTTGACGAAATACGGACTGCCTGTGTCCCTGAAATTTTGGGTGATCGTTTGGGAGTGAGTGAACTATGGGAGGCAGGATCTGATTCACTGTTTGTAACAGTTGAGGGTAGAAGGAACAGAGAAAAACAGAGAAAATCCACTTCGCTAGAAATAGAAATAATTGGCTGACTCGGGGCACGAGAGTGTAGCCATAATTAATGAAACCGTTAACTACAATGCACGTTGTTACGTGCGGCTAAGAAGGTTTAGGGGGTGGGGTTGCATGGTCTCTATTAGTACAGAGGTCCACAGTGACCAAGATGTCATACCGAAGTGGGATGTGCCAATTCGAAAGTCACAGATATCACAGTCATGCTGTAAACTGTGACAAAAGGAATTCAGTTTCCCACACTAATGACTCTCAATTCTTATGGGACCGTGACCACCCAATTAGGGGCTGTGGCCACTCGTTTATGGGCCATGATCGTTCGTTTAGGGGACAGTGCTGTCCGTGTAGGGGACCGTTTCCACCCGTTTAGGGCAGTAACCACCTGTTTAGGGTAGCAGCAACCACCCGTTTAGGGGAGCAGCAACCACCCGTTTAGGGGAGCAGCAACCACCCGTTTAGGGGAGCAGCAACCACCCGTTTAGGACAAACTATCTTCCGTGCCCCCTCCCCCTGTGTCAAAGGGGAAACGCATTGACTGTCTTTATGTTACATTAAGCAACCATTGCCTTCTAAACGTACTGTTATCATTTTTGGCTATTGTTGAAGGGCTGCCTGCATGTGCTTCGCCTGGACGGGTCAGTCGCCACCTGCAAGTTTCCGTGGCCAGAACATATGCTTTAGACTATAGCCTGCGAACTAGCTAGAGTTTAAGAAAAATCTAAGATGAAGGATGTTCTACCTTTTGAAAAATGAGATGATTCATATTAGAATGATGTTTTTCCGTTATCCAATACGGCTTCTATTTGTCGATTGCTGTGATGTAAAGAAACGGGTAGAAGAGGAAGAATAGATTATTCAACTTCTTTTTTTTATTTAAAGGAGAAATAATAGATAAATGTTAATGAGACATGAGTCACGTGATGTGCCACAGATCAAATTAAAGTGTCGTTAGAAATTTGTGTAATGGCTCATCCATGGCGCCAGCATATCCGAACAAATTTATGAACATGCTTACTCTAGCGAAAAATCAGTCATAAAATTTCCATCTATTCGTTTGCTCATCCTGCCGCGGCTCAGCAGGTTTGAGTATGGGAGCTTTACACTGGTCATTGGTGAGTCTACAATGAACAAGAAATAATTCTACACACACATACATGGATATAAACGATCGGCCATTGTGCTCTTGTATGACTAGTACATGTGTACATTAGAGGCATATGTGTACACTAGTGATACAGTATATATTTACACTTGGGACGCATGTTTACACTCGGGCTTCATATATGTTTACACTAGGGACATATGTTTGCACGAATGATACAGTATATATTTACACTTGGGACACATGTTTACACTCGGGCTTCATATATGTTTACACTAGGGACATATGTGTACACTAGTGATACAGGACATGTTTACCCGGGGGGGGGATGTTTAAACGAATATCACATATCTATTTACACACCGAGCGAAAATAGTATGTATTTAAAGAGTACAATTATGTTTGCATTTGGAAAACAAATCTATTTTCACTAGGGGTTCGATTCTCTTTTCACTTAGAAAACAATTCTATTTTCACTAGGGTACGATTCTGTTTCACTTGCAACAACAATTCTATTTTCACTAGGGGTAGAATTCTGTTTTTACTTGGAAAAGTTATATTTTCACTAGGGGTAGAATTCTGTTTTTACTTGGAAAAGTTATATTTTCACTAGTGGTAGAATTTTGTTTTCACTTGGAAAACAATTATATTTTCACTAGGGGTACGATTCTGTTTTCACTTGGAAAACAATTCTATTTTCAGTTACTGCTTATCTTCCTGGAAAGGAGTGCAGGGAGGTTTTCTATGGGCTGTGATTTTCTATGGGTTTTCTATGTTCTCGTCTTTAAAGCGTGTTAAATCGATCCACATCGGTCCACATAGAGATGCTGTATATAGACCGACGTAGAATGGCATGTCAACAAGGAAGATGTTGTGTATAAACCGATATGAATTGAAGGAAAGCACACATCGGTGTTGAATATACACCAAGCCAGAGAAGTATGTCAGGGATAATTCTTCTTCTTCTTCTGTGTTTGTTCGGCATCACATTAATGAAAGATAATTCAACAGGCAGAAGAATTTCAAAACAAAATGATACCAACGTCAACAAAAAAACATCTTATCCAAAGTATCTTCATTCCAACCCTGTGCTACCAATGTCAAACATGGACCTTAACAACAAAACATAAGAGACAACTGGTTACAACAGAGATGAGATGTCTGAGAAAAGCGACAGGAGTGACCAGAAGACACAGAATTAGAAACGATGTCATACGAGAAAGAGTGGATGTCATATCAATTCTACAATACATACAAAACCAACAGATACAATGGTTTGATCATCTGGAAAGAATGCCGTGTGAATCATTAGTTTATAAAGCATATATGAAGAGAGGAGAAACAGAAAGAAGAGCCAGGGGTAGACCTAGAGTACGCTGGATCGACAACATCAAAGAGACATTACACGAACACCAAATAACATTATCTGAAGCTGCCAGAAAAGCGAGAACAAGAACATTGTATCTCCCTCGACACCCGTAATGTGTAAAAGAGGAAGGAAAGAAGAAGAATTTCAGACTGCTGTAACACGATGTAAATGCTGTAACACCATGTAAATGTAAATGTAGAATAGATGACAGTAATTAAAATATCGTCGCAATCATCATCATCATCAAATACCATGTCCTGCCGAAGATGGATGTGTCGTGTCATGGCGCAAATAAAACGGCGATACAACGCATTTCTATTCTCTGGACTACATTCTGCTTGAAATTTAGAATGGATCATGGTCCTGCTACAAGAAAGATCTAGCAGGAGTTTGAGAATGAACGCTGAAGAAGAAAAAGAAGTACCATATCATGGACAAGATGCAGCTGTCATTACAGCCGTTCGAAACTCGTGCCGATCTTAAACCAATCTTCCAATCGTACCACAGTGTCATGTTCAGATGGTCTTTGATATCTTTCGTCCATTTTCTTCATGACCTACCTCCTTTTCGTTCTCTTGGTATCACCTCCCCACTGTGGTCTTTTCTATATTGTCGTGTCGGTTTATATGACCAGAATATAGTGGTAATAATAACTAAAAAATATTGAACTAAGAATGAAGCGCATGCTCAGAATACGTTTCGACAATAGACATTCATCATATATATATATATATATATACCTAGAAGAGAAATTCGCTACATCAAAGAAATAACATACATGGGAATTCACGCATACACTATTTATATATATATATATATATATATATATATATATATATATATATATATATATATATATATATATATATATATATATATATATATATATGATCAAATATACGATATTTAATAAATGCAAACTATACTTCAATCCACAATTTAGATAAGTTTGGTGTGTTCTGGTGAGCAAAGATAACCGTTCATTGATCTAATTTGTCTCCCTTTAAAAGTCTGTCTGCCAGGGTAGAATAATTAGAATTCGCTTGAAATGATTTGGGAAATGAAGGCTGTTCGCTTGAGATGTTCACTAATTTGTAGCACCAACAGCCAAGTCAGATCTTCGCTCGTTTTCATAAACGAGTATGATTTGGTGATGTTGTCAAGGCGTGAAGTCACGACTGTAAATCTGCTACGGGCATTGTGATCATACTTTGGAGAAAGTAGAATCTCGTCTGCCTATATTCTCGATTTCTTGAGTAAGCACCAGCGTCACGAGACGAGGGGCATTCTCATAAATTTTCACTTCGCCAGCAAAACAGCAATAAAAGAGTGCATATACTCAATGTCCCAGTCGATAATAAATTGGTAAGATATCCTATTCTGAACGTGGCTATCGACCCATCATTTTTTGGCTGTAGTGATTTTCTAGGCAATATAAATACGTTCAGTAGTTTTCCAGTGCTTTCTGAGTCGAGAATAAGTCTGACTATAGACTTGATTAGTCAACCGCATCACGACAGTTTGGGCACTCTAAAGTCTCAGTTGGTCACTCAATCAAACATCAAATGGTGTATAAGCTAGTCGAGAGTTGATCTAGCTATACTGTTGACTGACAAAACGTGCATAGCCATAGCTCACATATCCAGTTGCCAATTTTTGTTTTTAACATCGTAATTTTATTTGTGTTAGGTTTCAAATAGATTTGGCATAGTATTTTCTTCAAGATTGACAAAAGGAACTTAGACAATAAAGGAAGTGGGTGGAGGGAGCAAGTATGTACATAAACCATGGAATAGGAGTTTATTTATTTACTTTTGTTCTCAAACTTCCACCGGATTTCTCTTATAGCAGAACACGCCCTAAAGGATGTAATCCAGCAGAATGTAGTCCAGAGAACGGAAATGCGATGTTTATATTTTATGTGTGCTAATGACTCGACACATCTGACGTCGGCGTTGATAAGTAATGCATTCAATGCTTTACTACTTCTACTAAGCGGTAGACATATGTAACCATATCGCTAGTGGAGTAAGCCAGCCGTACGAGAGAACTGGTTCTGTAACCATATCGCTAGTGGAGTAAGCCAGCCGTACGAGATAACTGGTTCAGCAACCATATCGCTAGTGGAGTATGAACATGACAAACAGAAAAGTCACAAGAACTTAATAAGAACATGAACATGTTGTTGGGCTCGGTGAGGGAGAAAAAGAACAGCAACTCTGTGATCTGCCATGCGTATCGCAAGTGACACTAATCAGGATTGTGGGTGGAATAGGCTGCCCCATTCATAGAAAAAATTGACCTAAAAACCATGCTGAATTAGAATGTGTCAGGCCGAGAGGAGTTAATATCTCATCGAATCTGTAAACTATGACACAACTGAGTCCGTTCTCCAGATTACATCCTGTTAAGCAGATCAGTCTGATAACGAACGGTGAGACATAGGAACACAATTACGACTAAATGAAGGAATAGTCATTTAGTTCCCACGACTAAAGCGAGAGCTTGCAATTTGAAAGTGCACCATAAACTCCGAGCTATCAGGCCGAGGAAGGCTCCACAAAAATATCCATGATAAAGGCACAACGAAAACCTAACCTACCTTCACGAGAGGACTACTATCTACTTAACTGACAAGAACATGCCATCATATGTCACCTCAGAACTGGACACAATAGACATAGGAAATAACCAGCCATAGGAAACAACCAGCCAAATGGACACAATAGATTAGCCAACCATATGTACACACAACTTAAAATTAGCACATCAGTAAAGTGTACATGCGGGCAAGCCAATCAAACTTCAAAGCATATCCTTCAAGAATGCGCAAACTATGACATATTAAGGTGCACCTAATGACCTTCTGCTACACATATGAATTTTAAACTCGATGGTACAAAGCAAAAACAGCAAAAGTCCAATTTATACAAGAAAAGACACTGCAGATATAGATATTATTAGCGAACGAAAGAAGGAGGTAGACACAGATCTCTAGTTCTTGAAAAGATCAGTCAGTATTCATTAAAGTCGATTTAAGTACTCTCCGCCGGCATGCGGAAATATATCTTTGTCACAATAATGTCATGATCTGACTATATCAAACCCTCGGGGCAGCTGACGGATCAAATCTCCCTAATTCTCTTGATTTCGTTGTCATAAAATACTGACTCGGAGACATATGAGATTCTTCACGGCTTTTGCACTGTCTCATAGTATACTCAAACATCATGGCGCTAATTGTAAGCCGCAGAGCCGCGACAAGGAGACATCACCAAACGGGGTATAATCAATATTGATTATTTTAGCATGAAGTAAAAGTGGCTTCCATCAAGATATAAAAGTGGATTCCATCACGATAAAATACGAGGATCAAACGGAAGATGTCGTGAAATGACAAATCATGGCTGACGTGACAAACAGGTAATTGAAAGGGTCGGGTTCAAATGTCTACTTATTAAAAGATGAAAGAATCTTCTTTCATGATGAGTTTCTGCCATATTGAAAACACTTGGAATAATGAGTAAGATTTGAGAAAGAAAGGGGGGGGGGGTTATTTTCTGTTGACAAATCATTCTCTCGTAAAGACGAATACTTTCATTGTGTAATTGTGAGGCTTGAATACAGTACTTGTCATGATGTCACTGTGTACTTTTGATATTTGGATATAATAATTGTGATCATTTTACTGTGTAATTGTAAGGACTAAATACGGTACTTGTGATATTTTAACTGTGTAATGTGAGGCTTGGATAGTTTACTTGTCATGATGTCACTGTGTAATGTGAGGTTTAGATACAGTACTTGTCATGATGTCATTGTGTAATGTGAGGTTTAGATACAGTACTTGTCATGATGTCATTGTGTAATGTGAGGTTTAGATACAGTACTTGTCATGATGTCATTGTGTAATGTGAGGTTTAGATACAGTACTTGTCATGATGTCATTGTGTAATGTGAGGTTTAGATACAGTACTTGCCATGATATCCACAAGCTTGAAAGAAAAGAGCAACCGTTCCTAGATTGAGAGCAGGAACATATGGCAGGAAATATATGTGCAGGAAGTATATGTGCGGGAAGTATATGTGCAGGAAGTATATGTGCGGGAAGTATATGTGCGGGAAGTATATGTGCAGGAAGTATATGTGCGGGAAGTATATGTGCAGGAAGTATATGTGCGGGAAGTATATGTGCGGGAAGTATATGTGCAGGAAGTATATGTGCAGGAAGTATATGTGCGGGAAGTATATGTGCGGGAAGTATATGTGCAAGTATATGTGCAGGAAGTATATGTGCAGGAAGTATATGTGCAGGAAGTATATGTGCAGGAAGTATATGTGCAGGAAGTATATGTGCAGGAAGTATATGTGCGGGAAGTATATGTGCGGGAAGTATATGTGCAGGAAGTATATGTGCAGGAAGTATATGTGCAGGAAGTATATGTGCGGGAAGTATATGTGCGGGAAGTATATGTGCGGGAAGTATATGTGCAGGAAGTATATGTGCAGGAAGTATATGTGCGGGAAGTATATGTGCGGGAAGTATATGTGCAGGAAGTATATGTGCAGGAAGTATATGTGCGGGAAGTATATGTGCGGGAAGTATATGTGCGGGAAGTATATGTGCGGGAAGTATATGTGCAGGAAGTATATGTGCAGGAAGTATATGTGCAGGAAGTATATGTGCGGGAAGTATATGTGCTGGAAGTATATGTGCAGGAAGTGTATGTGCAGGAAGTATATGTGCGGGAAGTATATGTGCGGGAAGTATATGTGCAGGAAGTATATGTGCAGGAAGTATATGTGCGGGAAGTATATGTGCGGGAAGTATATGTGCAGGAAGTATATGTGCAGGAAGTATATGTGCGGGAAGTATATGTGCAGGAAGTATATGTGCGGGAAGTATATGTGCAGGAAGTATATGTGCAGGAAGTATATGTGCAGGAAGTATATGTGCGGGAAGTATATGTGCAGGAAGTATATGTGCGGGAAGTATATGTGCAGGAAGTATATGTGCAGGAAGTATATGTGCAGGAAGTATATGTGCGGGAAGTATATGTGCAGGAAGTATATGTGCAGGAAGTATATGTGCGGGAAGTATATGTGCAGGAAGTATATGTGCAGGAAGTATATGTGCGGGAAGTATATGTGCAGGAAGTATATGTGCGGGAAGTATATGTGCAGGAAGTATATGTGCGGGAAGTATATGTGCAGGAAGTATATGTGCGGGAAGTATATGTGCAGGAAGTATATGTGCAGGAAGTATATGTGCGGGAAGTATATGTGCGGGAAGTATATGTGCAGGAAGTATATGTGCAGGAAGTATATGTGCGGGAAGTATATGCCCAGGAAATATATGTGCAGGAAGTATATGTGCGAGAAGTATGGAGTTCTGCGAAATGTGCCCATGTGGACAGTCTCTAGAGAACACAGAAAATATTTTGTAGAACTGCCCACTGTATCTCACCACAAGAAGAAAACTATGGACATCGGAAACAGATGTGACAACAAGCTCTACGCTTCTGTCATGTGCCTGGTCAGCACAGTACAGTAAATTAATCTTCTCGTTCACAATGCAGACATATTTAATGGGCGCGATGCATGATACCATGTATCATGGTTCCTGGTAGTATCTCGGCATTGCATCTCCTACTTCGGGTCCTATGATTTCTTGGGCAGGATTGTGGTTCTGCTTGATATAGAGGATGGCTCGACCAAATTTAGCTTTCAACCTCCGTTGACTGGACTAAGAACCATCTCCACTTCAAGTAGTTGGTCTCGACCGTGAGATCATGAATGAATTCAGCTTCTTCTTCTTCTTTCGTTCACTTGAAACATGTCTATATCTGTAATTCTGACAATATATCTATAGGTCTATATCTGTAATTCTGTCTCCTTAATAAAACTCACTGTCTTGTGTAGTTGATACAGTGTCCCATAGAGCTTTGATTCCAGTATTCAGCTTCTGACTTGGGCTGGACAACGAAGAACAATTTTATCTAGTGTTGACACATATCGATTTCATAATATAACATTTCTATTATCTGTTTCTTCTGCGTTCGTTCTCAAATTCCTGCAGATTAGCAGGCCGTAATCCAGGACAGAATGAGCGGTGCCATGGTTTTCTGCGATATCTGTGCCTTTCGGTCAGATACATCCTACACCACCATGATGTTTGAGTAACTTCCACACTATATGATATGGAATAATCAGCTCTCCTAACCTCCTTAGTAACCTCTTACGGCATGCATGGACGGTAAACGGTGTTGTTATTCTTTGCTCCCCTATCGTGCCCCGGCAACAGAAGGTATTAGGCAAATATTAGGTACTAATATGTTTGTTGAGTCTGGTAAGAGAAACATAATCAATATGTGACATAAGTTGCAATAATTGAGCTGATACTACCAGCATTACACTGCAGATTTACTGAGACGGAGATCGGAGCACCGACGGAATTGTCTGATATGCGCTGATGATAAGCTTTAGGCGAAACGTATATTTTTCTATAAAGCTAAGTTACATCTGATCAGAGAAAACATATGCCCAGTAACAATGTATGGCTGTGGAACATGTACACTTATTAAAGTAGTGGCAAAGAAAAAGCAGTCATTCTAAATGAGAAGATGGAGAGAAATATTTAGAGTACCATAACTTGCACCAAAAAAATAATACCATACAAAAAGCGAGAACAAATATTACAATCAGTAGAAAAAATAATACCATAAATAGTGAAGAAAAAATACCATAAACAGGGGGAAAAAATCCATAAACGGGAAGAAAAAATGTCATAAAACGCGAACAAAATTACCATAAGTAAGCATCAAGAGAAAAAACTACCATTAGCACCGGGGAAAAGAATACTATAAACAACAAAGAAAAACATACCATAAACCGCAATGGACAAATACACTAAACAGGAAAAGAAAAATGTACCATAAACAGCAAGAAAAAGTACCTTAAATAGCAAAGAAAAAATATAAACAGTGAAGAAAAAATACCATAAACAGTGAAGAAAAAATACCATAAACAGTGAAGAAAAAATACCATAAACAGTGAAGAAAAAATACCATAAACAGTGAAGAAAAAATACCATAAACAGCGAAGAAAAGGAGAAATCAACAAATATGAAGAACTTTAAATAAAGAAGTGGATTCACTTATACAACATTATAAAAGAAATCTGGAGTTATTTGACTACGTAAAGAGATACAGATGCATGGAAAAACTAGTAATGGAGGGCATGGTTGCTGGTAATTGTGGAAAGACGACGATGAACACAATACACTTCAGTTTTTCAATATGTTCTTTACAACATAATCTTAGTTTTACAGAACGTACATAAGGAGGACGAAATTTTAGAAAGTAAAACAGTCACTTGAATACTATTTTCCACAATGTAAGTTGTTTATTTTTCGCTTGTGCGGATTTTATTCTCTATTCTAATACAGTTGAATCCCCCTCTATAACGTCTTTTTATAACGAATATTCGTTTATAACAACACTTTTCAAAATTCCCAAATATATCTAGTCTTTATTGCTTAAGCTGTATATTGCGAATTTCTGTTATTACGTACATATTTCGTTTGTCCAGACCTAGTTGTTATATTGAGATTTAACTGTATCTTCATTCTGTACATCTAACTAACACTTGCCGTCATTATTCCCAGGCGATAGCTGTTGCTGAATCCCACGTTACGGAAACCAACATTACGGAAACCCATGTTACGGAAACCAACATTACGGAAACCCACGTTACGGAAACACCGGACAACAAGATGAAAGGATAAATCAAAGCACTGGTGGAAATGTTGAAAAATGTTTATGGAGAGCACAAGATTTTGTTGATTGCTGCTTCGTTATTCTGGCAAATGTCTTCCAAGAAAACATTGGCTTGATCAAAGTTCCCTCTAAGTCTGTTCATGTATGCGCGGAAGGAATTGTTGTTTGAGCAACCTCCAGAGTAGTAGCTGCTAACTTCTAGTGAAGGGGTAAACGTTCGGGCGATTGACTTTATTGTTCTCTGATTTCCTTATATATAATCTGTACATTAGAAGACAGGCAACAAACTGTTTACCAAGATTATCAATGACATCGTGTAACTATATAGCTCAAGATGAGGTACAGTCAAATCGCATTAGAACGTAGTCCGGACAAACAAAATATGTATGTAATAACAGAAATTAGTTACATAAAATATAAACAATAAAGAATAAATATAATTGTGAATTGTTGTTATTGTTTTGAATGCTTTTATAAACCGATGTGCTATAGAGGGATGCTAATGAATTTGGAATATCGTCTCTTAAAAAATACCATCCAGCATAAAGTAATGCAATTTGAAGAAAGTATCAGTTATATTTATTAAATCCCAGCCCTAAACTAAACTTTTTCCTTGTATACCCCTTTGTGCCTAGCAGCGTCAGAGGTATAAGAGTTCTCTGGAGATGGCTTTTGTGTGTGCTTCATATATATTTGTATTCGTTGTTTCTTTTATTTCTGTAATCCATGTTTTTCATAAACTAAACACAACTAGCAGAAAAATTTTGCTGGGGACTAATATTTATGTGTGGAGTTTCAAAACTAGTGCGCGATAATTTATGCTAACTGTATGACCGTGCAGTCGCGCATGTTATATTGAACACTTCTCGTGACCTATGAGTTTTCGGGTTGCAAATGCAACTCATCCACTTCCTATCACCACATGATATTTCACCACACTTTCAGCACTAATATTCTACGGCCTACCTACTGTGCAGTCAGCTCCGATGACTTCATTTGCTCTTCTATAACAGCACGGATACTTATCTATATTATCATCCATCAGAAATGTCCAGGAATTATTCCAAATTATGTTCCCTAGCTTACTCTAATCTAGGTCACCATTACCCATTCATGATGGACAACTCCCAGTACGACTAGTGTCGTTATTAGGCTATCTCCCTTGGTACCAGACAACCTCTCTAAAACAGTTATGATAAACGTTATGTTGATCTTGTGATCCCGGGTTATGATAACAAACTTATCCCCCCATTCCGTGATAACATATTACTCGGTCACGACGCTTTCGGTCAGTGCTTCTCAAACTGGGTTCCACGAAAGGAAGCTAAGGATCTGCGAGAAATAGTGATGAAAGTAACGGTGACGAGTGTGTCCTTTGAAGAGCGTCTTTCTCATTGCCACTCTGTAAACACCACTCGGCTTTGTATACGCTGTACAGCCTCTTTTAATGTCATTTTGATGCGGTCTTCGCTATCCTCTGTTCATCACAGTCTTGGCCTACCTTTGTTCTCTTTTTTAAAGCCTTTCCCTCCATGTTAAATTTTTCTAACCATTGTGGGTTTTTTTTTGTGTTTTTTTTTTACATTTCGGTCCATGATTAATCTTTCTAGAGAGAGAGAGAGAGAGAGAGAGAGAGAGAGAGAGAGAGAGAGAGAGAGAGAGAGAGAGAGAGAGAGAGGAGAAGAAGAAATCTAGGCTTTAGAAAACAAACGTTATCGACGCATATTGGGAAACTGATACAGAGAACAATAGACCAATGTGGTTTTGGTGATCGAATTACAGTATTTGCGGGTCAACAAGAATCATGTTAACAATTGTGAAACGTCGTATTCTAAGGACAGACATGCCTCGATGACAAATCAAGCTAGGTGGAGGGTAGGTGGAAGAAGACGAGGTGGTCAGAAGAAAACATGGCTTGATAGTATCAAAGACTGGGCGAGGTGTACAGTTGCCAAACTCATCAAGATGGTAGAAAGAAATGGGGGAGATCATTCTGCACCAAATGTCTCAATGTGGCCAACATACGACCCATGACTTTTTATGACATAACATAATTATAATATCCATGACATAATAATAGTAATAATAATAATAATAATAATTATTATTATTATTAAACTTTCTAAACTTTCTAAACTCTATTATTAGTCTTTCTATGTGTCAAAATTAGGTTCGCTTGCGTTCTTTTGACAGTTTTGAGGAGCCATCATTCTTTATCTATGTGTTCATTTTTTTTTTTGAGTTTTGAGGAGCCATCATTCTATTGGTAGCATAATCCAACTGGTAACATCGACATCTATTGGTGCAGACTAAGAAACTGAAGGGTTTGCCGTGAGTGCAATGGTGCAGATTCATAAACTATCGACCACATCATTAGTAATATATTTTTGTATGGCCAAAAATATTAATCCTGTCTGTGTATATGCCTTCATTATGAAGGATGTTTCAAACTTCATTTTTATGTTTGGAATCTCTCGCGACTAGCGACATCCTCATTAGCCTCTAACCTCTCCATGGGTATTCCCAATTATACATCTCAGCCTTACCGTTCTCGCTATATCCGCCATGTTGTTTTTAAAATGCACTTACCAACATCTGCAAAATATTTATATAAAGAAAAGAACAGATAGAACCATTTAGCACTCAACACAATCATGTTTGAACAATCTCGCGAAGTCTCGCAAAGTCCCTCCCAGCGAGAACGAGATCAGCACAAATGCTAATGCAGCGCTTCCACTTCCGCTGTTGACATTTGCAGATGCGCAGCGAATGTGAATACCTGGATCCCATTAGCAAGACAGATCTACATTTTCTAAATGAGTAACATAACATTAAGTAAACAAGCTGGCGGGTATTTTTGCTATTTTTAAAGAGCAGCTCTTAAGTTTTTAGAGGAAGTAGACTTTCCCCAACCCCGTGTTTGTTTCTACACCAGAAAGAAACAAATCGAAGAGCGTATCCTGGTTTGCGTTGTTTAGACTTACTTTACATTTGTGAGAGGATTTTCTTTTTAAAAAAAACCATCCTCCCTCTTGATAGAATATTATTCATAACTCCCCTCCACCTCTTTCCAATAAAATAAACTAATATCGTCAGATCGTGGTTGAGAAGATATAGTCAAACAAACGTAACTCGCTCTATCTTGGTCGCGGTTAGAAAGCGAGCCGTCCACATTCTACTGGTTATTCTATTGGATATATTAGTGGTCTTTTTCTTCTTCTCGTACGTAGTTTAACATGTGTACACAGCAAGTCTGGTTTAACGTGTGTACACAGCAAGTCTGGTTTAACATGTGTACACAGCAAGTCTGGTTTAATATGTGTACACATTAAGTCTGGTTTAACATGTGTACACAGCAAGTCTGGTTTAACATGTGTACACAGCAAGTCTGGTTTAACATCTCTACACCGCAAGTCCGGTTTTCTTAATAAATGTTGCTACATTTGAAAGCTCCTCAAGACTGCCATACAGTTGAACATGTCAACACTGAAAGTCTGGTTTTCTCGATAAATGTTGATGCATTTGAAAACACCTGGGTGCTCCCCGTACAGCTTTCTGTGCATATCTGTCTTTGGGTGCTAGTAATCCTCCTTTAATTGATTTAGTGTTAAACAGTAGGCCTATTGTTACTTATGTCTAAAACACATTTTTATTCTAAAAAACACCGACAAGTGCACAAACTCTTAAATTGTCTTCAGACATGGAAGAAAAACAATACAACGAATGTGCCCGCGTGCTGTCGGGGCGTGAAAAGGGGGAGTAAACAATAGCGAAACTGTCACCTATCATGTAGGCAGTAAGCAGCGACTAAGCATGTCACCCTCATCATCACCACCACTATCATCAATCAAGCATCATCATCATCAATCAATCATCACCATCAATCAATCATCATCATCAATCAATATCACCATCAGCATAAATCAATCAATCATCACCCTCACCATCAATCAATCATCATAAATCAATCATCATCAATCAATATCACCATCAGCATAAATCAATCAATCATCACCCTAACCGTCAATCAATCATCATCAATCAATCATCATCAATCAATCAATCATCATCATCATGATGATCAGCATCATAAAATCAGAAAGTCAAACCGGTGATGTACGTAGAGCATGGATGGAGTCATTAGAGAGAGCAAAAAGGCGGAAATTACTATGAAAACTCACGTTTATCTTTGTCCCTGGACACGCGGACGTGGAGGGAAACGAACGGGCCGACTAATTAGCTAGCCTCACCACCATAACAGATGATCAGCCCATGAACTGAGCAGACATATTCATTGCTCTTCATGAGTCCGCACTATCAGAGGATTGTTAGACGAGTGAGCAGGTCTCGATATCGTGAATGCGCGAATTGGGAGTAAGGATGGGCGTGGCCCGTAGAGAACCCCTGACAAGAATTTCAATAAGAGCAGTGAACCAACATAGAACTGGAACCATCAGCCGTTATACCCTGAGAGATTTACTGAAGTGGAGATCTGAACACTTACGGACATGTCCCGTGTGCGAGGTAGATAGCCAGCAAACTAATACCTAATATGTTTAATCTAGCGGTATTAACTCGCTTCTTGTGCCACTCCTACTTCCTTATCTTTCCCGTCCCACCCGGTATTAAATGGTATTTAATCTAGACATTGCAGTCAAGGCTATATCAAGCCTAGTCTTTATTTCTTTGGTAGTGCGTCCATCACTGCTCATAGAAGATTGGTATAGGGAATTTCCGGTGTACCTCAAGAATATCGCAAACATAACAGAAAATGTGTACTTTAAAACGCACATATTTATATTTTAAACAACTTATTCGTACGAAGAGATTCATAAACGTTTATAAATATGAATAGTATCCATATGTGACAGAGGGGTTAGTGGTGTTACAATTCCAACTTCGTGTGAGCTAGCTCCGAGATAATGCGAAGATAAATCGACCTCGCTCTGCATTGGTCATGCTACAAGATGCATAAGTGATTTCTAAAGATGAACAGATTTACAGTTTAGCAGAGTGCACCATCAAAACAAGAGACTGTTGGAGTCAACCTTCATTGCGGAAACGGCACTTGATGATGATGAAAGATTCGATATAAAAATTATACACTTCCCAGACGTCGTGGTGACAGGACTACCTGAGTCGCAGTATCTATTATTTATGGTAGTCGTATGCTTTGATATAACAAAACTGGACTCGCGTTTGCTGTTAAAATGATCGTGCCTTATTTTTATTTCTTCAAAACATCACTAATGGAAAGCAATGTCCTACTCGGTTGGTATTTTTATTTCTTCAAAACATCACTAATGGAAAGCAATGTCCTACTCGGTTTGTATTTTTATTTCTTCAAAACATCACTAATGGAAAGCAATGTCCTACTCGGTTTGTATTTTTATTTCTTCAAAACATCACTAATGGAAAGCAATGTCCTACTCGGTTTGTATTTTTATTTCTTCAAAACATCACTAATGGAAAGCAATGTCCTACTCGGTTTGTATTTTTATTTCTTCAAAACATCGCTAATGGAAAGCAATGTCCTACTCGGTGTGTATTTTTATTTCTTCAAAACATCGCTAATGGAAAGCAATGTCCTACTCGGTGTGTATTTTTATTTCTTCAAAACATCACTAATGGAAAGCAATGTCCTACTCGGTTTGTATTTTTATTATTTTTAATATTTATTTTATAACGATATTCTCTATGCCAGGAATCACCACACGTTCAGATTTAATCTTATTCTTTATATTCCGCTGGCAATTATTACCAGGCCATAATAAGGAAGCATAGACTTCGCCTCATATCTGGTCATAGGCAACCTTATTTCAAAACGATTCGCTGAATTAAAACTCTGGCAAACACTTGACTGGCATAGACACGGAACCAGAATAGCATTCTGAAACCGAAAACGATACACAATTAAAGAATATAATATTCAATAAAGTGAGCATCATCAGGGGAAACAAATTATGGCATTCAATAATCTGAGATTCACCTGGGAAAACTAATTATGAACGTAATATTGGCATGCATGTAATGACATTAAGCGTTATTTTACTCCGAGTTCAATTAATGGGAGTTCAGTTAATGGGAGTTCAGTTAATGGGCAGGTTCATTATCATTTACAGGCAATATCAAGGCTGTTTTGGAATAATGAGAACTGCATATTTTTATTTAAATTATTCATTTGTTCTAAGTACGTGTTTATATAGACGCAACCCAATCCAGTTGCAGCTATAGAATAGACACATTTATGCAACAACGATATAGAATTATTATAGGTTTTTACACTAGGATATCATCATTACTGCAATACAACAGTGCTGTGGTGAATCTGATAATTAACGTATTACCTCTTCTCACAATCACAACACAAAGCAATTTGAAATATCACATTCACAACACAACAGTGTTGGAAATTATCTACAGACAACTGAGCAGCCGAACCTTTAAGCATATTCATTTTCTTTTATTGAAAACCTCGATACTGTAAATATTGACTAATGAATCGATACTGTTAAATATTTACTAAAGAATCGATACTGTTAAATATTGACTAAAGAATCGATACTTAAATATTGACTAAAGAATCGATACTATAAATATTGACTATAGAATCAATACATTAAAGAATCCCTGATCGATAAAAACGTCCTAAATATGATATTATAAGGTGTCTATAAAGTCGATATGAACTGTTTTCACACAGATTCGCACTAAATACTTACATTCATATGATGTAGCGTTACTAACAATGTAAATGAGTGCACATAGACTTTGTAGACACTCGGGTACAAACATAGAAGCCAGTACTTGCCATATTAATACAATGAAATCCCTTTATAACAACATAGAGCGGGCTAACGAAATGTGTACGTAATAAAAGAAATTCGCTATATACAGTACAAACAATAAAGAAAAATACAACTAGGGATTTTGAAAAATGTTAAATACTGAAATGTGTTATAAAAGAGTGCGCTATAGCGGGATATCAAGATCACGGGGTAGGCACAGAGAAAAGATAACGGGCAGTTTCAGTAAATGGTTTGGATTGACGACACCAACAGAGATGATGACATATATGAGTGATCGATGTTCATGGAGAAAATATGATCGCCAACGCCATTCGATATGGCACATGATGATGATGATGATATAGAGGGATTATACTGTAATATGTATGAATTGTTCTATAATGATGTTATGTCTATATTGTTCGATGATATAATGTTCTATGTCTAGAAAAAAAAATATAATGGAAAGCATATGTGCCTTGTTGACCAGGTATCACATTGGTTTGATCAGATAGACAGTATTCCAGCCGAATTTCTTCTAAAGAAACTGTTCTAAGATGAACTGTTTGCATGTAAGCGTTCAATCGGGGGCCAAAACAAAGGCTTCAAGGACTACTTGAAGACATCACTTAAGTAATGCAGGATTGACCCAAGCTCTTGGGAAACCACAGTTCATGACCGTCCAGCCTGGAACACTCAGATCAGAGAAAGTATTAAAAGTTTTTGAACAGGATCGACTCAAAAGAGATGGTTGGTTGGATGGTTGGTTGGATGGTTGGTTGGTTGTTTGCTAATCCAGCGGTTCAGGAACTCATGTTTTTTTAAATCCAATGCTAGTGTATGTTATATGCATGTGTTTGTTAGCTGTTGTTTTGTTCCATATAACGTGCTCCATTTATCTGGCCTTGGAGAAAGAAGCATTCGCTGACATCCAGTGCTGGATATTTTTTAAAAGGTGGTAGTCAACAGTTTGATATGGGTGAGTGTACATCGGGCACCCTGGAAAGTATTGTGGTTGTATTCTGTTCAGGTAGATTTTTAAGCTGCACATGTTGTGTCCGCAGTCAAAAAATGATACTCTGGTCTTTCCTTCCCAGGAGGTTGATGTTGTCTTGAGGGGATTTGGGCTGGTCATATATATAGATTCCCTCCCAGTTTTTCCAATGGCCCAACTGTTCACGCAATTTTCTATGTTAACAGATTTTAACTGTGTGCATGAATGATTGTGTATATGGCTGCTCTTGTTGTGCTCCCTTCTTTGCTAGTCTGTCTGCCTTATCATTGCCAGTGTTTGAGTGGTTAGCAATTCACTGCATAACAATGCTGACTTCATAAGATGTAAGCAGCAGGTTGGCATGGTGATATATTTAAACGAGCTCAGGTTTACAATGTCCATCACATTCTAGTGCTTGAAGAGCAGAGGGCAGACATAGAATCTGTAAAAATAACAATGTTTTGGACTGTTGATGGAAAGGTATAAAATATGGTCTTCATGTGGTACAAGACAACTTCTAGTGCGGTTATTTCAGCTTCATAGTTAGAACATATCTCCCCACAGGCATTAAACAACTCATCAGATATTTTGTTTGGATATTCTATATAGACACCATAACAAGTGTGCCAGATGGTCACTTTCTACACATCTATGGTATGTGCTGTTAGCTGGGTGACATGTCCGAGAATGCCGTTCCTGATATAGGTAATTCAATGGTGTCAAAGGTATCAAATTCGTAGAAGATTAACTTCGCTGTACTCGGTTTCCCATATATACTAGTCACTCTCAACTAGGCGGCAAGTCGTCTGCAGATAGTACCACTCATAGCACGTAACTCTGCAGCTTCAAGTGATAATCCACTGGGATCTCCGAAAAAATTTACCTTACAAACAAGACGACATGAGCCGGATTCGAACCCATGACCTCTTGAACACAAGGCGAACAGCTTAACCACTATGAGCTACGGCAGGTGATGCATTTACAGGTGTAGCTGGTGTATCCTGGCATATAAGTTTCAGTGTCTTTGTGTATAGTCTCCCGTAAGAGGGCCACTTGTATCTTTGTGTATAGCATCACCACCAGGTATGTGGGTTTCAACCTATGCACTGCTCCGAGCCACTGCAGCCAAGATAGAGTTCACTGTGCTCATGTCCCGCCACCAATTGACTACTAGTTATGCCGAACTTCTCTATGGCTCCAGGCATACCACCAAATGTACACGGCAAAAGAATTGTCACGTCCTGAGTCACTGTGCCTCTATGATGGGCCTTAGCCATAGGAAAAAACAGTGCTGTCAGCTTCCCCTCGCCAGTACGTCACAGTACATCTCTGGCTCCCTCCCGACCACAGAGAGCATACATACTAATAACGATGCATTCTTTAAAAAAAATAAACAAATTGCAGCAATAATAAAAAAGCATGAGAAGCATACTTGTATAGATGACATGCTACAAAGCTTCCATATGTGAGCATGAATATAACAGCATGTCATCTACTAAGGTTTTCGATTGCATGGGTGGTTTGTCCAGTGGGACCAGCAGACGCAACCGCATGCGTATTCAAAAGGAAAAAAAGACGAGATCAGACTGTTTTTCCTCAACTAAAAAATTACTCTATTTCTGCTCACATTGCAACAGGTCTTTTAGAGTCCAGAATGAGCTCATCAGCCATCTGAGAACTCACACACAATCAAACAAAAAATGACCATCTGAGAACTCACACACAATCAAACAAAAAATAACCATCTGAGAACTCACACACAATCAAACAAAAAATGACCATCTGAGAACTCACACACAATCAAACAAAAAATGACCATCTGAGAACTCACACACAATCAAACAAAAAATGACCATCTGAGGACTTACAAACAATCAAATCAAACGTGTTCATCTGAGGACTCACAAACAATAAAACCAAACTTGACCATTCTTAATGTCATGTTCATCTTCTGCCACAGGCACAGGTCTATAGATTGGGAAAACATCCAGAATGAGACAATGAGAGTGGATGTACTAGGAATATGCCCATCACTGCAATGTAATTTTTGCGTGATCTCCCCGGTATTAGAGTGCGGCATCGGGTAGCGCTCGTGAAGTCATGCCTAAAGGTAACAGAATATACTCACCACCAATTGCACCAACGCCTGTGTGAGACGAAAGTAAAACGGTTCAAGAGGGGTAGGTCATGGATGGCAGAATCTGAAGAGAAGCTGAAGATTGGATAATAAAACTGTAATATGAAATATCGACTTTTCGACTAGAATGTCTTTACCAAGAAAGGGACGAAAAAACACAGAATTAATCACAAAATGAAATAATGATGATGATGACTAAACATGGTCACAATCGACATCATAAAAGTCACGTACATATCCGCCAGCTATTTTCCCCGTCATCATCTTCCTCCTTCTTCCTCTTGACTGATTCAGTATTTGAGTACTCTCTTCGACACAAAATGATTCCTGCTGTGTTGTGTCTTTTACTTGGACGATACATCAATTTGTGTGATCAAGGTTGCAAACTTATTTATAACAAAGTTGTCTGAGCAAGTTGGTGAATAAGTTCCATTGATCTCAGGATGTCAGGTTTACCACTGACGTTTTAAAAAAAAAAGGAATATCACATTGTAAAACATCTAGATAACCCTCCAGATTATAATTCAATATAAATATGGCATCAGTCCTGACAAATATATCTTTATTTAAAAAGGGCCATTCTCCCGTTTTCGTGCGCAATCCCATAGTTTCCATTAGAGCTTTTTGTGATTTTTTTTTTAAAGTATGGGAAGAATTTACCGTATTTAAGCTAAAATCTTACTACTTCCTGAAGAAAAAAACAAAATATATTAAGGCAAATTTAGACACATTAACCACAACAGTCCAGACGGCGGCTGAAACCCCCAGATCTGTTTTAAAAATTCCAGCTGTGGCAACACGTTACAATTGGGAGAATTATTCATTTAATCTGATCACTTGACATGCAGTTTATGGGAAGTCACAAGAAATGATACCTTAATTCAAGAACCGATATCTCTTTAACTCTTTGTTTCCTGCGGCGTTTTCGACAAGACAAGTGTGAAAATGACACTTAAATCTCACTACTAAGAGATTATGTCTTTCATCCTGATAACTTCACTTCAGACAAAGCTCAGTCGAAAGTTGACAAGTGCCTCGTGTCTTGAAATTTTCCAGTTAGAGAAGATCAAAGCTCGGGAAACTCTAGCAGAAAGTAGGGGCAAGTATAACAACCCTTGTACTCAGATTAGAAACCCTGTTAGCCAATTGGTTATTCCAGAATATGGTCTGACACTTCATTAGAAGTTGTAGTTTATCAGCTCCAATTCTCAAATCCTGTCTATTAGCAACTTTCTTGGATTCCGTTTCAGAAATGACTTACAACTAGTTTGATCTCAAGACGATTTCTGTTAGAGACCAAGACTAGCGTAAGACAACATTAACGTAGATATGTTGGTGTCTCACGTCAAATACAACATTAACACAGATCTGTCGGTGTCTCTCGTCAAATACAACATTAACACAGATCTGTCGGTGTCTCACGTCAAATATAACATAAACAGAGATCTGTCGGTGTCTCACGTCAAATATAACATAAACAGAGATCTGTCGGTGTCTCACGTCAAATATAACATAAACACAGATCTGTCGGTGTCTCAAATATAACATAAACAGAGATCTGTCGGTGTCTCACGTCAAATATAACATAAACAGAGATCTGTCGGTGTCTCACGTCAAATATAACATAACACAGATCTGTCGGTGTCTCAAATATAACATAAACAGAGATCTGTCGGTGTCTCACGTCAAATATAACATAAACAGATATCTTTGTGATCTCAAGTCAAAGGACTGTAGATATGATTGCATCATGGGGGGGGGGATTATCTGTGAAGAAGAAGGCCAATCGTGCGTTTTCCTGAGATCTTCCTTGATAAAATATTTGATGACCTTTCTGTGGAAAATGGCTAAAAGGGGAGAGGTGTTGTGGTGGCTTTTGGCAAGATTTTTGACCAAGTTCCAAGTACTAAAAGTCATGTTCCGATTTGGTAGGGAAAAAATGAGGGGGTTTTAACCCACCATCCCCTTCCCATACCTACAGGCCTGCATTTTTGGCCACGTGTTTGCAACTATTACCAATACTCTTTCGTGTAATAGCGGTAACATTAAGGGGGAGATCGAAACACATATCGATATGTCTTTTTGAAGTGATCATAATGATGGTGGTGGTGGTGGTGGTGGTGGTGGTGGTAGTGGTGTTGGTGGTGGTGGTAGTGGTGTTGGTGGTGGTGGTGTTGGTAATGAGTCGATGACTATTTGAAATCAGAGAATCTCTAGCGTGTGAGAAAGAAATGGTAAAGAAAAAGTATATCAGAATGATCGGAGTACATTGTTCAATGGTGATGCTGCTCGGATTACTACACGACTGTTTCAAATCAATGATTCATCTTCAGCATTGGTTCTCAAACTCCCGCTGGTTCACCCTTATATCAGGACAATAGTTGTACTAGATTTACAGCAGTACGCAGTCCAGAGAATGAAAATAAGTTTTGTTGTCATTATGTTTGCGCCAATTGCCGGACATATTCGTTTTCGGTCGGTTTAGTAGTGGTAAAAGTAGCATTCTCATTTTCACATTTGATCTTCATAGAGAACGTTCATCATTCTAGTGTGTTTTCACTCCGATACATCATACTTGTAAAGTTTTCTGTGAAGTGATCAACTCTTGAGAAGCGAATACATCAACCCATTATTTATGTAGCTCATTACTCATTCAGAATTTATCAGAACTACAAACATTAACGGAGATATGCCTACAGAATAATTTATCTACGCTATATTCAAATCTGGACAATACCGTCAACCATATGATGGTCGATGACTACAAGTCCCCGATGTTCTATCTCGGAATGTGGTTATCATGTTTACTCTGCGAGGCCCTGCCTTGAGATAGGTAGACGCTCTAATCTTAGGCAGATCGAAGTGTGTTTATACATGCAAATTATGATTCTACCACGCAGGAAATGAGGGGAAAGTTCTTAATATCAGCTCTGTTTTATGTGAGATTTTACTGTCAGGGTCTGGTATCTGGGCAACGGTTGTCGGATCTGCTGACGGTGAATAGAGACGTGAAAATTCTAGATGATATGGACATTATTGGAATGACTTGGTAGCCTGCGATTAATAATATGATTATCTGGCAGGCAGATGTGACGAGGTAAATCTACAAAACTGTATCTTGTATGACATTTCAGAATAGATGGACGATTGGATAGGTCCCTTGTCAATACAGTCATGTGGACACATCGGCATCATCCTCCTTATTTAACGCTATTTGACTTTTCCCGTGATGTCATTGGCTATTGTCATAAGTATACACAAAGTGACCAATGAAAACCACGTTAAAAAGTCAGACAGAGTCACTTCAGAAGAATGATTCTCAGTCCGCAGGACTGTATTGTCGAGGGACTCGGATTTCTACTAGAATGCGCACGTGTGTTGGTAGGGTCAAATAGGGGAGCAAAGAATTAAAACACTGTCATGCATGCATGTCGTAAGGGGCAAATAAGAAGGTTAATGGGGTGGAGTTGGGTTTTCCATCTCATATAGGGTAAGTTGCCCAGAAGCTATGATGAAGTCGGATGTGTTAGGCCGAAAATCTTTGATATCACAACTAAGGTGTAAACCATGGTACAACGCATTCCACTTTCCGGACTACATCCTGCAACTCCGCATGAATTAGAGAATGAACACAGAAGAAAAAAACGAGAATAAATTGCAGTCTTCTGTGCAAGGCGTAAGAGACGACTAAGGAGTAATGGTGTACGGTTGACTGTACCGACCCATGATATACTCTGCGAAGAAGATTGATGTGTCTGGTTGACTTACCAACCCATGCCCTACTCTGGGATGAATATTGATGTGTCAGGCTGACTGTACCGACCAATGATCTTCTCTGAGATAAAGAATGATAAAGATTAATGTCTGGTCTGCTATGAAAGAATAAACGGTTATCTACAGTATGCATTCATAAAGCAAGCAGTGTTGCCATTTTGGTGCTGTTCATACTACATCTGATTACTTTTTCATATTAAAAAAACATCTTAATCATAGATGTGCCAACATTATAGAATGTGTCAACATCATAGATGTGCCAACATTATAGAATTAATGCGGGCGCACTAACTTAGTACTTTTCTAGAAACATCTAGCGCTTTTTTTTACGCATGAGACAAAAGAGCTTTTTGACGAATCAGTTGGCAACACTGATTGCAAGAAAGATATGATAGTCTCCTCCACTCTAAAATAGAGGACTGCCTAGTATGTGGAATTGTACTCTGCAGTCACAATGAATAAATAAGTTGTTGATAATAGAGAAGAGGGGTGCGGGGGGGGGTGTTTGTCAAATGTTAACGTCAACAACATTCCGACAGAAATATACCAATTAAATTGTTTGAATTTGTTTTTTTTTAGAAAAATCTGTAAAAGGTATGTTTATTTGTTAGGCATATTTTCTCGGCATAAAAATGGGAAGGGGCGTGTGTTAGGTTTTTTTCCTTCCATAATTAGGTACGGGAGTCTAGTCTCTGATTTCTTGACAACTAGGTGGAAAATCTGTTGAAGTAATTATGTACGGACAGAGTTGAGATTTTTCATCCATCTTTTATATATATATATATTGCTATAGGAAGCATTCCTTACTATAATATTAAGTTTATTAATCTATTGATTCGCGAAATAATTGACACATTAAACTATTGAGTCACTACTCTAAATGTCGCATCTCTTTATTGACGCACTCATTAACTGACGCATCGATTTGTTGATCCGAACATCAAGTTGCTCGCTTACTTCTCGCTGGCTTAGTTTAAGAATTATCGCATTACGTCTAAGCGATTTCTACGCAGGTTTATCGATTACGTCAATATGTCAATCAATGAAAGGACGGGTTGAAAATAGCGCCGCTGGTCAGTTTTAATGTTCAGTCTTAATTGAAGTGATTGACAGTAATTGTGCGAAGTGTGAATATTCTGTACTGAGAAAAGATGAACATGTGAAGTCAATAGGGTGAGACTTCACCGTGGAAGTCTCTAACATATGCTGAAGTTGTCCCCAATCATGGCATTTCAGTGTCCAAAAATGTGACATTGCAGTATCGATAGACATTCTTGAGACTAACGGGAATTGAACCAGGTCCGTTCTGACTGCACCGAATCGCTGTGCAACTCGAGTATTTTTAGTGTTTTTGTACTTGACTAACCGCGTCTAAAAAAAGGACATTCAAACTGTGTACTCAAGTCACTGAGAACGGACCAATCGAAACAAATTTTATTACAAGATCAACGAACAAGTATTGAAGTCTACTCGGTATCAACAAACTTAGAACAGCTGTAGTCATACTACAAGTTGCCGTCAGAACGGACATGGTTAAATTCCCGTTAGTCTCAAAAATGTTTAATTAATTGATCTTCTTGCTTCGTACTTGAATGTATCGATGGTTGGTTGTTGATTCAGAGGTCCATGGGCTCATGCCCGTTGACTCAATGTCATTGTGTGATATATGCGTGTGTTTGTGAGCTGTTGCTTGTTGGGGAGTCTGCGGATTTTCATGTAATGAGCGGCATTTCCTCCCAGTGAGAATTCCCACAAAGTATCACTAGAGTTTTCCGTATTATTATTATTATTCAAACCGTTTACTCTCTTGACAGCCGCTAGAATAACACATTTCTTGATTTTAAAGTTATTTCACAATTTCATCATTATTCCATTAATCTTTAGCGATCAAGAAAAACATATATATGGAGGGGGGGGGGGTCGCTAATGTCAGAAAAGCATGAATGATTTACATGTTTCGAGACCGGACCATGATGTATTGATGTCTTGTGTATGAAATGGATGTGGTTTTTCTGAAAGTCGTGGGGTATATCGCTTGAAGCCACGGAGTTACGTGCCATGAGTGGTACTCTCGGAAATCGGTGTGTTGCTTCATTGAGACGGACGGAGTACATATGGGGTGAAACTACAGTACGAAGAAGTCCATCCTCTATGCGTTTCTAACCCTATTTAATATTTCTATTACACTAAAATGTGAGAGATGTTTTAAAACAGTGATCTTAAAGTTGTTGTTGATGTTATTGTTGTTCTGTATCCAATTTGAATTTCTAGGCACTTTACCCCGTAGGTTGCGGTTTCCTTCGGGAGGAAAATTTGTTAATTTGACCCCCGTAAGGAAAACACATTCATTTATGCAAGATATTGCGGCAGAGGAATCAAGAAAAAGTTGTTATTGTTGCCACTACTGTTGTTAATGTTGTTGTCATTGTTGTTGATTTTATTGATCATGTTGCTGATGATGTTGTTGTTACTGTTTTTGATGTTATTGATTATGTTGTTGATGTTATTGTTTTTGATGTTATTGATTATGTTGTTGATGTTATTGTTTTTGATGTTATTGATTATGTTGTTGATGTTATTGTTTTTGATATTATTGATTATGTTGCTGATGATGTTGTTGTTGTAAGTTATTGTTTTTGTTGTCATTGTTGTTGTCATTGTTGTTGATGCTATTGATTATGATGTTATTGTTGTTATTAACTATGTTATTGATGTTCTTGTTGATGTTGTTGTTGTTGTCGCTGTTGTTGATGTTTTTGATTATGTTGTTGGTGATGTAGTCATTGCCGTTGATGATATTGTTGTTGTTGATGTTATTGATGTTGTTGATATCACTTTTGTCGATGTTATTGATGATGGTTGTTTTGAGTGGGTTTTGTGTGAAACTTGCTTTAACCTTGCTTAAATAAATAAACTGACTATTCATTAGTTTCTGTCGTGCGATGTATATGACTATTGTTGTCTAATGTCTCTGTTCTATCCATCGTGGTGTACGATCATGTGGTATTCGTGGCCTGTACCTCTAGTTCAGGATGAACATTGTAAGTGAATAGGCCAAGTCTTCTTGCAAGGTATATCGTAGGAGGTGATTGAAGAAAGTTGATGGATACGCTGGCAACTGTCACCTGTGAAAAAAACATCATGGCACTGGGTGTCTTGTCTCAATTTTTTACTTTTGTCAACTGTCAAATGGTCCCCATCGATGACAAAGAGATACAGACCAGCGGACATTTCACCTGCCATTTTGTGGCAGACTCCTAGGTGACGGGGGGGGGGGGGGTTGATATGTGTACCATTTCTCTGAATAGGTGAACAAATATTACAGAAGAATAATGTACTGTTCGGCCCAGGGTTGTACGTTAATTTACACACCTGGTAGGATAACGTAATACTCCTGTATGTTAACTTACACACCTGGTAGGATAACGTAATACTCCTGTATGTTAACTTACACACCTGGTAGGATACGAAATACTCCTGTATATTACCTTACACACCTGGTAGGATAAAGTAATACTCCTGTGTGTTAACTTACACACCTGGTAGGATAAGGTGATTCTGTGATACTCCTGTATTGGAATGTTCCGTTAAGGGACTAAATAAGCATCGTTGGCCACCTGCCCAGTCCCATCCCTAGCACATCTAAGCCATTAAGACAAGAAACTAAATGATTTCGGGTGTTACCGCTGTTACTTAGAGAATAATGTGCTTTTTTAATCAGAAATGATATGGATTGTCAACGTTTACCTGCTCACAGCTAATGGAATTAATCCATCATGCAGCCGTTATACGACTTACACTTAAATAAAAAGGAAATGGAGTTTTATTTTGTCGGACGTGATTTCTAAACTAGCAAGTTGTAACCCAGTCATTATAAGCTCATCAAATACTACTATTATTGCTGCTGTTACTACTACTACTACTACTACTACTATTACTACTACTACTACTTCTACTACTACTATTACTACTACTACTACTACTTCTACTCTATTACTACTACTACTACTACTACTACTCTATTACTACTACTACTACTACTACTGCTACTTCTATTACCACTACTACTACTACTTCTACTACTACTACTACTACTACTATTACTACTTCTACTACTACTACTACTACTACTACTTCTATTACTACTACTACTACTACTATTACTACTACTACTACTGCTACTTCTACTACTACTACTACTTCTATTACTACTACTACTACTACTTCTACTACTACTACTACTACTACTACTACTATTACTACTACTGCTACTTCTACTACTACTACTACTTCTATTACTACTACTACTACTACTTCTACTACTACTACTACTACTACTACTTCTATTACTACTACTACTACTTCTACTACTACTACTACTACTACTACTACTACTACTACTGCTACTTCTACTACTACTACTACTACTACTACTTCTATTACTACTACTACTACTTCTACTACTACTACTACTACTACTACTTCTACTACTACTACTACTACTACTTCTACTACTTCTATTACTACTACTACTACTTCTATTACTACTACTACTATTACTACTACTACTACTACTACTACTACTACTACTACTACTACTACTTCTATTACTACTTATATTACTACTACTATTACTACTACTACTACTACTACTTCTACTACTACTACTACTTCTATTACTACTACTACTACTTCTATTACTACTACTACTACTTCTACTACTACTACTACTACTACTACTTCTATTACTACTACTACTACTTCTATTACTACTACTACTACTACTACTACTACTGCTACTTCTACTATTACTACTACTACTACTTCTATTACTACTACTACTACTACTACTACTTCTACTACTACTACTACTACTACTACTTCTACTACTTCTATTACTACTACTTCTATTACTACTACTACTATTACTACTACTACTACTGCTACTTCTACTACTACTACTACTACTACTACTTCTATTACTACTATTACTACTACTTCTACTACTACTACTACTACTACTACTATTACTACTACTACTACTACTTCTACTACTTCTATTACTACTACTACTTCTATTACTACTACTACTTCTATTACTACTACTACTACTGCTACTTCTATTACTACTACTACTACTGCTACTTCTATTACTACTGCTACTACTACTACTTCTATTACTACTACTACTACTGCTACTTCTATTACTACTACTACTACTACTTCTATTACTACTACTTCAACTACTGCTGCTACTACTACTACTACTACTGCTACTAGTACCACTACTACTAATGCTGCTGTAGAGACTACTACTACTACTACTTCTACTTCTATTACTACTACAACTACTCCAACTACTGCTGCTACTACTACTACTACTACTACTAATGCTGCTACTACTACTACTACTACTACTACTACTATTACTACTACTACTACTAATGCTGCTGTAGAGACTACTACTACTACAACTATTACTACTACTTCTACTACTTCTATTACTACTACTATTACTACTACTTCTATTACTACTACTACTACTACTTCTACTTCTATTACTACTACTACTACTACTACTTCAACTACTACTGCTACTAGTACTACTACTACTAATGCTGCTGTAGAAATTACTACTACTACTACTACTTCTACTACTTCTACTTCTATTACTACTACTACTACTACTACTTCAACTACTACTGCTACTAGTACTACTACTACTAATGCTGCTGTAGAAATTACTACTACTATTACTACTACTATTACTACTACTATTGTGGTGACATTACCTGCTACACAAAGCATGTGCTGTATAATGAACATCTCTACAACATACAACTTGTTTCTTTCTTGACCTTACTTCTGAACTATTACAAGTGTTGCTTTTACAAATGAAGTCTTCTGTTTTCGTTCTCACACGAATATCAGCATATCAGCAGGATGCAGCTCAGAGAACAGAACGCGTTGTGCTATAGTTTAGTTTAGCTGCGATATCTGAGCATTTCGGCTTGATACAACCGACTTCAGTATGCCGTATAGGTCATTTCGATCTGTATGGATGGGACAGAAAATTCACCCCACACCTACCGTAGCCGCATCTTACTACTAGTCGCATCTTGGCTGGTAACCAGTGTCGCTATTATTTCCCCGCTCTCCCGTTCGTACCCGGCACCGAAATTTGAAGTGAATACTAAACATATTTTCTTCAAATGCTTAGCCTTAGATTCAATATTTACCTGTGACCACGCCCTTCTCTACAACAGTCATGCGAGCTGACCTCCAAATAGCGTCATGTATCTCACCAGGTTTTTCATTGGCTGACGACACAAAGTATTCACAAGTGACCAATGATCTATCGTATCAGACAAAATATGTGACGCTATTTGAGATCATCGCGCATGCCTATCCTTAAGAAGGACTTAGTTGTATGTATCATGTTTATATTATTATCACAGGGATGTATCAAGGAAGATGAAATGGCGACACTAGCTTTCCGTTGCCAGGACTAAACACGGCTTGAAATCTAGTAGAACCATGTGTCCTGATACTAGAGCTAGTTTAATGACGTAAAAATGCAACTATGTGTTGATGGACGCTGCTTTCAACCGTAGATGTTAGTCGAATTTGGTTATATTAGAGTTTTAAAATATCAAGAAATAGTGGAGTACCTAGATTGAGACATTATTTATAAAATAGGTAGAACCCAGGCTTTACATAAGGGGAGATAATGATCTCCCGGCCACGCCCCTCACGAGAGGAAGATTGAATACGACATTCAGTACTAAGAAGCAACCGAAAAAACCCCAGCTATCAACCTCCCCCCTTCCATGTCCATAATAGTTTTCCCCAAAACATTGTTCTGGTATCCAGTGACTACGACATCCGGGTATTGTGACTACTATACTAGAGAGCTCTAGTGGTGGGAATTTGAGAATGAACAAAACAAAAAAAAACAATCTATACATCTGCTCATATTTGTACTACATCCATAGCTCACCCTGGACACCCTGATACACTTAACAAGGACTATTTTAAAAAAAGAAATCCACAGCAAAACAGAACCCGAGCAGCCGATCTGAGTGCAAATAATCATCATACCGAGTCACTGGTTTGGTCTACAAATTCCCATAAACCTGCCAGATTGACTTATCCTACAATTTACCCGAGCATGCCAGTGTCGGATTTGAAAGAACAACAATACCCCATTTTGTTTATTTTTGGAATAAACCCAAAATGTCTAGCTTGACACTGGAAATCGTGGCATGTGCCAGTGAGGTCGGTTTTTAGATATGGAACGGTTTAAAAAAATCTTTTTACATAGTTGATTTAAGATGGTAAAAAATAGGATAGGAGAAATGGAAAGTTATAGGACGTCAGGTGCTGGGGAGGTACTGTTCACAAGCAGACAGCTGTTTTTAATAAATTTTTTAATGAGGAACAACGAAAATGGGTGAGAAGGTAATTATTACAATAGAAGTATATACGTGAGATGCAGGCAACCTTTTTGAGTTGTGGTGCCAAATTAAGATTTTTTTCACGTGACATGAGACCAACGAGGATTTTTTTCTATGTTACAACTCAAGCTAATGCTTCCTGAGTTCAGTAACCAGACAGGCCCGTTGATAACAAAGAGCTGGGTGGTTGTGAGAGACAAAGGGGGTTCTGGTGAGGGGAAGTTGATACCCTCTGACCTCATAGGAAATAAAACAATAACATAAATACTAGGGAAATAGCAAACATTATGGGAACACTCACACATTTCCTAATTGTTGGAACACTCATACATTTCCTAATTGTGGGAACACTAACACGTTTCCTAATTGTGGGAACACTAACACGTTTCCTAATTGTGGGAACACTCACACATTTCCTAATTGTGGGAACACTCACACATTTCCTAATTGTGGGAACACTCACACATTTCCTAATTGTGGGAACACTCACACATTTCCTAATTGTGGGAACACTAACAAGTTTCCTAATTGTGGGAACACTCACACATTTCCTAATTGTGGGAACACTCACACGTTTCCTAATTGTGGGAACACTAACAAGTTTCCTAATTGTGGGAACACTAACAAGTTTCCTAATTGTGGGAACACTAACAAGTTTCCTAATTGTGGGAACACTCACACATTTCCTAATTGTGGGAACACTAACACGTTTCCTAATTGTGGGAACACTAACAAGTTTCCTAATTGTGGGAACACTAACAAGTTTCCTAATTGTGGGAACACTAACAAGTTTCCTAATTGTGGGAACACTCACACATTTCCTAATTGTGGGAACACTCACACGTTTCCTAATTGTGGGAACACTAACAAGTTTCCTAATTGTGGGAACACTAACAAGTTTCCTAATTGTGGGAACACTAACAAGTTTCCTAATTGTGGGAACACTCACACGTTTTCTAATTGTGGGAACACTAACACGTTTCCTAATTGTGGGAACACTCACACATTTCCTAATTGTGGGAACACTAACAAGTTTCCTAATTGTGGGAACACTCACACATTTCCTAATTGTGGGAACACTCACACGTTTCCTAATTGTGGGAACACTAACAAGTTTCCTAATTGTGGGAACACTAACAAGTTTCCTAATTGTGGGAACTCTAACACGTTTCTTAATTGTGGGAACACTAACACATTTCCTAATTGTGGGAACACTCACACGTTTTCTAATTGTGGGAACACTAACACGTTTCCTAATTGTGGGAACACTAACACGTTTCCTAATTGTGGGAACACTAACAAGTTTCCTAATTGTGGGAACACTAACAAGTTTCCTAATTGTGGGAACACTAACAAGTTTCCTAATTGTGGGAACACTAACAAGTTTCCTAATTGTGGGAACACTAACACATTTCCTAATTGTGACAACACTAACACATTTCCTAATTGTGGGAACACTAACAAGTTTCCTAATTGTGGGAACACTAACACATTTCCTAATTGTGGGAACACTAACAAGTTTCCTAATTGTGGGAACACTAACAAGTTTCCTAATTGTGGGAACACTAACAAGTTTCCTAATTGTGGGAACACTAACAAGTTTCCTAATTGTGGGAACACTAACAAGTTTCCTAATTGTGGGAACACTAACAAGTTTCCTAATTGTGGGAACACTAACAATTTTCCTAATTGTGGGAACACTAACAAGTTTCCTAATTGTGGGAACACTAACACATTTCCTAATTGTGGGAACACTAACACGTTTCCTAATTGTGGGAACACTAACAAGTTTCCTAATTGTGGGAACACTAACAAGTTTCCTAATTGTGGGAAAACTAACAAGTTTCCTAATTGTGGGAACACTAACAAGTTTCCTAATTGTGGGAACACTAACAAGTTTCCTAATTGTGGGAACACTAACAAGTTTCCTAATTGTGGGAACACTAACACATTTCCTAATTGTGGGAACACTAACAAGTTTCCTAATTGTGGGAACACTAACAAGTTTCCTAATTGTGGGAACACTAACAAGTTTCCTAATTGTGGGAACACTAACAAGTTTCCTAATTGTGGGAACACTAACAAGTTTCCTAATTGTGGGAACACTAACAAGTTTCCTAATTGTGGGAACACTAACAAGTTTCCTAATTGTGGGAACACTAACAAGTTTCCTAATTGTGGGAACACTCACACGTTTCCTAATTGTGGGAACTCTAACAAGTTTCCTAATTGTGGGAACACTAACAAGTTTCCTAATTGTGGGAACACTCACAAGTTTCCTAATTGTTGGAACACTCACACATTTCCTAATTGTGGGAACACTAACAAGTTTCCTAATTGTGGGAACACTAACAAGTTTCCTAATTGTGGGAACACTAACAAGTTTCCTAATTGTGGGAACACTAACACATTTCCTAATTGTGGGAACACTAACAAGTTTCCAAATTGTGGGAACACTAACAAGTTTCCTAATTGTGGGAACTCTAACAAGTTTCCTAATTGTGGGAACACTCACACATTTCCTAATTGTGGGAACACTAACACATTTCCTAATTGTGGGAACACTAACAAGTTTCCTAATTGTGGGAACACTCACACGTTTCCTAATTGTGGGAACACTAACAAGTTTCCTAATTGTGGGAACACTAACAAGTTTCCTAATTGTGGGAACACTAACAAGTTTCCTAATTGTGGGAACACTAACACATTTCCTAATTGCGTGAACACTAACACATTTCCTAATTGTGGGAACACTAACACATTTCCTAATTGTGGGAACACTCACACATTTCCTAATTGTTGGAACACTCACACATTTCCTAATTGTGGGAACACTAACACATTTCCTAATTGTGGGAACACTAACAAGTTTCCTAATTGTTGGAACACTAACACATTTCCTAATTGTGGGAACACTAACACGTTTCCTAATTGTGGGAACACTAACAAGTTTCCTAATTGTTGGAACACTAACACATTTCCTAATTGTGGGAACACTAACACATTTCCTAATTGTGGGAACACTAACAAGTTTCCTAATTGTGGGAACACTCACAAGTTTCCTAATTGTTGGAACACTCACACATTTCCTAATTGTGGGAACACTAACAAGTTTCCTAATTGTGGGAACACTAACAAGTTTCCTAATTGTGGGAACACTAACAAGTTTCCTAATTGTGGGAACACTAACAAGTTTCCTAATTGTGGGAACACTAACAAGTTTCCTAATTGTGGGAACACTAACAAGTTTCCTAATTGTGGGAACACTCACACATTTCCTAATTGTTGGAACACTCACACATTTCCTAATTGTGGGAACACTAACAAGTTTCCTAATTGTGGGAACACTAACAAGTTTCCTAATTGTGGGAACACTAACAAGTTTCCTAATTGTGGGAACACTAACACATTTCCTAATTGTGGGAACACTAACAAGTTTCCTAATTGTGGGAACACTAACAAGTTTCCTAATTGTGGGAACACTAACAAGTTTCCTAATTGTGGGAACACTAACAAGTTTCCTAATTGTGGGAACACTAACAAGTTTCCTAATTGTGGGAACACTAACAAGTTTCCTAATTGTGGGAACACTAACAAGTTTCCTAATTGTGGGAACACTAACAAGTTTCCTAATTGTGGGAACACTCACACGTTTCCTAATTGTGGGAACTCTAACAAGTTTCCTAATTGTGGGAACACTAACAAGTTTCCTAATTGTGGGAACACTAACAAGTTTCCTAATTGTGGGAACACTAACACATTTCCTAATAGTGGGAACACTAACAAGTTTCCAAATTGTGGGAACACTAACAAGTTTCCTAATTGTGGGAACTCTAACAAGTTTCCTAATTGTGGGAACACTCACACATTTCCTAATTGTGGGAACACTAACACATTTCCTAATTGTGGGAACACTAACAAGTTTCCTAATTGTGGGAACACTCACACGTTTCCTAATTGTGGGAACACTAACAAGTTTCCTAATTGTGGGAACACTAACAAGTTTCCTAATTGTGGGAACACTAACAAGTTTCCTAATTGTGGGAACACTAACACATTTCCTAATTGTGTGAACACTAACACATTTCCTAATTGTGGGAACACTAACACATTTCCTAATTGTGGGAACACTCACACATTTCCTAATTGTTGGAACACTCACACATTTCCTAATTGTGGGAACACTAACACATTTCCTAATTGTGGGAACACTAACAAGTTTCCTAATTGTTGGAACACTAACACATTTCCTAATTGTGGGAACACTAACACGTTTCCTAATTGTGGGAACACTAACAAGTTTCCTAATTGTTGGAACACTAACACATTTCCTAATTGTGGGAACACTAACACATTTCCTAATTGTGGGAACACTAACAAGTTTCCTAATTGTGGGAACACTCACAAGTTTCCTAATTGTTGGAACACTCACACATTTCCTAATTGTGGGAACACTAACAAGTTTCCTAATTGTGGGAACACTAACAAGTTTCCTAATTGTGGGAACACTAACAAGTTTCCTAATTGTGGGAACACTAACAAGTTTCCTAATTGTGGGAACACTAACAAGTTTCCTAATTGTGGGAACACTAACAAGTTTCCTAATTGTGGGAACACTCACAAGTTTCCTAATTGTTGGAACACTCACACATTTCCTAATTGTGGGAACACTAACAAGTTTCCTAATTGTGGGAACACTAACAAGTTTCCTAATTGTGGGAACACTAACAAGTTTCCTAATTGTGGGAACACTAACAAGTTTCCTAATTGTGGGAACACTCACAAGTTTCCTAATTGTTGGAACACTCACACATTTCCTAATTGTGGGAACACTAACAAGTTTCCTAATTGTGGGAACACTAACAAGTTTCCTAATTGTGGGAACACTAACAAGTTTCCTAATTGTGGGAACACTAACAAGTTTCCTAATTGTGGGAACACTAACAAGTTTCCTAATTGTGGGAACACTAACAAGTTTCCTAATTGTGGGAACACTAACAAGTTTCCTAATTGTGGGAACACTAACAAGTTTCTTAATTGTGGGAACACTAACAAGTTTCCTAATGGTTTTCCCAAAAATTCATTAAAGCCCTGAAGAAAATCAACTTTTGTAAGGTAACCCCCGCCCCTTTATTCGACGATGCCTATGTACCTACGCCCCTGGATCAGCACATACAATAATTTTAGACCAGCATCGCGGGTCAGTAAAACAGGCATTCCGGTCCCACATTCACCCGCGGGTCGTACTTTCCTCAATATGATATGAACTAAGTTCCCACTTTATTTGCTGGAATGTATCAGTGATAGAGCACCTCCACCGTTACTGCTGGAATGTATCAGTGATAGAGCACCTCCACCGTTACTGCTGGAATGTATCAGTGATAGAGCACCTCCACCGTTACTCCGGTTACAATACCAACTTATTTCCTCGGTCCTTGTAAATTGTTGCACATTTTATTTATAAAGACTGGGTCTCAAATGAAAAATTGCCCATGTATGCTCTTAGATAAGGAGGGAGTTTGGGGTTTTCAACCTCCCCACCTTGACAACTTGTCTACGGTCCTGCGCCCAAGGTAAGTAATATGCAAACGTTCATGCTCTAAAAGTGGGGTTCTCAAACTTTTCTCGACGGTCGCTCCATTCATGTAGATCGTATAGATCGGTTCGCCAACCCTATCGACATATGCAGTTTTATTGAAGACGGATGTGCTGGGCCATTGGTGCCGAAAAAATAACGGCGACCCAACGCATTTTCATTATCTAAATTACATCCTACTGGAAATCTAGTAGGATCATTGTCCTGCTACAAGAGAGATACAGTGGGAGTTAGAATGAACGCTAAAGAAGAAGTAATTTCTGATTTTACTATATAATGTTTGTTAACGTATGACTGTGAAATCTAGAAAGCAGGTTTCTTACAATGTAATGCGTTTGTTAACATATGGCTTTGAAAACTTGAAGGTAACAAAACTTTTTTTTGGGGGGGGGGGAGAGAGAAAAATTAAATTCATCTAAAAATAAATGTCTCAGAAAACTTAAATATTGGTTGGAAAGAATTACAGTCGAACAAGCAAGTAAGAGAAGACAACAAAACAGCAATATTTTGTTACAACAATAAGAAGAAAACGATGCATATATTTAACACGTATTGAGATTGAATAAAAACATACTGCCACTACAAGCATTAAATGGGTTACAGATGACATAAGAAAAATAGGAAGACCAACAGAGACTTTGTGAAACAGCCATCAAAGAAGGAATGAGTATTGGTCTCTACAGAGATGCAGATAAATTGTCAGTAAGGGGTGAGGGGATACCTTTTAAAAAAGGCCACTACCGTGGCAATTCATGAACCAACCATCATTTTCAGGACAATTCGACTTGTTTCATTGGATTATTTATGACCTATCCTAGAAAATGTATTTTGGTTAACCCACATTTTGGCAATGTTTCTAGTACTAAAAGTAATGTTGGGATTTTCAGGTTTGGGGGGGGGGGGAGCAGCGGGGATTGTTTATCCCTACATCCTCCCCCCCCCCCCTTCAGCTAATCTACGAGCGCAGGTCGGGTCTTAACAACATCAAGAACTTCGCACAGCAGATTCACATCGATCAAACTAGAGTGCATTGGTCTCTGCCCCTAAGTGCACTCACTATTCGGCGCTGAAGGAACATAGATTGTGCGTACAATCTTGTACGTGTCAGATGTTGATGTTGCAATCAATGTTGTTGTAGGTTAAATATTGATAAACGGTTAGGGTTAGGTTAAATATTGATAAACGGTGGGGTACAGATCTAGCACATGGTGGATTTCAACTGAAATTAAACCGGAAACTGAAGACCACCCACTAGGACTGAAATGTGGATGCCGGCGAAATATTTCAAGTTATTTGAAATTTAGAAATTTCTAGAATTGTTTAGTTGAAATCATTGTCTAAATTCCTATATGCCTCGAGGTTGTTTGCAAATCATATAAATGTATGTCTACATCTCTCTCTCGTCCCCCCCCCCTATTATCTATCTCTTTCTCTCTCTCACTATGCCTTTGCTCTCTTTGTTTTCCTACAACTTCCACTTCCTCTACGCTTTAAATTTAGATCCATTTTAGTTGAAGATGTACAACTTTCTCCGGATGATGTTGAAGTCTAGGATAAACACTTGAGGATAAACATTTCAGATAAGCACGGATCTGTCATCTTGTTTAAGCTTCTGTTTGGACAGAGATGATGGTAGGCTCAGCCAGGTGCACGCCTCGGATGTTCTTCGGAACTGCCGTCATATCCGTACACCCATCAGCTCGCCGTACACAGGCACATATTTCTTGTCATACAATATTTGTCTTTCTCTCTCAATCATCACATAAAACAATTTTTGTCTTTTTCTTCTGTGTTCGTTCTCAAACTCTTGCAGATTAGCTGTACGTAGTCCAGAGTGTGGAATGCGTAGTGTTTGGTTTACAGCTTTGCTGCGATATCTGCACATTTCGGTCTGATACATCCGACTTTAGATAGGTTTTTTGGTAGCTTTGCCACATATAGGATGGGGCAGCCAACTTCACCGCCAAACCTCCTTAGTCGCTTCCTGCGCCAAGTATGGCTGACAGTAGTGTTACAGTTATTTATCTCTCATTCTGGCCAGGCGTCCTGGTGGCGTTGTACAGAGTGCGTCTGTAACGGTTGTACAGAGTGCGTCTGTAACGGTTGTACAGAGTCTGTTTGTAACGGTTGTACAGAGTCTGTTTGTAACGGTTGTACAGAGTCTGTTTGTAACGGTTGTACAGAGTGCGTCTGTAACGGTTGTACAGAGTCTGTCTGTAACGGTTGTACAGAGTCTGTTTGTAACGGTTGTACAGAGTCTGTTTGTAACGGTTGTACAGAGTCTGTTTGTAACGGTTGTACAGAGTCTGTTTGTAACGGTTGTACAGAGTCTGTTTGTAACGGTTGTACAGAGTCTGTTTGTAACGGTTGTACAGAGTCTGTTTGTAACGCATGCAGTTGTACATTCAGGGGATAAATGTTCTAGTGTAGGTTAACATCTCTAACCAGGAAATGGGTGGCGAGAACGATTCAAAAAGCAATTGCAAACAATAGGCGGCCAGAACCATTAAGAAAGCAATGGCACACTACTGATTTTAATTACCAAGAAATCTAGACCACGTACATCGAAGACACTCACAAAGATCTGATGGTGAGGCCACCAGGCAAACAGATCAAACACGCGTTCTGGGGAAGAGGAGTATGGCAGAACAGAACGAGTATACGTAATGACGGCCAATAGCCTGAGTGTGATAATTCCTGTAATCCGCCTTAAGAAAAGAATTCGAATTGCTACATGGAACGCCAACATCGTGTACCAGGGAAAACAGCATATTGTAGAATTATACAATGAGAAGATTAGACATAGACATTCTAACGATATGTAAACATAGATGAGCTGGCCAACGACACTTCACAACCACAACTAGTGGAATGTTAATATATTCAGGAAAAGATAAAAGTGAACTCAGCGGAGTCGACATATAACTGTCAAAAAGCTATCACAAGAACACTTTTAGAATACAACAGAACCAATGATCGTATAATGACAATATGACTAAACAGAATGTCCAAAAACATCACCATCATCCACACATATACATCAACTTCAGCAGAAGAAGATGAAGAAACATATACATCAACATCAGCAGAAGAAGATGAAGAAACATATACATCAACTTCAGCAGCAGAAGATGAAGAAATATATACATCAACATCAGCAGCAGAAGATGAAGAAATAGACACATTTTATGACGATCTACAAGAGACAATAGATAAAACACTGAAACAAGACATTAAAATAGTAATGGGGGGGGGGGGGGGGAATTTAAATGCAACGGTTGGATCACGCAGCGCATGGGAGGAAAGACATGCAGTTGCGAATTTCTCTATTGGCCAAAGGAACGAGAGAGAAGAAGGATTAGTAGATTTTTGCACAGATAACTTGACAATCACGAACACTCTGTTCCAACAACATCCTAGACGACTGTTCCCGTGGACATCACCAGATGGCAAGATACACATTTTAGATCTTAATCCATCACAAATGGCAATCAAGCATTCTATGTGCCAAGACCTTTAATAGTAAGGACTGTGACACAGACCGCTAACTTCTCATGGCGAATGTAAAAATAAAGCTTAAAAAGATTATAAAAGATTCTAGACACATCCGTATTGACACCAGGAACATACCAGCAGAATATAGCATCGAAGAACACAAAATTTGAAATACGTCTGGTTGTACAAGAAGAATTAACACCCGATGATCTAGTCAAATATGCAAGAGATATTCTTGTTTCTACGGCACACAATCTTCTACCCAGAAAAGTTACCAAGAAAAAAGGCTACATCTCAGATGAAGCTATCAAACTAATTGAAGAAAAAAGGCACATGAAAACAATGAGTTACATTGCAAATTATAACAAATACAAATCAATGGTTGCCAGTGCGCCTCTCGGTGTGGCCGCTCTGATTTCAACACCCTGTGCTTGCTTGGGTGGGATTCTCGTACTGCTCCATGTAAAGGATGACCCTACCAGTCATAGTTTCCATCCTCTTGGCTGGACTAAACCACATCTCCACTTCAAGGAGCTGTCCTCGATGGTGACATTTAGTACTAAGAAGCAAACTAAAAAGTGGTTAACCACCTCCGCGGTTTTTCCTTAATGATTATCAGAAAGCCACCATAAATACACGTAAATGGGAACTAATAATTAAAAATAGAAAATTAACATTTTGTATTTTGTTTAGATTAACCGCCCCCCCCCCCCATAAAAAATGTCTACCGCCATGAACATGTGTGTGTGTGTACGAGGAAGAACGGAGAGCTGAAAAATGGGTATGTTTGTGTGGGCATAAGTATATTCAAACACTTCTGGTTGACTGATTGTTTATATGTGTTTCTATACGCACAGAGAAAAAGTGTGTAGAAACAAGATATTTAGCAGAGAAAATCAAATACCAAACTCACCAAATAAAATAATAAAATACCACACTCACCAAATAAAATACCACACTCGCCATATAAAATACAAAAATAATCCCAAAAATATAGAAAACTCATAAAATAAAAACTTCATTCAAAAATTAAATTAAAAACAACTCACATAAAATACAAAACTCACCAAATTGCATTTTTTCCTGCATTCCTTCCCTCGAGCCAGATCGCAGCATGTTCTGCCAGGCCATGCAGACATCATTTTAGCAGCTGGAAGAAGACATATTGGGAGGATAGAATCAGTAAGTTTGACAGAGTGTGAGGATATTGTTGAGTGAGGGAGTTGGTGAGTGTGTGTGTGTGAGTGTGTGAAAGAGGATATTTAAGAAGTTCGTGTGTGTGTGATGATATTGTTGTGTGATGATATTGTTGTGTGATGATATTGTTGTGTGATGACGTTGGTATATGCCCCGTAGTTGTAATATTCGATAACAGTTATCGTGTTGTTACGACAGGTCGACGTTGTGCTTGAACTAGCTACGGGCACGGCGTGGGTGGGCGGAACAACAGAGAAACCTGTCGCAATGGCCAAGAGTTGTGCCCTGATATCAAAGTCTGTTTCGGCAACATTAGACTCGAAGCACCATCAAGTCGAATGGCTGCTGGAAAAGAGGGCGGGGCACTTATGGGAATGCGCCACGTGCGGTGAGGCCAGATGCTAATCTTCTTCTTCTTCAGTGTTCATTCTCAAACTCCCGCTGCATTTCTCTTGTGACAGGACAATGGTCCTACAAGATTTCCAGTTCAATATAGTCCAGAAAATGAAAATGCGTAGTGTTGCCGTTTTATTTGCGCCAATGGCCCAACACATACGTCTTCCGTGGTGGTTTCTAATCAAGAATCAAGAAGACTTCGGTGTATGTGCGTGAAGATATTGTTGTGTGAAGAAGTTGTTGCGTGTGGTACATGAACATTCATTTGTGTGGGCTACTCTGATCTAAATGTGTGGCCCTGTAGTCTGTAGTGTCCAGCTTGAAATCGACATATGATGGTCTGTTATTGCCATATCACATCTAGCATTCCCCGCTACCTACACGTCTGCCTCACAAGAACACGAAGGTCTGTTATTGCCATGTCACATCTAGCATTCCCCGCTACCTACACGTCTGCCTCACAAGAACACGAAGGCGCCAAGTCCACTGTCCTCGCTCTCTATGTCATCCATTGGATTATTGGATAGAAGACAAAATGTAAGAATTGAGAAAAGATGCCATTTTGATGTTTGTTTCACAGGTAACATGTCTTCAAGATGCCATTTTGATGTTTGTTTCACAGGTAACAGGTTGTCAAGATGCCATTTTGATGTTTGTTTCACAGGTAACAGGTTGTCAAGATGCCATTTTGATGTTTGTTTCACAGGTAACAGGTTGTCAAGATGCCATTTTGATGTTTGTTTCACAGGTAACAGGTTGTCAAGATGCCACATTGATGTCTGTTTCATGGGTAACAGGTTGTGAAAATGCCAAAATATTTGTTTCACGGGTAACATGTTGTCAGCCTATCCCCTAACGTTTCTTAGTCGCGTTCTACAACATGCCTGGAAAGAAGATAGTAGCCTTATTTGTGTGCACCAAGATCTATAAAAGTCTAGACCAGGGCTGCCACACGAGCAAGATCTATAAAAGTCTAGACCAGGGCTGCATTACGAGGAAGATCTAAAAGTCTAGACCAGGGCTGCCACACGGGCAAGATAGATAAGGATAAACATAGAGAAAAGAATAGATAAAGACACACAACCGATGTCTAAGAAGTGGGAAATACGTGGAGAAACTGGCTAACGATAGGACAAGATGGAAGAGATCTATTCCCCACAGGGAGTGAGAGAATAATAGAATAGACTAAAAGAATGTAACTCACGGAGAAGCTCGTCATATCGGATACGTTTATATTTGCTTAACGGGACTGAACTGCGCAATGTTTATGTTTGCTCAACGGGACTGACCGCAATGTTTATATTTGCTCAACGGGACTGAACTGCGCATGTTTATGTTTGCTCAACGGGACTGAACTGCGCATGTTTATGTTTGCTCAACGGGACTGAACTGCGCATGTTTATGTTTGCTCAACGGGACTGAACTGCGCATGTTTATGTTTGCTCAACGGGACTGAACTGCGCATGTTTATGTTTGCTCAACGGGACTGAACTGCGCATGTTTATGTTTGCTCAACGGGACTGAACTGCACATGTTTATGTTTGCTCAACGGGACTGAACTGCGCATGTTTATGTTTGCTCAACGGGACTGAACTGCGCATGTTTATGTTTGCTCAACGGGACTGAACTGCACATGTTTATGTTTGCTCAACGGGACTGAACTGCGCATGTTTATGTTTGCTCAACGGGACTGAACTGCGCATGTTTATGTTTGCTCAACGGGACTGAACTGCGCATGTTTATGTTTGCTCAACGGGACTGAACTGCACATGTTTATGTTTGCTCAACGGGACTGAACTGCGCATGTTTATGTTTGCTCAACGGGACTGAACTGCGCATGTTTATGTTTGGTCAACGGGACTGAACTGCACATGTTTATGTTTGCTCAACGGGACTGAACTGCACATGTTTATGTTTGCTCAACGGGACTGAACTGCACATGTTTATGTTTGCTCAACGGGACTGAACTGCACATGTTTATGTTTGCTCAACGGGACTGAACTGCACATGTTTATGTTTGCTCAACGGGACTGAACTGCGCATGTTTATGTTTGCTCAACGGGACTGAACTGCACATGTTTATGTTTGCTCAACGGGACTGAACTGCACATGTTTATGTTTGCTCAACGGGACTGAACTGCGCATGTTTATGTTTGCTCAACGGGACTGAACTGCACATGTTTATGTTTGCTCAACGGGACTGAACTGCACATGTTTATGTTTGCTCAACGGGACTGAACTGCGCATGTTTATGTTTGCTCAACGGGACTGAACTGCACATGTTTATGTTTGCTCAACGGGACTGAACTGCACATGTTTATGTTTGCTCAACGGGACTGAACTGCGCATGTTTATGTTTGCTCAACGGGACTGAACTGCACATGTTTATGTTTGCTCAACGGGACTGAACTGCACATGTTTATGTTTGCTCAACGGGACTGAACTGCACATGTTTATGTTTGCTCAACGGGACTGAACTGCACATGTTTATGTTTGCTCAACGGGACTGAACTGCACATGTTTATGTTTGCTCAACGGGACTGAACTGCACATGTTTATGTTTGCTCAACGGGACTGAACTGTGTAATCGACTGCACAAGACATATTGGCCAACGATAAACATCGTAAAATGAGTCGTATGACCATTCCCGTGATTTTCATTGGCTATCGACACAGAGTATAATCAGTGACCAATGAAGATCACGGGTGAAAATCATCGGAGTCATTAGAAGGCTATTTTCCAATATGTCAAACTCACGCTCTGGACTGACTTGATATTACTTCGATAGACAATACATTATCTGGTATGGCTTTCTCCTACAACTTTAACGGACATGAAGCGCTGAAGTGTCAATTTTGTTATTTCCAGGAGGGGGTTAGGTTACCTCTCCACAACTCGCATGGATGTATATTATTGTTGGAACATAACAGCCGCCTGCATCATTCAGCATCTTCCTTTGAGTGTGAGCTAATGGCTACATAAAAAATGCAAACGATTTGACAGTCGCTTTTTATTATGTACGAGCACAACTATAGAAGCTGTCAGTTCATGTATCCTTATTGATTGAGTGCGGATATAACATTTCTATTCAGAAAGCCATGAATCAAATGTGGATATAAATTTCACAGAGTTCCTGGACATAGAGTAATAATCAGTCATAATCCTTCTATGGACATGCCATTTTACATTTCTCATAATATTCATTGGATATATCAAAGTATCCCCAGTGACCAAAATACATCATTGGATAAGTTAAGCTCATCACGTTAGAAGGATGAATACCGATGAGCCCACAAGGCTGTAATTATTTATGGACTAGAAGGACATACTCATAGAGTTAATATGTGACATAGAGTTAATATGTGACATAGAGTTAATATATGACAGAGTTAATATATGACATAGAGTTAATATGTGACATAGAGTTAATATGTGACATAGAGTTAATATGTGACATAGAGTTAATATATGACATAGAGTTAATATGTGACATAGAGTTAATATGTGACATAGAGTTAATATATGACATAGAGTTAATATATGACATAGAGTTAATATATGACATAGAGTTAATATGTGACATAGAGTTAATATGTGATATCTATTTCTGAATATCAAGTGTGTTCGTGTAGGCAGTGTAAATTAAAATGTATGTAGCCGTGAATAAAGTATAGATTGATACTTGACTTGCATGAAGCCTTATTGATTGGGTACAGCTATACTTTGGTCCGGCTACAGGTGGTCAGAAGGCGTGCTGCTTTGTTAAGAGTGCAGGAGTACATATATGATACCCCGTGTGCAATAGTCAATGGTGTACGCTTGTATGCCTTATTGTGGCGATACATTTTATAAGCAATATTTTCGTTCTCTAGCTTGCTTTGTGTCGGAGTGGTATAGAGCGTCTGCGACGGCAAGGGTAGAGGGTTCAAATCCCACCGCAATCAAATGTGTATTCGGACAGTTCAGAAAGAAATGGTAAACTGCTGATCGTATTTCTGTTACCTAGAAAATCACTACAGCCAAAAAAAAATATGCTCGGTTGATGGCCACCTCTCAAATAGGATATGATACTAAATTATTTTATTCTGCTACTCTTTTTTGATTGGTCCGTGCAGATCTTCCTGTGGAGTTAATTGAATCTTCAATTTTTACCTCTCAGACAAGCTCTGTGACTTTTCTTCAGAACCGGACTTTACAATACGGAAGTAACACTTATTGATTCTCGCTAGAACTATCTTGTAGTAGCGTGTTGGTCCAACTAGATTTCCAGCAGGATGTAGTTCAGATAGCGGATATGCTTTGCGTCGCCATTTTGTTTGTGCCAATAATTCGAGACATCTGTCTTCGGTGGGACATTGTTTTGATAAATTTGTAGTGGACTTTCAGTGCTTCACATCTTAGCAAACATGGTAAGTCCACATCACACATATCAATGACAACAAACATTTATGACACTAGTCAAGTTGAGAAAATACAAATATATGAAAATAGTCAAGTTGAGAAAACACAAATATATGAAAATAATCAAGTTGAGAAAACACAAATATATGAAAATAATCAAGTTGAGAAAACACAAATATATGAAAATAATCAAGTTGAGAAAACACAAATATATGAAAATAATCAAGTTGAGAAAACACAAATATATGAAAATAATCAAGTTGAGAAAACACAAATATATGAAAATAATCAAGTTGAGAAAACACAAATATATGAAAATAATCAAGTTGAGAAAACACAAATATATGAAAATAATCAAGTTGAGAAAACACAAATATATGAAAGCTCTCTCTCTCTCTCTCTCTCTCTTTGTGACGTGTTCTTTGCCGAACGTTGTCCTCACTGCCATTCTGTAAGCCTCACGATTCTGTCGAAGCTGCCCAGCTTCTTCTAGTTTCATGTTCAGAAGTCATCATGAATTTCATGGCATGTGTACGTCTTAGTAGTTTCCCATTGCTTTCTGAACCGGTACTGGTCACTTATCATTTACCGTCCTAGATGCGTCCTCGGTTCAATACGAGGTCTATCCAGCTCCCGTCTTCGGAGCCGTATGAAAGCACAAATAGTTGAAAACAGTCAAGTTGCCAAAACACAAATATATCAAGAAATACGAAAAATTGGAGCCATTTGGATTACTAAACAAGGAAATAAAAAAGAAGGGTATGCTGAAACCAAAGACTTCCGAGCATAAATCCAAACTACTCTCAAGATTTTGGTCAGTCTCGGGGGAAAATAACACAAAGAGATACCAACGCACTGCAGTTGACCCAGCATCCTCGTTCACTGTGGAGCCCGTGATAAATGACCGGCTAAGGCAACCGTATGTTTGAGAGTAATGTGTTGATGTCGTGGTTCAGTTTCATGAGAACAATAGCTCGGGAGACTTGGTTACATGTGACACTGGACGTGAGAATCTGTTCTGGGTTTTCCGTGTCAGGGCAGGCGGTAAGGTGAGACAATATGCCATGACCTTTGACAATGGCTATAATTTTTGAAGCCTGAATTCTATATCTATGTTTTTATGTCTGCGCTGACATCGGGAAAAGGAAAAGTGATAATAACTGGAATAGCTAAATGTAATAACAGAAAGATTCGAGGTCTGACTGGAAGAGATGGATGTAATAACAGAAAGATAGGAGGTCTGACTGGAAGAGCTGAATGTAATAACAGAAAGATACGAGGCCTGACTGGAAGAGATGGATGTATAGAAGAGAGAATAGGAAGAAACCAGGTCTGACTGGAAGAATAGAACAGATAACAGGAAGAAACCAGGTCTAACTAAACCAGGACCAACTGGAAGAATAGAAGAGAACAGGAGGAAACAATAACTAACTGGAAGAATAGAAAACATGTAGAAACGCTGAGTAACAGAAAGTTTGGGAAAGAATAAAAGGAAGACTAGGAAGAAATAACTGAAAGAATAGAACAGAGAGGAAAGAACTAAAAGAAAAAGAAGGAATAACTAAAAGAATAGAACAGAAATAATAGACCTGAAAGAATAGGAAGGAATAACTGTAAGAATAGAACAGAAAGAATAAAACAGAAAGAATAGGATGGAATAATTTAAAGAATAGACCAGAAAAAATAGAACTGAAAGAAAAGGAATAAATGAAATAATAGGAAGAAATAACTGAAGGAGTACTAGGAAGAAACAAGGACTGATTGGAAGAAAATGATAGAAATTGCGTCCTCACGAGGCATGTTGACATCTGAAACTAGTTAGCCCTGTTTGTGCTCTTTTGATGTTATCAACTATGTGTGTTGTCAACTTTTTTTCATCTATTTATGTCATGAAAAATGTACTAATGTAAACAGAAAGAAAAACTAATAACTAACTGGAAGAAAATGCCGGATATGAAAAATATCAGTGTTTGAGAACGAGGACCTGGGCTTATACACTGAACCCATAGATGTAGTACAAGTTGGGACATTAGGACAACAAACTGAGACAAATGGGAACAGGGAGATCGCGTCTGGTTTTGGAGTGCCCGTATCTGATTCTGACTGCCACAAGTGGGTAAGTGGTCTTCTGTACGAGTGAATAGTAACCTTCACTGAAATTCAATCATTTCAGGAAAGAGAATTTAGAGTGGAGCGAGAAATGAAACTTGATTTAAGTATGGTACACCAATCCATCCATTTTTCCTTTTCATAAGCTAATACAATTCCGCTTACCTTACTTGAGGCAAATTTTCATAAGCTGGACAGAGGATAAAATTAAATAAAGCGGCATTTTTATCTGCTGTCGCGATGTACCCACTTGTACCGCTTCAAAATTCCACGACGATAGACATAGAAAGGAGCTTTTCTGTAGCCTGCACAATAGTAAACCGTTGATTATCCCCATGTAAAACCCATTATACACCAAAACTATTATCACTACATGACAGCACCAAGATTACGGTGCGAATTACTCCAAAGACACAAAACACCTCAGCCCGTACGTCAGACGTTTTTTTACCAGAAATTGTATGGGCAGGCCGGTACAAAATGACGATTATAAAGTATTCATTGTCAATGATACAGCACAGGTGTATTTATAGATCATTGTGCAGATAGACAATCTCGTTCTTTGACTGGATTTGTAGATTTGAAAATCACCAGCTGCGATGTGGCTTGCCAGTGAACATATTTGTCAACTCAAGTGCAATTCTTATTGAAATTATGCAAAAGAATTTAAAAAAAAATAATACTTGACCTGTAGTATTTTTGAAAGTCTCTTTATTGAAATGAATTTCTCTTGTGCGCCCGTTCTGATACCTCTGCCAACTAGCAAAATGATGAGATAAGAGTGGTGTACGCTTCTTTCAACCGTAGACTTTAGTTCAATTTTTATTTATGCCAGTGCTATTTACTATAAGAAAAACGCATCGGTGGTAACTGTGACATCGACTTCTAATTCGGGGAGCAAAGAATAGAGCCACTGTCTTCTTTCCAGGCATGTTGTAGGAGGTGGCTAGGGATAGTTGGGAGATGGGCTGACTACATATAATCTGTGAAAAAAATCATTATCACATCTTTTCCGAATAACTTATTTTTTTCTTCTATCAAATAATATAAATGGATGACAAACATAGTCACCATCCAACATTTTGAAAAGACCCCAGTTCGGAGGACAAAATAATCCCAGATAAGCCAAGTTCGTATATATTATAAATATAAATAAATATAAATAAATATAAATAAATAACTTCAGAAGAAAAGTTACAACAGTTTAAAAATTAACAGTTGAATCATAGTCATTCACATCGTCATCTTTTAGTAGCGTGACTAAAGTTGACTCTCTCTGCCTACTCTTCACTTTCTCTACATAACTTGTTGACAGAACCATGCAGTCATGTCAGCAATTAGAGTTTTTGGTGATGTCCACGAGTGACACAATTATTTCTTGCAATCGCTTGCTTAGTCAATAACCGGTTTGTTACTGTAATGGCATGCAATCTATTAGTTTGTGTTGGTTTCACCATTTCTACTTGTGAAAATATTATCTCCACGTATGCTGATAAATGTGTAAGTGCCATTAAACCCACACATAAAGTTTGAAAGCAATTCAAATTTCAACTAATCGATGCCATCTTTAATTGAAAGTAATTTACACCAGAAAGTTTCAGGATTGAGACTTCATGTTTCCAAGAGACTCTTTTGAATTCAGCAGCAATTTCCATTCATCTTGTAAAGGTAGTAATGATGGAAATCTTGAGCCAAATGGAATTAATGACTTTTCTTCTTCTTCTTTCCTTCACTTGAAATATGTCTATATCTGTAATTCTGTCTCCTGAATAAAATTCAGAAACTGAGGGTGACTGTCCTTCGCTGCACACTGTTCTGTTCGTCCTTCCATAATTTTTACTACATTTCTTTGCCAATTTGTGAGACATTAGAAACATAACTTCTGTTCGCATTTCTAAAATTAATGTTACACACTTTACAGTAAACAATTTATGTTTCCGTAGGATCAGATTTATCTATTCCTTATGCTCTTCGTCTTCCAGCCATTCGCTATAGAGTGATTGCTTATACCGCGTCCTTGTTGTTTTATGTCTCTTATGCGGAATCTATGATGTTGATGGCGCAATACCTAAACCACCATATTCTTTATTTCTTTCCATAGATTACATCCTTAATAATTATACGAGATGTATACATTCAGTAAATAAACAACACAGTCATTGAATTTGATTATTCTAAAGCACGATTCATATACATATTTCAGCGACGATTGAGAATTACTACTACTGCTACATATGACACTCTTTTCTAGATTTCAGAATGACACCAATTATTGAAAATCTGGAAAGGTCGAAGAAGTAAATAGAAAATAAGCGAGGGAAAGTAACAAAAAACTAAAATAAAACAAACAAAAACATTCAACACAACAGGACTTATTCCGGAATAATTAGCGATAATTTGGCCAAAGAAGACATCCCATTTTTTTAGAGAAAATAATCCAAGATCCCAAGGTCTGATCAAAAAAGCCCAGAACTTAGAAGAAAAGCCAAGAAGTGATGAAAAAAACGACGCAGTGCAGCCGACAGTGTACCTTTGTCCTTTTGTGGCAGTCTTTTAGGTGGCGGAAAACGTTTGAAGTGTAGTCACTGCCGATAGTTTAACAAATCTGACAGAAAAATGATGTGACAGTTGCCCAAGTTGAGTGTGCTGTGACACTGGCAGGACTTGGTCAGCTTGGCTCATTAGAATGCTGTGCCTCTGGTATGACTTGGTCATCCTGGCTCATCGGAATGCTGTGCCTCTGGTAGGACTTGGTCATCCTGGCGCACTGGAATGTTCCCATAGGGGATTAAATATGCACACATAACCCCCCACCCTACACATCCATGCCTTTACGACCATATATGAGTCTGGATGTCATCTGAGTTACACAACCGAGGAGAGCATTTGCTTCTGTCCGAACGGATATTTGCTCTCAAGCGATATCTGCTCTCATAGCTAAGAGATTACGTCTTCATCATATCATTAAAACAAACAATTCGTCGACCCACAACCTCCGATGTATACGCCAGGGGCTGTCAATCAATTACGTGCACAATTGGAGAGGGTGGGGGGAAGAAGGAATCTGAAACTATATTTCCTTCAAAGGGAAAGGGGGCCATGGGAGTTCAAAAATGTAGACGTCAGGATGATTTTAATTTTATTGTCTCTAAACATCAGAACAACAAATTCAGATTATATATATATATATATATATATATATATATATATATATATATATATATATATATATATATATATATATATAGAGTATTTATCTGTGTAATGTGTAGCTGTGTACGGGCTTGTAAGAATAAACACTCCACAAGGACTCATGGACTGGTCAAGATTTGTCTCCAGGTTGCCTGCAGATTTAGTGAAACGGCTATAGAACTTTGTACCACTCTTTGTCTTCTTTTGTCACGATAACCTTCAGATTTAGTAAAACGTCTATAGAATATTTCTCTGCGCTTTAGTTTCTTTTGTCAACCTCTCCAAACACAACGACAAATCCAGGAGAATAGAAAAACCCATGACAACGGACGATTATCTTCCCCGCGCGCCGGGAGGTCACTTTTAATAGTGAACACTCTTGTTCTTGTGCGTTTTTCACTGAATATAATCCAGGCTGTGAAGTCCATTCTGACGGTACTCATGCACTATGCTGTCGAGGCTACTCTCAACTGGAGTAGGACTGGACAAGTAACTATAGTGTCGGAACATTTTGGTCCCAATTTTGTGTCATTGCTAATTAGATAACCTCGATGTTGTCCGAGAGGTTAGTTCGTTGGTCTCACACTAGTGCGGTCAAGAGTTCGATTCGCTGTAAGGAGTAAGATGTTTTCTGTCGGAAGGTAAATTTTTAAAAAAACTCACCCTATACATGACGTAGCAAGAGCAAGCGGCCTCCTTAACCACACAGCTACAAAATCCCCCCCCCCCCCGCAACACTCTAATGGCAAATATGCAGTGTTTGCGTCGGGGGTGGGGGATGCTTCATATGAGCTTTCTTACATTCAGCATATTGTTTATTTCGTTTGTTGTCTTTTGTCCTAATGAAGGCTTCTAGTCGAAACGACGTCTCTCGCTGTATCGTGTTGCTAGTTTGTTTTATTGACTAATATTGGTAACACCTGTACCCATTTCCGTTCTTTTTTACAATTTCCCCGTGATACACCCCCTCTCTCCCCAAATTTCAGTTTCGCATTTTTTTCCCGATACTGCAACTTTATATTTCAATGATAATATCAGCTAGATCAGTGGATGATAACATCAGCTAGCTACCTCAGTGGAAGGATAACAGCAGCTAGCTCAGTGGATGATAACAGCAGCTAGTTCAGCGAATGGATAACAACAGCTAGCTAGTTCAATGGAAGGATAACAGCAGCTAGCTAGCTCAGTGGATGACAACAGCAGCTAGCTCAGTGGATGACAACAGCAGCTAGCTCAGTGGATGACAACAGCAGCTAGATCAGTGAATGGATAACAGCTAGCTAGCTCAGTGAAAGGATAGCAGCAGCTAGCTCAGTGGATGACAACAGCAGCTAGCTCAGTGAATAGATAACAGCTAGCTAGCTCAGTGGCAGGATAACAGCAGCTAGCTCAGTAGATGACAACAGCAGCTAGCTCAGTGGATGGAAAACAACAGCTAGCTCAGCGGATGACAACAGCAGCTAGCTCAGTGGATGATAACAGCAGCTAGCTCAGTGGATGACAACAGCAGCTAGCTCAGAGGATGGATAACAACAGCTAGCTCAGCGGATGATAACAGTAGCTAGCTCAGTGGATGGATAACAGCAGCTAGATAGCTCAGTGATGGATAGCAGTAGCTAGCTAGCTCAGTGGATGAACTTACGTGGACGATTATGGATGTTCACAGCCCTCTATATTAGCTACAAGGATTCGTTAAGGACCGCAATCAAAATCTTTGGACTAAACCAAGATACATCGGAAGATGCTGCACAAACGAGAGCTACACGACACTGTACAGTAAAAGAAAAATGAGCCACGAAAGGAGGAGAAATGCATTTAACAGCGGAGAGTAGCTAGAAAATCACGGGTAGATAAAAAAAACCATCTTACATGCCCGAACTGTCCAAGGACATTTGCGGTCAGAATATGGATAATTTGCCATCTGTGAACTCATAGTCAAGGACATAACTCTAGATACATTTCATAAAGTGTATGTGACAAATAGTCTCTTGTGATGGACGAACAACATAGATTGGAAGGTTTATTTCGTTTTCGGTCTCTTCCGTGCGAACTGTTGAGACATCAAGTAATATTCTCTACTATTCTTATTGTCCATGCCGTGTGGGGTTGGATCTGCCAGTAACCTCCTATTTTGTGTGATTCAATCATTTCCGATACCGATGTTATTCCGTGCCACAATGTTAGATTGTCAAGCATCTTCTTTCTTGGTCTTCCCTTAACCCATCTTGCAATTCAAGTTGCCTGTTGTTCCATCTTTCCTCCTTTTGTGTCCACAAAACGTGGACTGTCTCGTTCTGATGCGGGTAAGCAGCTCTCCTTTTGAATTAACTTCTTTCAAGATATTCATTATGATGTTTATCCGTCCATTTATATTATCGTCTTAGCGTTTAAAAAAATTAATAAAACAACATCTCTGCTGCTTCTATATAATTTTCCACTATTAAGCTGAGTGTCCACGATTCACTTTCATACATCAGAATTGGAACATTCTCTCTATAGTCACATAATGAAACAATTAAAAGTAAGACACACACGTAACAATTTTTAAAAATACCACACACACAAAACTAACACTTTTTAAAACTGATGACTTGGACATGTTTTTCTCACCGCAAAGCATTTCCTAGTTACGACGCGTCATGAATGTTTAGTCAATGATAAATTACGTGCGTTCAATATGTTTGCATATGTTCGAAGTGATGAATGGTAGATCAAGTGTGATGTAATAATGCACTTGCACTAAGTGAATATGAGAAACAATAACAAAAATACAACGAAAACAATATTAGGCAGCGGCGAGAAGACAAGTATAAATAACCAAAATGTCAGTGGATATCCGACACATTTCCTTTCAAATGGCACCCTCTCGCCTCGGAACTTGAAGCAACCACGTTTTGTGTCTTCAGCTACACCAAATCTCTGAAACACTGCGATTATAGTCAAGATTGTCATCCTGTGTATTCTCAAGCTATTATGAATATGGACAGGTCGGCCGACAAGCAGGCAACTACAACGCACACTGCACAGGTATGTAAATTCTTCGAGAACCACACACGTTGAACATGAGTAAGTGCCAGAAGGCCTCGATGCTACAAGGACCAAATTAGGCCTGAAGGCCTCGATGCTACAAGGACCAAATTAGGCCTACTTGTGAACATGAATGGGATATGAAGAAATGAATCATATAATACAGAAGTACCGAGGTGGTGTGGTAGAAAAAATAAAACGTGTTTACTAAAATTGTGAGGCAAGCTGGTGTCATCTGAGCGGAAATATGTTGGACATCCCGACATTTCGGTTATTTATACTTGTCCTCTCGCCGATCTGTGGCAGAGTGGTACAGAACGCGTCTGTGACGGCCAAGGTACCGAATTCGATCACGGAAACAGACAATTGTGCATCCGAGAAGTTAATGATGCAATGGACAATTACTGAATGTATTTATATTGCCTAGAAAGTCACAACACATGACACAACCGACTCCGCATTCACATGTAAACAAAGTTCAAGATTGGCAACACGACCATGTAGACAGGCAGCACAGATTGCCAAACATATACTTCAAGAGTGTTCTGAGTATAAAAAGCTGAGGCAGACATATTGGCCAGAGGAAACAACACTGAAATAAAAGCTCTATGGGACACTGTATGAACTACAAAAGACAGTGAGTTTTATTCAGGAGACAGAATTACATAGACATGTTTCAAGTGAACGAAAGAAGAAGACTATAGCCACAAATTTCTGGGTCGATGGCTACATCCTGGAATAGGATACATTATCAATTTCTCTCCGCTGCCTAACATTGTTGTCGTTATCTGCTTGTTATTGTTTCTCATGATTACTCAGTGTACGTGCACTATTACATCATACCTGATCTACCTCTCGATGAGCATGATTGTGAAAGTTCAGGCGGGATACATTCGGGAGCAGTGGCTGGATGCAGTGAAGAATTCCGGTATGCGTAAAGAGACTTTCATTTTTGTGCCGGGACATGCGGGAGTCCTGGGTAATGAGAGAGCAGACAGTTTGGGCAAGTCACACGCTGTTACTACGGCTATTGGTGGAGCGATGGATCGAGCAGACATTTTGAACGCCCTACGGGAAAACGCACAAGCAAGTAACTGTATAAATAACGATGACTCTTGTTCCAAGACTAGAGTAAAGGAATTTGGTTTGAAATGTGGTGTCGTTAGAACGGAGCGGTTTCGTGGGAAAGAGAGAATGATGGTTAATCAACTGCGTACTGGGACCGTCAGTCAACGTATAATGGCGGCTACACTGAAGGAGAGATCTGAACACCTATGGACTTGTCCGGAGTACAATGACAATGATCCAACGACTAACTAACCTGATCTAACACTCATCCCTTCAAACATATGCAAACATATTGAACGCACGTAATTTATCTAAACATGCGTGACGCGTCTTCACTTGGAAATGTTTTGGGGTCAGAAAAGCATGTCCAAGTCCTCAGTTTTAAATAATTGTATGTTTTTGCTTGCTATATTTCATAAGATAGTCTCAGTTGGACAGTAATGTAGAAAATAGCCTTGTTAATGTGTTTATTGTTTTTGGTGTTTTATTTGATAATTAGTATAGATTACGGTAACATTATTACTTAATACATATTTCGCTTATTTGTTATGTTACTGTGACATTCCCAACTTTGGCAGATATTTTAGATTTCGTGTTGCTGAGTTATGTTTTTTCTATGACAAAATGATCATAAAAAACAGAAATTACTGTTTTCAAGGTAATACCCACACCCGTCGTGTAATACCGAAGACGTATATACGGAGTAGCTGGGGGAGTGGTCTATACAATCTATAAGAAAGGGAGCGGAATTAGGTACATGTGTGAGATAACTGGTACAAATCAGTATTTCGTGCTAACAGAGGTACGCTGGTGTACCGTAATGGTTGTCTGCATCCTCGACAGCTATCACTGCCAACCTATAATCTAGTATGTCTGCCAGGTAGACTGTCTGTCAACCTGATAACACGCCAATCCATCTGCCTTCACAAGTCACACGAACAAAATGGACGCATACAAATACGGGAGCCTAATTTAGCATAGCTTATGAGGTCTGATTTTACTCATCCAGTACTTCAAGCCCGCCTTATAATTATGTCGTGCGCATGTACCAGTTAGCATCAATACTGACAGGCGCCCTCGCCTCCTCATCATCACATACACGAAACACTCCTCATTACCGTAGTACGCGAGAAGGCCTAAACGGAGCGATAGTGATAGACAGTCTAAAATGCAGTACATATGATCAAGATTAGATTTGGCCAGATATTCTCAGTTCAATACAAATGTGCAGCTCTAGAAAAATAATACTTGTGCACGAAATAACCAAAGATTAAAGTTTGGTCTATGAACAGAGAATCTACAGATTATCTGGAGAAAAGATTCGTATTATTCACGCCTACATGAATGATATTTAATTGTTGAAACAGTGAAAACATCTCCGATCTTGCCACGGAACACGTTCTCCTGCCGATACTGTGGCGTCTATAGTTACCTAAGCCTAGAATCAATACTGAGAAACGTGTCAATATTTCAACCATAGTATGGGCGGGTCGCTCGCTTAGTTATTTGTTTGGGTGGACACTGAATAAACACGCGTATGCTGCTCACACGTGTTGGAATTACATCATGAGATTCCAGGGGCGTTTCTAATGGTATTCTTGCAGTTTGTGGCGTCTCTCTTTCTCTCTCTCAACACTATATCTATATCTATCCGGAGAAACTACTTTAACGAATTCTGCCTAATTCTGGACACCGTAATGAGTGGGTTACCAGAACTTCAACCTCCAATTTTTCTGATGGTTGTAAACCTCTGATATAACCAAACTGGACTAACGTTCGCGGTTGAAAGAAGCGTGCCTCACCATAAAAGTTATTTTTTAATTAATCAAACTTATCTGAATATACAATTTCTGTTTCGACAGGCCAATGGTTCCTACTCCTGTGTCTGTGATCAAATTTCAAAAATTGACAATGTCCTCAAGATACTGACAAAAGATTCTCCATCTTCGTTCACCGACCTGTTTGTTTATTTATTACATTTTTGTTGTTGCTAACACAAGTCCAGTTTATCGGTATAGTAATCTCTGGTATTGCCGGGCATGAGAGGGGAGCGAAGAATAGCAACACTGTTATTCTGCCGTGCATGTCGTCCGGGGCGAATAAAGAGGTCTTGGGGTGGAGTTGGTGTGACATCTCATATGATGATCAAGGTGACAAAGAAGCCACTGAAGAATGTATCGGGCTGAGAGGCGTAGGGCGCATATTCCTCAGCTATAAACTATAACACATCGCATTTCGTTCTTCGTATTCGCTCCTGCTGATAAAATGCAGGAGCTTGAGAACGAACGCCTTAGGAGAAGAAATAACATTGTTTACCATCCATGCATGGCGCAAGATGATATTAACGAGGTTATGGGATGAATATCACTGTCCAATGTTATATTGGACCAACAGTGCACAAGAAGCCATGCTGAAATCAGATGTTTCACACTACAAGTCGCAGAGATCGCAACAAAGCTGTAAGCCATGACACGGCACATTTTGCTCTAAGGACTAAAAAAAACTGGAAGCATACACTATTCAGAACGAAGCGATCACACCATCATTTCTTGGCTGTAGTGATTTTGTCTAAGCAATATAAATACTTTCAGCAGTTTGCCATTGCTTTCTGAACGGTCCGAATGCACAATTACCTATGTCGGGATGCGAGTCCGGTACTTTGGCCGTCACAGACGCGCTCTGTACTACGCCGCCACAGAGTCGGACAACATCTTAGGACTACATCCTGCTAATGTGCAGGAGTTTGAGAGGAAAAGATGTTGAAATGAGAAATAATCATTGTTTATCAAATTGATAATATAAAAACATTATATTTTGTTTAAATAATTTCAGACACAGAAGATGAGGAGCTTTCAAATATAGCAACATTGATCATGATAAACTGTGTATGGAGCTTCTGAGAAGCTTTCAAATACAGTCACATTTATCAAGAAAAGATGTCTGACTGTGTAGACATGTTAAACTACGAATCAGAAGTAGATCAATCCATATTTCTTTTGTCCTCTTTTTCTTCCAACATCAACAACCCTCTGCAAACGAACGAAGAGGATGGATAAGTACCACACAAGCAGAAGGCATGGGTTTTTTTTTTTACTACTGACCTTCGGAACGAAGATGGCCCGCGATCTGATATCATGAAAGTAGACTGAAAATTGTGGTACTGGGCCTGTATTTACGATCATCGCGACCGCATAAATGTCAATGAACTCCAAAGGCAGGGAAGAAATTAGATGTTAAATGTGTATTCGGGGACTAATTTGCATACTAGTGTCAGAAAGTTCAAGTCTAAACGGCATGCTAGTATCACACTAGGATTTTGTGACCTGTGAAACGTGTAATAAACAATACCAGATAGACCATGGATGTCACCTTCAGTTGGAATCAACGCTGCCTGCCAGCAATTTATCCTGAATTATTCCACCGATCTCCCCAATTTAGTGGTTTCTCCAGCTCTACTGTACATTTACTCAGTCTCACGGGCTATTTTTGTGTGCATCCGATAACATCTCAATCTTTCAGATTCATACCAACTGATAAAATTACCAAACTAGATAAAAATAAGAAATGAAGAAATTAGAAAAGAGTTGGTATAATATCATGTATCGAACATATTGAGAGACAGCAAGTAAAATGGTTCGGTCACCTTATGAGAATGAACCTAAACCAAATACCAATAACAGCATTTAACAAAAGAATATCCGAGTGTAAGGCCAAAGGTAGACCATTAAAACGGTGGATAGAAAACATCAAGGTAGCCCTGAACAAACATGGACTAAATGCAACCACGGCAACACATCTGGCCTTGGAAAGACAGCTTAATTTTGATACATTTGAGTCTTCTGCCAATGAAATAATGCTCAGAAGAAATCTTCATGTTGCACCCAAAAAAATGATACATTAATTTTTCGTCATTTCTAGAGTTAGAGATACAAAACATAATGATACCTGGTAACTGATATCGCATTTAATACCTGGTGACTGATATCACATATGATACCTGGTGACTGATATCACCTATGATACCTGGTGACTGATATCACATACAAACATTCAAGTTTAGCTAGGGTCACATACATAATGAAAGATGGGATCATATAAACAATAATTAGGGATCTTCTGGCGTAGTTTGTTTGTTTGTTTTGCGATCGCTCCATTGTAACCATCACGGATATCCGTGCGATTTCCGCCGCGAGCGTGATTACGTTGTGCCACCGTTATGCGCCTTGTAGGCCTAGCACATCCGATTTCGGCATGCCTTGACAATTCGGGTGGGCTACCCTTAGCCTGTGACAGCCTCTATATCTGTCTCCAGGCACGCGTAGTGGCGACTCTTCGCCCAGACGATTTTTGCTCTCGTCTGACTCGCACGAGGTATTCCACTGTCTATGAACTTGCCTCGTGTAATTGGGCGTGCTGTGCCTGTGCCCATTGGGTACTGAACCGTTTCTCATCCGTGAGCCTGGTTCCTTAAGGGGAAGAACTCAACAGAGGAGTTGGACCCTGGCTCTTTCGCCCTCTTAGCCGAGGTGTCGTTCACCGACATCGTGTACCCCTTGTCCAAGTTCGAGTCTCACACCACGAGTTTGAGAGCAAGGCGTTCTTGTCCCAATAGCGCCTGAGCCCATCAGGTACTGAACCCTTTCTCTCTGCAAGTGTACATCCGTTATAGGAAACCTTGACAGTAGAGTTGGGCCAGGACTACCATCGTTGTCCCTTTCTTGCCTAAGCCCATCGGGTACAGAACCCTTTCTCTTCGCGAGCATATTTCCGGTTTAGGAAGGCTCGACATAAGAGTTGGGTTAGGTCTTCTTGCTTTACCAAACGCCAATGGATGGGTCTGGGTCTCTGCCTGTAAGGAACACAGGTAACTAGAAGCTCGTCTCGAGCTGACGGAGCTTGTAGTTCCCCTTTCCTAGGGACTTTTCACTTTCTATTTGCAGTTCGCGCTGCCCTCTAGCGCTGTTCTGCCCTTTCATTGTACTCTGTATGAAATATATTTGTCTCTCGCCATGCATCTACCTTTACGTGTATTTTACATTGGCCGCCCCTCGAATGTTCGGACTGGACTGACTTGCTTCACTGTATGTCGACAGTGTCGCTATATGTGGTGATGCTGGTGGTGTCGGAGATATTGTCTGTCTCTTGTGCAGTCAAATCTCTTTCCATCTGCTACCTCCACATTCTCGGACACGATCCCCAAATGATTTGGCCAGAATCAGCTCGAGCTGCTGTATTTCTGTTTCCAGGGTGCACCGCGTGGAGGTACATTTGGGATCTTGGTTATCTGCTAACCCTGGGCCCGCCTAGAGCAATGCGTTCCATTTGCACCCCTCCTGGCGTAGTGATTACGACGTTTGCTTTAAGATACAAGACCTCGGGTTTGAATCAAGTTCGCGCCGTCTTGTATATAAAGTGGAATCTTTTTAGATGTCCGGGGATTATCGTTTGAAGCTACGAAGTTACGTGCTATGAGTGTTACTCTCGGCAGGTGGCGTGCCGCTTCCTTGAAAGGGACGGAGAACAAATGGGGTAATTCGAGTACAGTGAAGTCAATCCTATAGGTCTCTTGAGATAAGAATTAAGTATTAATAAATATAAACAACTTTCAAGATCACGTAAAAACTTAGCGGTTAAAGATAAATCCTGCTAAACTTATCTGACCTGGAAATAGGACGTCGAGATGTCTCATGGGTAGATAGAAGCTACTTCCGCAGCAGATGTACTGGATTAACGGACTTTAAGAGCTAATGAAACGTGATTTATTGAGAAATTCATGAATTCATATTTTCTGGAAATAATAGCTTCATACGATGTGAGATATGTTATAGCTTTATATTATGTGAGGTGTGTTATATCTGCATGTCATGCCGAAATCGGATGTGCTAGGCCTACAAGGCGCATAACGGTGGCACAACGTAATCACGTTCCCGGCGGAAATCGCACGGATATCCGTGATGGTTACAATGGAGCGAACGCAAAACAAACAACATATCTGCATGTTATCTGAGATTTGTTATATCTTTATGATATATGGGATATGTTATATCTTCATGTTTTCTGAGATTCGTTATATCTTTATGATATATGGGATATGTTATACCCTTATCGTATGTGAGGTATGTTATATCTTCAAGTTATGTGAGGTTTGTTATATCTTATTCTTCGTATTGTCTTACACACCTGCTGGTTACCTGAATGTAGTCCATGGATCCAGAGAACGGAGTGTACAGCATGTCATGTATTATAGGTTGGCTGCGATATTTGCTGCTATTGTCCTGACATCTGACTTAAACATGAATTGTGGGGTGCACTGACATTTGACTTAAGCATGGATTGTGGGGTGCTCTAACATCTGACTTAAACATGAATTGTGGGGCGCACTGCGCCATAAAACAAGAAAACACCCTCCCCCTCCTCATACCTCCTTAGCCATCTCTTACAACAAGCATGCCATCTTTAAGTATTGGCGAGTCGTGAACTTCTCAGATCTATAAGCAATAACAGAAATCACAACATCACTGCCAACTTTATCATTAGACATCAGAATATATTTATTTACATCTGTATATATCTATAAGTCTAGATCTTATTGCATGTCATTAGTGACTGGTCTGAGAAGTTTCCTACAATTGTTTTATAACGAAGCGTGTCAGCTCTCCTGTAGTGAAGAAATCTGAAGTCAGTGCATTGTACTACAAGAACGTTGTAAGCGGCCGAAGATGATGCTTACAAAATGCAATGCCTTGTCATAGAATGTTTCTCTTTATTTTGTCTTCGTTGTGTGCTAAACGTGTTTTTGAGTTATTAATCAAATATTAATATTGACAAGATTTATTTCAATTCAAAATAATTGCATTCTGGTATAACAGACAAAATAATACATTTTGTAACTTTGTTAGAAATATCAATCGGAAGATGAGACAGCAGACAGACTGGCAAACACAGGTACACAAGTAGAACAACTTCATTACAGTATATTACTGACTAAAGTAAAAACTCTCATTAAAAAAAAAAAATTCAAACAGGGGTCAGTGACATGCAGCAACCTTTCGCAATATCCCTACTATCCTAAACTAAGCAGATCTTAACAAGATACTACGTTTAGGTTCCATACATAGCACTGCAGACTACAAGCACATCTCCACAAAATAAAGGTTGTCCAAACTGACCCATGACCAAGTCAAAAAGGTCTCAGACTACAGAACACATTCTGCAGACATGTCCACTCTTTGGTGTCTTGGGGACTAAAACATGGCCCAAAACACAGAACTGGAAGTGAAGCTATAGGCTAAACGCAAGGACGCCCTCCTTGTGATTATATTCATGGAGGCATCCCTGTCGTCTATATAAACTTCTGAGCATAGAAAACTGATGACAGAAAAGAAATGTGTACTTCTGAGCATAGGAAACTGATGACAGAAAAGAAATGTGTACTTCTGAGCATAGGAAACTGATGACAGAAAAGAAATGTGTACTTCTGAGCATAGAAAACTGATGACAGAAAAGAAATGTGTACTTCTGAACATAGAAAACTGATGACATAATAGAAATGTGTACTTCTGAGCATAGAAAACTGATGACAGAAGAAGAAATATGTAAGTAATCCTTACGTAAACATCTCGTCATTAAGTTTAATTCTGGTAGCTGAACATAACGCTAAAGCTTCTTTCTGTAAGTGCACGCTTCATTTAACCACGGACAAAGCACTGCCTCCATAAAAACAAAGAGGTTTCCAGTAAAAACATGTGTACAGAAAGTAAACATGAACTGAAATACTGATTACTGATTATTTTCTTGCATTTCGTTGAACCGCCTTGGCTTTTTTTGCATGCTACTCTAAGTATATAAATAGTGGACAACGAAAATCACGACAATAATCAACAAGGTAAGGAATGAAGTCTTATTTACTTTCTGTTTAGGGGTCTTGTTTACTTTTGACGGTCTGGATAATAGCCCTCCAATGTAGAAAAATACACACGTCTCGCAGGTATTTATTCTCTCATGATTACCTGTCTTTCTTTTCCCTCCTCATCTGACGTTCCTCCTCTCTAATCGTAACTCAAACATAATCTTCATACTTCCATCCCAGTATTTCCTTCTTCGGATTATGTCAAAATGATAGCAATCTTCATCGTGGCAGTAAGCCACGCCACGACAGCCAGAACCCTAATTAATGACACATTCCAGAAATGTGAATTTAAAAGACAAACACAACACACCTGAACCAACAGTGGCTGAACTGGAACATGCCACTATACTGTCTGTTCACAGTTTTAAATGACATTTATGACACTAATACGGGATGCCTGTTCTGAGAAATGACAAAACGGAACGCAAGTGTCATTTATAATTCGCATACTTGATTAACGACACCTCTGAGAAAACACAATAAAATTTCTCAACAAAGCGCAATGAATGACATACAACATACACTTTGTTTTCTTTATATAAGTCTCCAAGGCCGTTGATTCGAGGTGGGGGGTGTTAACCCCTTTCTGTTAAGAAAATATAACTAACAGGGGCGTCTCTGACGTAGTGGTTAAGCAGTTCGCTTTGTGTTCAAGAGATCGTGGGCTTGAATCCAACTAGTGTCGTCTTGATTATAAAGTGTTAATTATTTCGGACATCCCTGTGGATTATTGCTTGAAGCTACGGAGTTACGTGATATGAGTGGTACTCTCGGCAGGCAGCGTGCCGCTTCATTGTGAGGAAGGAAGTACATATGGAGTAACCCGAGTACAATAAAGTCAATCCTCTCTCTATTTTTTCAAGCTATCATCGCATTATTCTTATCACTATATCAATAATTAATAGATACTAATACACATTTTTCTTGATTTCGTTAATAATTTCGTTAAATAAAAATTCCACCCGAGTGTAAGAGACGATTAAGGATGTTTTGGGGTGGAATTGGCTTTCTTATCTCATATAGGGTCAAAGTGACCAAGAAGCCATGCTGTGGTCGGATGTGTAAGGACGAAATGTGAAAATATCGCAGTTAAGCTGTAGACCGTTAGGCAACGCATTTGGTTCTCTGGACTACATCCTGTTCATCTGCACGAATTTGAGAACTGAACACACAAGAAGAAGATAAAACAAAAACTAGACCAAAAGAAAAACAAATAAAAAACGCAAAACAGTAGACTGGTGCTGACTGGTATAGTTTGGAGAGCGTGTTGACTTTAGTTGCGAGGCGAAAGGTGAACGGACCTGGTTCAAATCCCATGTGCTGCATTTTGATTGTTTTCTCTTCTTTGTATTTCGTTCGCCTGGTTCGTGTATATATCTAAAGTTGTTGCGGGGAAGGGCTTTAGTCCAGTCAACACAGGCTGAAAACAAACACTGATCTGACGCTCCTAAAATCTAGAACGACCAGTCTGCCCTAGCAAGTACAGATGCTGAAGACGAAGACAACCAGCCAAGTGGCCAATCACAGCAGTTAGGATGCCACGCACCATCCCACGAAATGGCAATATGTTTATGTTATCTATAACTCTTGTATATCTCATAAGTATATTTATCATTTTTAAAAAGGAGACACACTTCTTTGTCTTTCTTTCTCTGAAAACATGTTTCAATTAGTAAAGAGAATTTTTTTAAAAAGACACAGAGACATATCAGATAGAGACTGTTGCACATCAGACCAAGACAATGATACATCCGACCAAGACAATGATACATCCGACCAAGACAATGGTACATCCGACCAAGACAATGATACATCCGACCAAGACAATGGTACATCCGACCAAGACAATGATACATCCGACCAAGACAATGGTACATCCGACCAAGACAATGGTACATCCGACCAAGACAATGATACATCCGACCAAGACAATGATACATCCGACCAAGACAATGGTACATCCGACCAAGACAATGGTACATCCGACCAAGACAATGGTACATCAGACCAAGACAATGGTACATCCGATCAAGACAATGGTACATCCGACCAAGACAATGATACATCCGACCAAGACAATGGTACATCCGACCAAGACAATGATACATCCGACCAAGACAATGATACATCCGACCAAGACAATGGTACATCCGACCAAGACAATGATACATCCGACCAAGACAATGGTACATCCGACCAAGACAATGATACATCCGACCACGACAATGGTACATCCGACCAAGACAATGATACATCCGACCAAGACAATGGTACATCCGACCAAGACAATGGTACATCCGACCAAGACAATGATACATCCGACCAAGACAATGATACATCCGACCAAGACAATGATACATCCGACCAAGACAATGGTACATCCGACCAAGACAATGGTACATCAGACCAAGACAATGGTACATCCGACCAAGACAATGGTACATCCGACCAAGACAATGATACATCCGACCAAGACAATGGTACATCCGACCAAGACAATGATACATCCGATCAAGACAATGATACATCCGACCAAGACAATGGTACATCCGACCAAGACAATGGTACATCCGACCAAGACAATGGTACATCAGACCAAGACAATGATACATCCGACCAAGACAATGGTACATCCGACCAAGACAATGGTACATCCGACCAAGACAATGATACATCCGACCAAGACAATGGTACATCCGACCAAGACAATGATACATCCGACCAAGACAATGATACATCCGACCAAGACAATGGTACATCCGACCAAGACAATGGTACATCCGACCAAGACAATGGTACATCAGACCAAGACAATGGTACATCCGACCAAGACAATGGTACATCCGACCAAGACAATGGTACATCCGACCAAGACAATGATACATCCGACCAAGACAATGATACATCCGACCAAGACAATGGTACATCCGACCAAGACAATGGTACATCAGACCAAGACAATGGTACATCAGACCAAGACAATGGTACATCTGACCAAGACAATGGTACATCCGACCAAGACAATGGTACAGCAGACCAATACAATGACACATCAGGATAAGACAGTGGCAATTCATATTAAGATAAAGATACATTAGACAAATACAAAGACACACCAGAAAAAGACAATAGTACATCTGACCACAGAATAGTACTTACGACTAAGATATGGACACATCAGACACAGACAATGACAAGTCAAACTTTGACAGACACAGTTTACTTACCGGGTAAGGTTTCATTAATGCACTGCCAAAAGTCAGCCTGAAAAATGATTTCAGAAATTTGACATAGAAATATGATATGATTTCTCTTAAACATTGATTTATTTTAGAGGATCTTTGTGGCACCTGTGACAACGCGAATAGCTTGATTTTGTACCTTGTCCAGGGCTTATAGATGGGAATTGGCTGCTGAAGTCCACGCTGTTGATCCGTATTCTAGTACTCGTCTAAGTACAGCTGTATAAATCTTCATTAAAGCTGCTTCATTCCCCCACCCCACCCCCCTCTTAAACTCGTTCCTACCAATTTTCTCAAGGTTCTTTCTTGCCTTTGCTTCTATTTTGTTTTCAATGTGAGGCCTCCATGTTAGTTTCTTATCTAATGTAATGCTCACGTACACCGGTTCCTCTTCTGTTTGGATACCTACATTTGCAAGTTCGATCTCTCCTGCTTTGTCCTTATTTGATAGCGAGACGAGTGTTGTTGAGGACATTTCAGCATTGATCATTGCCATCCATTATTCTGCTCATGCTGCTGTGTTATATATGCTGCCTTTTGTATTTTCTTGCATGCGCTTCTACACACTACAGGTAACATGATGATGATGCCATAAATGAAATGGGGAAAATATACAGACATCATCCCCCTCCCCCTTTACTATACAAGACGGACACTAAGACCATGATCCACGATGACAACACACAGGAGCATGCCAGAACTGCACATTTTTTTATTGTCATTTCCACTTGTGCTGTTAAGCGTACTGGGGGTAGGGGAAGCGGGGGGGGGGGGGGTGGGGTTAGGGGTGCATATTTAATGTTTCTTTGATTGTCTCTGTCCATCTAATTCTTGGTCTTCCTCGTGCCTTGTAGCCTGGTCTTCTGTTGATGTATGCACGAAGGGCTGGTTCTCATGACGTAACCAAATCACATGGTTTGCTGCCTCTCGATGTAGTCTCGACTTTTCTTCTTTCCTGATAGTCTCGACTTTTCGTCTTTCCTGATATCTTCATTTCTCCGGCGGTCTCTTCTTGTGACATGTATAGCTTTCCTCGAACACTGAATGAGTATTGAAGATGGCGGACAGTGGCAGTGTGTATTCGTTAGAGGGAAATTCTTAGATAATATGTGTAGAAGGAATCACGTGGCAAATCAACTGGAATCTTGTGTTCCAACTATTCTGCAGAAGTACAGGACCTAACCATTGCTGTAGAAATAATTAATAACACAACAGCTACTCATGTCACCACGAGGTGTTTTTCGTAATGATGCAATGTCTGTCCTACAAGAACTTGACAGCGGTAAACTGCCAAACTTGAAGGAAGCCATTTCAGAAATGAGCATCCAAAGAAGGATAGTACTACAATGAATACCATCCCACTGTAACATAAACCAGGAAATGAAATGGTAGATATGCTAGAAAGAGATGGAGCAACACAGGAACAAAAAGACCAAGACATCACCAACCTGGACAAGAAGATTATCATCAAAGCTATTAGGAAAGTCAACCCACCCAAAAAACAACTATCGATATCTTGACAGAGCTGAGCACATCATCTTCAGCATCATGGCAGGACACAGCAGAGTAAACAGCTACTTAAATAGACTAAGACTAGTGCAATCACCAGCGTGTTCAGGTGGGCAGACAGTGCAGATCGGGGTACATATCATTCAAGACTGCATTACATATAGCAAGTCAAGGGGAAAACACTGGCTCACAGGGATGAATATCCACAGAAATCTGTATGGCAGCACTGAGGAGCTTTCAAATACAGAAGCATTTATCAAGAAACTGGGATTTTGTGTGTAGACATGTTCAACTGAAAACAACATGGGAGTTCAATCTATAATTTGTCAGTTTCCTGTCATGCTCTATTTCCTGATGGGGGTAGCTAGGGGGAATTTAAGCCCCAAGGCTCTCCCCTTCATTCGTCCCTTCCCTGAAGTTGGACAAATCACAGATGGTCTCATATCATTATATCATAAAAATCCTTATATTCTCCGTCCGACTTGAGACGGCTATGTTCTCACGCTAAATCCTTATAGTATCAATCAACACCTGTGTTATGCCGAGGCCCGAAAGGGGAGCAAAGAATAGCAGCACTGTTTACCCTCCATGCATGTCGCAAGAGGCGACTAAGGAGGTTGTGGGATGGAGTTGGCTGTCCCAATCCATATAGGATCAGTGACTCAAAGACATGCTAAAGTCGGATGTGTCAGGCCGACGCGCGCAGATATCGCAGCAATGCTGTAAAACATGACACAACGCATTCCGTTCTCCGGACTACATCCTGCTAATCTGCAGGAGTTTGAGAACGACGCAGAAGATATCAATCCTATCAATACATTATTCAGTTTGACCCCAATATATTCCCAGTACAGGAAACATGTTCAGCAGATGTAGATATGTGCTTACCACGTCAGGTGGGCATCCTTCTGCTGCTGTTAGCAATAACTGCATCTGTTGGATAGGTGAGGCTTGAGCATGGACCTGTGGAAACAAGAAAACACAACCATGATAATAACTGCATCTGTTGGATGGGTGAGGCTTGAGCATGGACCTGTGGATACAAGAATTCAGGTCAGAATTAAATCTGATTACGTAAAATATTAAAACATATCGATGTTTGCCTGCATTATTTTTATAGGACCCATATACATTCAGTAGATTGTCATTGCCTGCGAAAGATGGAAAATAACAAAAGCACTCGACAAGAAATTAAATTTTTCAAAAATAAATGTCTTAGTAATCTTGTAAATATTGGTTGGGGAGAAATCAAGTCAAAGAAGCAAGAGAAGACATCAAACAGCAACATGTCTCTACAACAATAAAAAGAAAACGATGGAATAATTATCAGACGAGAAATTAGAATGAATAAAAACAGACTGCCAATATAATCATTAAAATGGGTACCAGACTGTGAAAGAAAAGGAGGAAGACCGAGAGATACTCTTCGCAGAACTACATGAAAGAAGGTATGGCTATGGATCGCAGCAACATACAAGAATTACACGCAGTAGCATCACATCACCCTCCTGTCCTAGGCGCCAGCCCTGAAGGAATATATATATATAAATATATATATATATTGATAGAAAGATAGACATTACTCTCTGAGCTGAGTTCTTGCTGCTCAACTGCCTGCATCTAGTTTTCTTGAATCTAATGCAGCAAACTGAGTTTGAACCAGATCCGCACAGATGCTTTTACTCACCTCCAGTGAACACTTTTTCCATCTTCAACCACACCATCCCATGTTTAACCACACCATCCCATCTTCAACCACAATATCCCGTCTACAATTACACCATCACGTTTGCTGCATTATGATTTAAATTTACTAATAAATCGTGAATGCTTCTATAATATATTACTCATCCTAATTTCCAATCAAGTTCTAGATACGGTCTTATGATTGTCAGACGTGTTTGCTACATTTCAGCACAGCCATCTATATGTGCATAACGACCTGCTATGACATCATACACATAGTCAGTTTTATATTGACAGGAATCTGTAAGGGTTGTCAGGGTTTCCACTCTTTGATCAAATTTTCACTAGATAGCTTGAAAATTTACAAATATCATGTATACCCAGTTTTATTTATATATATATATATATACATATATACATACACACATGGAAAAACAACAAAATAGAAACCAAAGTGCTAATGTTACGAACTTTTATTTTTCCGGTTGCAACATACGGATGTGAAACATGGACTCTAAGTAAAACAGCAGCAAAGAAGATCAACGCCTTCGAGCTGAAATACTACAGAAAGATGCTTAGAATATCATGGAAGGATAAAATCAGAAACTCAGATATTATAAACACACTGAATATTCCAGAATGTTGGTTACTAAACACAATTACAAAAAGAAAACTACACCTGTTTGGTCATATAAAGAGACATAACTGTATAGAAAGACAAATAATGGAGGGAAGAGTACCTGGAAAGAGGAGAAGGGGCAGACCAAGAAGACGATGGACTGACGACATTAAAGATAATATGAATACATCGCTAGAAAATGCAAGCCACATCGCCCAAGACAGAGAGAGGTTCAGAGTTCATTGGGAAGATAACGTTCTGGAAGGAATACGTCACATGACACATACACACATTTATAAATGTATATATACACTTTTATACATACATACATACATACAAATATATATATATATAAAACTGGATATACATGATATTTATAAATTGGACAATATATATATAAAATTCCTGAAAAAATATAAATATCACACTAACACAAGAAGTTGTAACGCGAAACGTTGCAGGAGCTATTGTTGTTGTGTACAGCTGTTGAGACATTGTTATATAAGAATATGCATGATACTGACTGATGTCTGAGATGAAAACAAATAATATTACTGCTGTGACATGCAGGTTGGAAGAGACTATTAAGGAGGCCTGGCATATGTTTGGTTATTCTACCCGAAAGTTCAAGTGACCGAAAAATGTCATGCTATATGTCAAAGAGAAGGCGCGGATATCGCTGAATAGCTCGACAACGCGCATTCCTTTCTAGATACTAAAATACTAGATAGGGCTGCAACGGGGAGGGGGGGTGCAACAAAACTATGATATCACATGGGAAAATTGAATACAGTGCGATACAGTTTGGCGAATCATTGGAAGCACAGGAATACACAAAAACATCAACGTTTCGACCAAGAATTCTTTATTAAAAAAATACGCCACAGTACACAACGAATGATATTTTCACTTAGCTCTTTGGTGAGATTATTGCCGTCCTTTACTCGCAGCGTGTTATGTGGTGTTCTTGATGTATGCTATTTTGGTAGAAACGTAGGATTACGTATGTTTTCCCTGCATTTTTCTAGCGATTTGCATAACTTCATCACACTGTGTATTCAATTTTAATAATACTTACTCACTACGCAAAACTGATATACTACAGGCGAAATTTGGAACAGGGTAATGAATTTTTGCTAATCAATGGAAACACACATAAATCGACGTTCTGACCAAAAGCCTTCTACCAAGAAGACATTCTTAACACACAAAAAGCAATGAGGTAGAATGGCAATTATTACTCGTCTTTTTTTATTATTCCAAGTTTCACCTATTCCATGTCCATCTTTTCTTTGTATTATATCCGGCTAACTGTTGGTTAACTGTTGTGAGCACAATTTGAAGACAATATAAAACTTTATTAGCAAATATTTTTTTTTTAAATATTGGATACCGCATCTTAAATATCAATATTGAAAAAATATGGCATATAGTTTGGTCAGGTGCAAAAAATCTCCCCTTCCCAAGAATTTTGACACATCACGGTCAGGTAATAGATCCCAGGTAAACTACAGGTAATACCAAATAATGCTTTATGTCTTTACCTTCATAATAATTAAATGGGAAGAAAGCATGCACTCCCACCTCATCTCCTACCCCATCCGTTTCAATTCCATATGTACTGGATTCTATTTTCTTCCACCCAAGAAGGAGAGCTAAAAGCCACTTATCTGGCTCTATTTACCGCGTCACTCCTCAACGATGCCACGTACAATTTATGTTTTCATTGATAATTGCTTCAATAAACGTGGGCCTCTGTTAGGTACAGTCATTTCATATATTCATTAGAATTGTCTCACGGATAAGCCCAATTTTTATCAAGCCACTATCACTATCAGGAAGTCGAGGAGAAAGGAAAACTAGAGAGATAAGAAAATGTAAGGTGAGGGTGGAGGATGCGGAGAAAAATATAGAGATGTTAATGTGAAAAAGAGTGAGAAGAAAGAGGTAGGAGGAGAGGGGAGTGAGAAAACTGAGTGGAGGGATGAGATAAAGGGAGAATGGGGTCGTGAAGATAATTGACAATAAAAAAACACAAAATCAACAACTAATTACAAAATTCTGAGTGATACATTTTTCTAGAAACAATCAGAGATATGAAATACAATCGTCTAGAGGCAGAGATATAAAACAATCGTCTAGAAGCGAAAGTTCTCTGATTGTTCAGTGTTCTGCAGACAAAAGTTCACTGATTGCTCTGTGTTCTGCAGACACAAGTTCACTGATTGCTCTGTGTTCTGCAGACAAAAGTTCACTGTTTGCTCTGTGTTCTGCAAACAAAAGTTCTCTGATTGTTCTGTGTTCTGCAGACAAACGTTCACTGATTGCTCTGTGTTCTGCAGACAAAAGTTCACTGATTGCTCTGTGTTCTGCAGACAAACGTTCACTGATTGTTCTGTGTTCTGCAGACAAAAGTTCACTGATTGCTCTGTGTTCTGCAGACACAAGTTCACTGATTGCTCTGTGTTCTGCAGACAAAAGTTCACTGATTGCTCTGTGTTCTGCAGACACAAGTTCACTGATTGCTCTGTGTTCTGCAGACACAAGTTCACTGATTGCTCTGTGTTCTGCAGACACCGTAGAAACAGAGTCGAATAGAATCAACAGCACACGTGACAGTTCGATAATAATCGACACAAAAAACAGCCGAGAAACATAGTCGACTAAACCGAGTGAGGGATTCAACTAGATTCAACATAGATATTGAGTAGAGCTGATGTCAAAAAATAAAGTGCAAATAACGCTAGAGGATTGACTTCATTCTACTGCCGTCTCCCCAAATGTACTCCAACCTCTCAACAGATTAACACGACACCAATTAAGAGCGCAGCTCAAAGTATGTAGATCCGTATCTCTGTGTACAACATGCGTGTTATTTCTAACTCATTCTATGATTATGCTTTAGAAAGATTTCGGGCAGTCGGGTTGTCTTCGTCGTCAGTGGTCGTACTTACTGATGAAGTCTGTGTTGATTAGAGTTAACTCCATTTCTGTATCTGGACAGATGGATGTTAGGGGCACTCAAAGAGCAGACAGACTTGCCAGCGTGGCCATAATGACTAGTAGTTGTTGCATGGACAGTGAAAAAAGGAATGTAAGCAAGAAGTTAAGCCAGCTGGAAGATGTACGGTGTATTTCATCTCTCGTATCTATGGCTAGAGTGCAGGCATGATAATCAAGCGTGGTGTTGCAACAAACAAACGGCATATAAAAAACACAAGAAGATGTATCAACCAAAACAGAACACGAACAGTCAGTTACCAAGTGGTGAATAACATATATAAATATGAGATCGGAGCAAACTATAGACTTGTTCGGAGTACAATGATGATAGTCTGACGACTAATTAAACTAAACTACTAACTAATTAACACTCTATCGTACTAACTATATGTCGTACTAACTAACTAAATAACTAAATGTCGTACTAACTAACTAAATAAATAAATATCGTACTAACTAAATAACTGACTGACTAACTAACTTTTTAGCTCAAGCGATAATTCACATATACGACTGATAATACACTTGTAAAAACAAGTACATCGAATTGCAACTGAAGATACTGCAAATTGTGTGATCTCTATGTCACAGAGTCCATTGATTGCTCATTTTGTAACCTTATTCAAGTATTACAGTGTCCACTTGTATGGTCTTCTTCTCAATCTTCATACTCTTGCTGAATCTCTCTTGTAGCAGGACGCATTCTCAAACTCCCGCTGAATCTCTCTTGTAGCAGGACACATTCTCAAACTCCCACTGGATCTCTCTTGTAGCAGGACACATTCTCAATCTCCCGCTGAATATCTCTTGTAGCAGGACACATTCTCAAACTCCCGCTGAATCTCTCTTGTAGCAGGACACATTCTCAAACTCCCACTGGATCTCTCTTGTAGCAGGACACATTCTCAAACTCCCGCTGAATCTCTCTTGTAGCAGGACACATTCTCAAACTCCCGCTGAATCTCTCTAGTATCCGGACAATGGTCCTTCTAGATTTCCAGAAGGATGTAGTCGAGATAATGTAAATACATTGTGTCGCAGATTTAATTTTGAAAATTGCTCGACATATCCATCTCCGGCGTGACCCCATATGATCTAGTGATTAGAAAGCTAAGGTGTTCATACATTAGGACTTTATCATATGAACACAAACATACAGAATCAATATATACGCACACATATTGATAGTTGCAACATGAACGCACAACTAAAGAAATATCTAACATAAATACGGACCAGACGTTCTACCACGATTACAAACTGGCTATTAAATCTATAAAACCTAGAACTGCGCAGTTTTCGCTGCCAAACACACATAAGACATTATGTGAATACATTGATCTTTCTCTTACAAGTTAACTATCTACCACAATTAAATACAAAAAGAAATGCGTTAAATTATCGCATCCTGTGCTAGATCTGGCAGCCAGACCATCTAGGCAGCAGTAACTCAAATCTAGAGACCAGATTCCAGCTCATTAAACAAGATTAGTAAAGCACGGGACATATCGGAACTGACATTTCTTCGTTTCTTGTGCTCTCCGTAAATCAAACAAATTATTTCCATATATATATCTCTGAAGCCCAGCAGGCAATACGTCAGACCATAGAACAAACTGAAAAATTATTCGGAGAGAGGGAACTGTTTTGTTTATGAGTATTTCTAAGAAAGAAATGGGACACGGGTGATTTCAGATAAAATGAGATCTAGAAGAATACTAATAGTAAAACGCCTGATTGGTGGTTCAAGTATATTTGTGAAGAATGGTGGTCCAAGTAAATGTGTGAGGACTGGTGGTCCTGGTAGATTTGTGAGGATAGGTTCAGCATAATATATTGTTAGAGAAACATGGTGAAATGTATTATCTACAACAAACACAGCAGCTTCTGACAAGGAACTTTTAACAACAATGAGCTTCTAATACAAGTACCACTAATAACAATATGCTTCTAATACCAATGGTGTTCTTCTAATAGCAATTAAAATCTAACAACAAGAAACTTCTAATAACAAGGAACTTCTAATAACATGAAATTTATAATAACAAAGACAATATAATAACAAGAAACTTATAATAACAAGGAACTACTTCTAATAACAAGAAACTTCTAATAACAAGAAACTTCTAATAACAAGGGAATTCTAATAACGAAGAACATATACTAGTGAAGAACATTTTATAATAACGAAAAACTTCTAAGAACGAAGAAAATCTAATAATAAATAACATCTAATAATCAGGAACATCTAATAATAAATAACATCTAATAACCAGGAACGTCTAATAACCAGGAACATCTAATAACCAGGAACACCTAATAACCAGGAACATCTAATAGCAAGGAACATCTAATAGCAAGGAAAATCTAATAGCAAGGAAAATCTAATAGCAAGGAACATCTAATAACTAGGAACATCTAATAACAAGGAATATCTAATAACCAGGAACATCTAATAGCAAGGAACATCTAATAACCAGGAACACCTAATAACCAGGAACATCTAATAACCAGGAACATCTAATAGCAAGGAACATCTAATATCAAGGAACATCTAATAACCAGGAACATCTAATAGCAAGGAACATCTAATAGCAAGGAACATCTAATAACCAGGTACATCTAATAGCAAGTAATAACCAGGAACATCTAATAACCAGGAACATCTAATAACCAGGAACATCTAATAGCAAGGAACATCTAATAACCAGGAACATCTAATAGCAAGTAATAACCAGGAACATCTAATAACCAGGAACATCTAATAACCAGGAACATCTAATAGCAAGAAACATCTAATAGTAAGGAACATCTAATAACCAGGAACACCTAATAACCAGGAACATCTAATAACCAGGAACATCTAATAACCAGGTACATCTAATAGCAAGAAACATCTAATAGCAAGGAACATCTAATAACCAGGAACACCTAATAACCAGGAACATATAATAGCAAGGAACATCTAATAACCAGGAACGCCGGACAACAATTAACATGACAGCCTCTCATTGAAACCGTGATATGAAAAGAAAAACATTTGATGCCTGTTGTTTATTGGACATCTCTATGGCGTAGAGCATATGATATTGTGCCTCATACTCACCAAGTCACGGGTTCGAAATTGGGTCCTGATATGTTATTTATAAATTCATTTCTATGAGGGCCCTGAGAATTGTCTAAAGCGGAAGTGTTAAGTGATATAACCAATAATCTCGACATGCATCGTTCTATTCTGTTCATCATAGGTAACAACTGCAGGAAAACTGTAATCCGACGGATGTAACTTGGAAACAGGTAATATTTTGAAAATAACTGGAAACGCAAGAAAACACACACGCACACAAATGGACGTTTCGATTAAAATGCCTTACACAACATACCACATAGTGACTAAAGGACCATTATGGTGAGTTGCTTTGCACGTTATCTTGCTTCTTCGTCATTAAGAAAGTGTCATTAGATGTCAATAATAAAGTGTTATTAAAATATCATTAAGAAAGTGTCATTAGATGTCAATAATAAAGTGTTATTAAAATATCATTAAGATTGATATAATGTGTTTATTGTAGCCTAGCTCGGCCTCTTGGTCTCTTTTCTGGACTCCCCCCCCCCCAAATTCTTATTCGTTCTAACCCATTGTGTCTTTTTAATGTATCCAAATATGTTTGTGTATGCTTCTTGATAGTTTTGAGGAGCCTATCGTATTCTGGGGCTGTCAATGTTAGTTAGCCACACGGCAGTATAAGGAACGAGACCATCAGTGTGAGTACGCCACAAGACTATCGGTGTGCTAGCCACGAGGCTGTCTGTGTTCTTTAACCACGAGGATGTCAGTGTTCTTTAACCACGAGGCTGCATATGTTCTTTAGTCACGAGGCTGTAAGTGTTCCTTAGCCACGAGGCTGTCTGTGCACTTTAGTCACGAGGCTGTAAGTGTTCCTTTGCCACGAGACTGTCTGTGTACTTTAGTCACGGGGCTGTAAGTGTTCCTTTGCCACGAGACTGTCTGTGTACTTTAGTCACGGGGCTGTAAGTGTTCCTTTGCCACGAGACTGTCTGTGTTCTTTAGTCACGGGGCTGTAAGTGTTCCTTTGCCACGAGACTGTCTGTGTACTTTAGTCACAAGGCTGTAAGTGTTCCTTCGCCTCGAGGCTGTCTGTGTTCTTTAACTACGAGGCTGTCAATGTGCTAGCTACGAGACGGCCAGCACGCTGGTCACGAGGTTGTATGTTTGAGTGAGCCACTCCACTGTTAATATCCTGGACACAAGCGTGTATGTTTGAGTGAGCCACTCAACTGTTAATATCCTGGACACAAGCGTGTATGTTTGAGTTAGCCACACAATACACATTATTAAATACAAAATAGTATCTGACCACAATATCGCTACACAACCACGAGCTTGATTCAGTTGAAGTTTCTAAATAGGAAAACAAAAATAGAGATTTCACGGTCCACAATTAGTACCACAGACAACAACATAATGATGGTGTGGTAGGAATTGTATAGAAACTCGCTCTGCGCACTTGTTTAATATTGCGCTCTACAGCTTTATGTACACTATTTCAGAGTGTCATAAGGAACTCGTAAGAGAAACATCACGCTCTCCGGGTAGATATCCTGGGGCCATGGAGTACATCAGTACAAAACTGTGGCAGGTGACCCCTTTCAATTGCTTAACAATGGCAAGCTGTATGTACGTCAATATTGCCTACTTCAGCGGTCGTGTACTGTGACGCTAACAAGCGAACAAGAACGATACAATGAGTGCAAGATGTGGGCTTTCCGGAAGTGATCGCAAACCATATGATTGAAATGTGGTTCGGATGTTGTAGCCAGAATAAGTATAAGTGTGGAGATCCGTGCTTCTTAACCGGTGGTACGCTGCCCTCTAAGCGTCCGCGATGTCTTCTCAGGAAGCCCGCGAGAAAATTGTCAGAAACAGTTACGTCACACATATTACTGTTTACATCAGCACATACACAAGTGTGTTGTTATATCGTGTACAATGTCTTATGTGTGTGTCTGTTTCTATTTGTTTTCTCTGATCTAAGTGCGCGATGATGGGGGTAATGGTGAAATAATCCCCTTACCTGTGAGCAGGTAGCTTTTTACAGCTCATAGCTGTCAGACAAAAGCAAAAGGTTCTTTTCAATTGTGTAACTGAGGAGATTTTAGTAACATATGGAAAAATCAAGGGGAGAAGAGAACAGAGGAAGACAAACATAAATTTCTGGATGGGTTGTCAATGTGGTAGAAAAATAAGTCACCAACAGAACTTATTAAACAACACAGGAGACAGAGTTGTGGAGAAGCATGGTCGCCTATGTCACTCGACATGAAACTTGATTGATTGATTGATTGAACTGAGGCGACACCCGGACTCACGTGATGTTAAGATTGTAAGAGAGATCAGATGAGACAGAAAGAAAGAGGGGAAAGGAGACAAATAAGGCAATAACAGCAGAAGTAGCAGATGGAGAAAGCAACAGAATAGATACAATAAAACAATTAGAGAAAGAGACCTACCTATAACATCACCGTATCTAATTCTTCCTCTTTCTTGCTTGACCCCCTCCCCTCTTACCCTCAGCTCTTATCTTTTTCTTCCCTATGACACGCTTCTCTTCACTATTCACTATTCAATATTTTCATCCTACTGTTTGATTATATCTGCTTTGTTGCCTTTTACTTCTACTAACTCTTCTGTTATTGCATTATTTGCCTCCTTTCCCCCTCTTTCTTTCTTTCTTTCTCGTCTCATCTCTTTTACAATCTTAATTTGTTCTTCTCTTACATTATGATTCTTTCTTTGTAATATTCACTTCTTGTTGCCTGTTTTAGTCCCAGTGAAGACCTTTCAGTAGAAACGTCGTTTGTCACTGTGTCTCGTCGTTATTTTTCTTTATTGCCTATTTTGGTAACACGTATACCTATTTATATTTATTTTGATATATACCCTGTGTTACTCGAGCCACCTTACTGCCAGTTTCGGGCTATTACCCAACACTGGAGATTTATCTCATGGCCGTGTGAGAGATGTTTATTGACGCATCTTTATTCCCAAAGGGAGGCACTCCAATGCGCCAGTATCAAAGGATTGCCACGTCCTGCCAAGAGCACAGCACGTACTTCTCGGTCAACTAACTCATCATTCTTCTGTTAATTTTCTTGACCCAACAGTAGTGATGGCACATAAGCATTCCCCGCCACAAAACGACAAAGGTGCAATGTCTGCTGGTCTGCAATATCTCTTCGTCATCAATGGAGATTATTTGCTAGATGATCCATGGAGATTACTTGCTAGATGATACATTCATAGAGATAATTTTCCTAGATGTTACATCAATAGAGATTATTTGCTAGATGTTACATCCATGGAGATTAGTTGCTAGATGATACATCCATGGAGATTATTTGCTAGATGTTACATCCATGGAGATTAGTTGCTAGATGTTACATCCATGGAGATTAGTTGCTAGATGATACATGGAGATTAGTTGCTAGATGATACATGGAGATTAGTTGCTAGATGATACATTCATGGAGATTAGTTGCTAGATGATACATCCATGGAGATTAGTTGCTAGATGTTACATCCATGGAGATTATTTGCTAGATGTTACATCCATGGAGGTTAGTTGCTAGATGATACATGGACATTAGTTGCTAGATGATACATGGAGATTAGTTGCTAGATGATACATCCATGGAGATTAGTTGCTAGATGATACATCCATGGAGATTATTTGCTAGATGTTATATCCATAGAGATTATTTGCTAGATGTTACATCCATGGAGATTAATTGCTAGATGATACATCCATGGAGATTATTTGCTAGATGTTACATCCATCGAGATTAGTTGCTAGATGTTACATCCATGGAGATTAGTTGCTAGATGATACATGGAGATTAGTTGCTAGATGATACATGGAGATTAGTTGCTAGATGATACATGGAGATTAGTTGCTAGATGATACATGGAGATTAGTTGCTAGATGATACATGGAGATTAGTTGCAAGATGATACATGGAGATTAGTTGCTAGAGGATACATCCATAGAGATTAGTTGCTAGATGATAAATCCATGGAGATTAGTTGCTAGATGTTATATCCATCGAGATTAGTTGCTAGATGATACATCCATGGAGATTAGTTGCTAGATGTTACATCCATGGAGATTAGTTGCTAGATGATACATCCATGGAGATTAGTTGCTAGATGATACATCCATGGAGATTAGTTGCTAGATGATACATCCATGGAGATTATTTGCTAGATGATACATCCATGGAGATTAGTTGCTAGATGATACATGGAGATTAGTTGCTTGATGATACATGGAGATTAGTTGCTAGATGATACATGGAGATTAGTTGCTAGATGATACATGGAGATTAGTTGCTAGATGATACATGGAGATTAGTTGCTAGATGATACATCCATGGAGATTAGTTGCTAGATGATACATCCATGGAGATTAGTTGCTAGATGATACATCCATGGAGATTGGTTGCTAGATGATACATCCATGGAGATTATTTGCTAGATGATCCATGGAGATTACTTGCTAGATGATACATCCATGGAGATTAGTTGCTAGATAATACATCCATGGAGATTAGTTGCTAGATGATACATCCATGGAGATTATTTGCTAGATGATACATCCATGGAGATTAGTTGCTAGATGATACATGGAGATTAGGTGCTTGATGATACATGGAGATTAGTTGCTAGATGATACATGGAGATTAGTTGCTAGATGATACATGGAGATTAGTTGCTAGATGATACATGGAGATTAGTTGCTAGATGATACATCCATGAAGATTAGTTGCTAGATGATACATCCATGGAGATTAGTTGCTAGATGATACATCCATGGAGATTGGTTGCTAGATGATACATCCATGGAGATTTCTTGCTAGATGATACATCCATGGAGATTAGTTGCTAGATAATACATCCATGGAGATTAGTTGCTAGATGATACATCCATGGAGATTAGTTGCTAGATGTTACATCCATGGAGATTAGTTGCTAGATGATACATCCATGGAGATTATTTGCTAGATGATCCATGGAGATTACTTGCTAGATGATACATTCATAAAGATTAATTGCTAGATGTTACATCCATAGAGATTATTTGCTAGATGTTACATCCATGGAGATTACTTGCTAGATGATACATCCATGGAGATTAGTTGCTAGATGATACATCCATGGAGATTAGTTGCTAGATGATACATCCATGGAGATTATTTGCTAGATGATCCATGGAGATTACTTGCTAGATGATACATTCATAAAGATTATTTGCTAGATGTTACATCCATGGAGATTAGTTGCTAGATGATACATCCATGGAGATTAGTTGCTAGATGATACATCCATGGAGATTATTTGCTAGATGTTACATCCATGGAGATTAGTTGCTAGATGATACAAGTAAGAAATTGAGACAATATGTAACAATGATGATTTATTTCACGTGACAGGTAGTCAGCCTGCCCCCGCCCCCCACAAACTTTCCGTAGTCGCTTCCTACGACATGCCTGGAAAGAAGACAGGGTCATATTCTTTACACCCTTAACTAGAAGTCCAGGACCCGCTTGCCAGACGGGCGACTATCTAAGGGTAGACAATATCAATCTGTTATATCCGTCATGTGAAAGTAGAATGAAGTGGAGACTGGGCACAGAGACAGTGCTACATAACGTATGCGTATAAACTACAACACAGAAAAGACTAGCATCGGCGACGTTTCGCTTAGTTTCATAGAAACATTTCTATACGTTAACATTGATCATGTAATTGTGGTTTCTAAGACGTTATGACAGGTGGAAAAATCAATAGCTGACTGTTCTGACCATGCGAGATTTATTCTTCTTGTCTTCCGTTATCCCCAGGTGTGTGAGGTAGATCGACCGGTCTTCTTTAGACTGCTTCCTCCTGTATAATCATGCCACTCTCTCCCTTGCTGTTCCATATTTCTGCCTTTACATATTCTTCACTTGTGTCCGTCCCAGGACTCTCTTGGTACTTGTTGATTCCAAAACTGGGACCAAATGATAAAGAGGGTCAGGTGTTTTCGTGGTGTGTGATCTATTCATTTCGTAATGTGTCACCTATTCATTTCGCAGTATGTGATCTATTCATTTCACAGTATGTGATCTATTCATTCCGTAATATACCATCTATTCATTTCACAGTATGTGATCTATTCATTTCGTAATGTGTGATCTATTCATTTCGTAATGTGTCACCTATTCATTTCGCAGTATGTGATCTATTCATTTCGTAATATGCCATCTATTCATTTCGTAATGTGTCACCTATTCATTTCACAGTATGTGATCTATTCATTTCGTAATGTGTGATCTATTCATTTCGTAATATGCCATCTATTCATTTCGTAATGTGTCACCTATTCATTTCACAGTATGTGATCTATTCATTTCGTAATGTGTGATCTATTCATTTCGTAATATGCCATCTATTCATTTCGTAATGTGTCACCTATTCATTTCGCAGTATGTGATCTATTCCTTCCACAGTGTGTGATCTATTCTTTTCGTGGTGTGTGATCTATTGATTTCGTAGTGTGACATCTAGATAGTTAGTTAGTCGTCGGATCATCATCACTGCAAACTGGACCAGTCCATAGTTGCCCCGATTTCTCCCTGGGTGTGTCCGCCATTACACTTTTGCTGATAGTCCTCTGCTGGATGACCATCATTCATCTGCGCCATCCTGAAAGGTTCATTTCTAGCAACACCGCTCTTCAAACCACGTTCTTTAATTCTGCTATCGAAAAGGAATCATCATCCACACTAGTCTGACTTTCGTGTGCTATATCTCTTATGGAGTTCAAAACGTCAGCTCGATCTGTTGCTCAATCGCCATGTGTCACAATCGCGCATTACGCCAGTTGATCTGCTCTTTCATTACCTCGAACACCCACATGTCCCGGAACGAAAATAAATGTAACTACTTTCAACTATTCCTACTACTATTATTCCCTCCGTAGTGTGTTATCTATTCCTTCCGTAGTGGGTGATCTATTCCTTCCGTAGTGTGTGATCTATTCCTTCCGTAGTGTGTTATCTATTCCTTCCGTAGTGTTTTATCTATTCCTTCCGTAGTGTGTTATCTATTCCTTCCGTAGTGTGTTATCTATTCCTTCCGTAGTGTGTTATCTATTCCTTCCGTAGTGTGTTATCTATTCCTTCCGTAGTGTGTTATCTATTGCTTCCGTAGTGTGTTATCTATTCCTTCCGTAGTGTGTTATCTATTTTTTCTGTAGTGTGTAATCTATCCCTTCCCACTTTCTTTAAACTAATGTTCCAGCGCTTAGCTAAGAGAGTATGAGGGAGTCGTTGAAGCACACGGTAACGTGCTACAATTACGCTGAATGGACCTAGTTCAAATCCCATTTCCTTTCTTATAACTTTTACAGTTGCAGTAAACTGAGTAGCAATGACAAACTACTGGGTTGGACGAACGTTCTGAATGTGAAACTGACATATCAATATCAAGTGTTAGTATCAACTGACACGCTTACAGATCGATATCAACGTTAACGTGAGCTATCAAACACACGATGATGATGTATAAATATGCCTATCTGTATTGCCCGTGTGTAGCCGGAACCAGAAAACTGAGCAAAGAATAGCACCACTTATTATAAATCATGTATAACGTTAGAGGCAATTAGGGTTGTTATGGGGTGGAGTTGGTTGTACCATCCCATACAGCGTCAAAAAGATCCGGAAACCATGCTGAAGCCGGATATGTCAGGCCCAAAGGAACAGATATAACAGCAAGGATGTAAACCATGACACAACACATTTAGCTCTCCAGACTATATCCTACTAGCTTGCAGAGTCCGAGAACTAAAGCAGAAGATACATTCCTGTATAATTATACAGCTTAACGTAGTTTATATCCATCTTCACAAGTTAGTAGCAATATTCTCTCTTTCTGTCCCTTTCGTGCAGTAAGGGAATTTCTCTAGAACTTTCTTACTGTGAAGGCTCTAACTCTCATCGGTGCGCAATGTATTGTGAAGAAGCAAAGAGGAGACAGACATTGGTAAAGATGAAGCGCTGCGGGATCTACTTTCACAATAGAATGATTCACTGTATAAGCATAATCTACTGGAGTTCAACTGATTCACTGTATAAGCATCATCTACTAGAGTTCAACTGATTCACTATGGTTGGTATAACGGGCAATTTGTGAGATCTTCAAACCTTTCTGCATACGGGCAGTTAAGCAAATAATCGCTAGATACATAAAACTATATATATATATAATCGATTAAATATATTTTTCAGAAAGCCTGCAACAAAGAATAAATCGACGCTTCGACTTAAAGGTCTTTACCAAGATAGGGGTAAACATACAAGGAATAAAATACCAATACAGAGACTAAATGCACATGAGATTATATAGTCTACAGTATATTACCACATATGGTAACAAGGTAATGACCAAGAAGAGAAATATTACAACTATGCAAAGTTACATTACAGGAAGACATAATATACAATCAAAATGGGAAATCAAAAACAATAATAATTGTTATATATCAGACCGATGTTACTGAGCTCCCTGATCTTGTTATCATTACCAACAATAAGCAACACACAGCATATAATCGATGTTTTCTAACACTTAAATCAATCAATTTTATCATGTATCATGAATAGATTGATATACAGAAGGTTATGAAATGGGCTTGCAAAACGTCAAACTATAAATTATCTGTGTTAGGGAATAGCCAACCATACTGAAAACGTGAGTGCTGGTGCAGCACAGAGTAATTAGGGAGGGGGGAACAAAGATATGTGTGGGATTATTGCAGTGAAATACAGAACACACTAACGACCTCAACAAGGATAAACGACGTCAACGAGAACAAACGACGTCAACAGGGATAAACGACGTTTCGACTAGAGTTTTTCATTTATTTCACTGCAATATTTCCCATATATCTAAGTTTTTTTCTCTTGTAATATTCTCATTGAAAGAGTCGGTTGTTGCTAAATATAGTCTGGATTTCACGTGTAATATTATCCAAGATCTTCTGCGGGAATAGTCATGCATGCTAATCTCACACGGAGTCATTACTCTTATCTGATCTCACACGGAGTCATTACTCTTATCTGATCTCACACGGAGTCATTACTCTTATCTGATCTCACACGGCGTCACTACTCTTGTCTGATTTCACACGGCGTCACTACTCTTATCTGATCTCACACGGCGTCACTACTCTTGTCTGATTTCACACGGCGTCACTACTCTTATTTGATCTCACACGGAGTCACGACTCTTATCTGATCTCACACGGAGTCATTACTCTTATCTGATCTCACACGGAGTCATTACTCTTATCTGATCTCACACGGCGTCACTAGTCGTGTCTGATTTCACACGGCGTCACTACTCTTATTTGATCTCACACAGAGTCACTACTCTTATCTTATCTCACACGGAGTCATTACTCTTATCTGATCTCACACGGAGTCATTACTCTTATCTGATCTCACACGGCGTCACTACTCTTATCTGATCTCACACGGAGTCACTACTCTTATCTGATCTCACACGGAGTCACTACTCTTAGCTAATCTCACACGGCGTCACTAGTCTTCTCTGATGCGACAGACCATTCGTCAGTTTGCGGTTTTTTTGGTCAGCAGTACATGTGTTCTAGCTTTATACTGTGAGAGTTGCGTCAACGCGAGAAATTCAGAAGGAAATACCCCATAATTATGATGAATTTTTTGTCCCTTGTATCTAGATGTCTCTTAACTGTACGTCATAAATGATTCATCTTGTGTTTTCAAAACTGATGGAATCATGACCAGTGAGGTAGCTCGAACACGGAGGGCAAGAGATGAAAGGGGTTCAACAGAGATAAGAAACAGAATATGGCATGCAAAGACGGCATTCTTAAAATAAAAGAATGTACTAAGTAATATGTCGTTGTCAGTAGAGGTGCGGTAGAGTGTTCTTCAGAATCAAATAACACCGATTCTAACATTTGGATGTGTGTCTTGGACAATAAATAAACAAAATAGTGGAGAATTTGAACCAACAGAGATGTGGTTAGTAGTATTATAGGGATGGAATTTGTGGATTCGTTGGTTTCGTCAAGGTCAACGAATCACCCAATGGATCAAGGTCAAACAACTCAACGGCCATAAAACGGATCATCTGATTCTTCAAAAGGGGAAGATAATGGAAAATGTCAGTAAAATGTTGAAAAAGTACTCTCCCCATCTGTGCGCAGGAGATGCATCGGCCACGCTGGAACAGGTCGTTGTCACCAGAACATATCCAAGAGCAACGGAACACCAAATGAGGAGATAGAGGAAAATATGTGGTGAAAAACCACCCCCCCCCCCATCTGTGTGAGGGGTAGGGATGCATCAGACACGCATTACTCTCAAGGTCAAACAACTTTTCATAACCTATAGGTGACTGTAACAATTCCCGCTCATTGATATTCCTCTTTTTTCCTCTACATGTTCATTTTGCGACAGGAAGTAAATTGATAACTATCGAAATAAATTGATAAAGATCTATATTATTGGAGCTGAAGATCTTCAAGGTACATGACATTGCGTTGCGTTAGATTGCGAATGTTTACAAAGTCGTCTACCTACGCTTGAACAAGTCATTTCACCAGTACTCAACATCAGTCATAGACGGAAGATCCTTGATCACTACGACCAAGGAAGAAATGATAAACACGGTTATACTTTATACATAGACAACATTTGAAAAAGTGCTGAACCAGTAGATGTACAAGATGAACAGGATGAACAAGATGAACAAGATGAACACTTGACAAATATTTCCTTTCTTGTTTTATTCAAAAATAAATATTTCCGTACTATAATCATAAATAAACGCCTGTAAACTATGAAAACTATGTGTGTCAATTTTATTCGTGTCTTTGTTTGTTTAAAATGTTTTGTGATATGTTTTGGTAATGTGGTGTGATATGTTTTGGTAATGTGGTGTGATATGTCTTGGTAATGTGGTGTGATATGTCTTGGTAATGTGGTGTGATATGTCTTGGTAATGTGTTGTGATATGTCTTGGTAATGTGGTGTGATATGTCTTGGTAATGTGTTGTGATATGTCTTGGTAATGTGGTGTGCTATATGTCTTGGTAATGTGGTGTGCTATATGTCTTGGTAATGTGGTGTGCTATATGTCTTGGTAATGTGGTGTGCTATATGTCTTGGTAATGGGGTGTGCTATATGTCTTGGTAATGTGGTGTGCTATGTCTTGATAATGTGGTGTGCTATGTCTTGGTAATGTGGTGTGCTATATGTATTGGTAATGTGGTGTGCTATGTCTTGGTAATGTGGTGTGCTATATGTATTGGTAATGTGGTGTGCTATGTCTTGGTAATGTGGTGTGCTATGTCTTGGTAATGTGGTGTGCTATATGTCTTGTAATGCACGCACAAGTCTGCACATTCAGCTTCCTCCAGAACATCAGCAGTGCATACTTCCATGTTTATGCGAAGGCATGGGTTGACAGATTATAACAGGGGCTAGCATGGGTGACAGAACATAACACGCGATAGCCCTTAACAGGGATTTAATTAGGTGATAGCAGGACGTGGTAGCTCATAACAGTGGTAGTAGTGGTGACAGGATCTGTCTATCTTTGGTGAGAAATGAGTTAATTGCGGACTTGCAGTATTACCTCTTCAACATCTTCACTTTTTTTTCTTCCGTATTTCCCAAGTGAAGATGTTTCTTGTGTGTGGTTCAGTTATACTGTGTTTAAATGGTATATATTTTTGGACTATGTTTGTCGTATATGTTGAAAGTGCGGTGCATGAATGTTATTTTTATGTGACTATGTGCTTTATATTCGGGCAATATTCGGTTTATGTTAGGCCCCTTATGTGTATAATGGTCTATATGTGTATATGTGTATATTATATTTTGGTCAATAATAGTATTTTTATTGTGCGTTTGGTACATGGTTGTAGTCTGGTAGTCACATTTTATATTTGATATTTAAAAATATTGGTTATTTAACATTCGAATCGTATGGCAACCCTGATTTAGTGTGTGGTAAATCAACCTTTTTGAATAACTTATACACAATTATTAAGTGTGGTAGAATCATCGGTTGTGTCTGCTAACCACCACGTACTATTAGTAGTTGTGGTGCAGAGAAGCTTTCGGTTTCACAATGTGAGAACCACTTGAGCATGATCACAGAACAATATTCTGAGAACCATTGGTTGTGTCTATTGACCAGCATTTACTATTAGTAGTAAAACATGCCCCATGTTTTACAATGTGAGAACTTCTTGAGAATGAACACAGAAGAACATTATGAACACCGTCGGTGTGTCTGTTAACCACCATAGCATATTAGGCGTTGTGGTGCAAAGAGGATCCTTACTATACAAGGTGAGACCCATCGTTGTGTGTGTGTTACACACAAAAAAGGAATATTATCAGTTGTGGTGAGGGGTAACCCAAGTGCACAATGTGAGAACCATCGTTGTGTGTGTGTGACCTAACAAGGAATATTAGTATTTGTGCTGCAGAGATGCCACAGGCTTTTCAATGGGAGAACCACTTGAGAATGATTGCAGTTGATCATTATAAGAACCTCTGTGTCTGTTAACCAATATGACATATTAGTAGTTGTGGTAGAGATGTCCACTTTCCACGTTTTTACAATGTGAGAACCGCTTGAACAAGATCACGAATAACAGTATGAGAATCATCGGTTGTGTCTGTTAACCAACATGGCATATTAGTAGCTGTGGCGCAGAAATCTGTTTACTGACCATCTTGGATCCACCCATATTGTAAGTGGGTCTTTGAAAATAGCCACAGGGGAGATTTTATATTTTGTAACGCCAGCTGGTGGTTTGACATTATACATAACTATTTGCGGTGGATGGTGGTTGTTTGAGATGCATGTGGATTGTTTGAAAATGCTGCTCTTACTGTATAATATGAATAGCTTGGGCTGCAAATATTTGTAAAAATTTCATATAGCGTGTTTATTTCTCTCTAGAGAAAATATTTCAGTTGCATAAATCAAAACTGTTTCTCCATATTGCTTAGGTAGCAGTAGTAAATTACCCACGGCATACTGTGTGAGTGTCCGATTAAATAATAACCCCTGTTGTGGGTGTGCATAGCGGGAGTCAGGTCAATTACTTGCAGCTGTTTGCAAGGAGCTGAAGACCGATCATTTTTCAACTGATATTCGAAAAGTCATTTTTAATTGATATCTATCAAAAGTGGTTAAAATATATTAAATATCTTTGTGTCCAATATATTTAATGTATATGATATTAATATAAACTGAAACAGTTCACTATAATGCATCTATAGACACTTAATATGGGGATATGTCCATGTGAAAATGGCTGCATGATGCGTGGATATTATGTTTTGATCCCAATAAATCATTGAAAATTGCAATAAAACGCAAGACATGGAAATCTGTGACATCTGCCCTATGTGCTGTTTTTGGCCCTAAAGGGATAACTAACTGATGCATTCATCCTACTCAAGGGGCAGAATCAGTGTGATCTGCAGTGTCTACTCACATGGTAGTGCGTCGATGCTGAGATAGTACGATCTCTAGACGGAAAATTTCCCTATAACATTTTATGAAATTGTAAGCGTTGGAAATCTGAACTTTTAGCATGACCTTCACCTACAAAAGATAGATAGCTAATGTGCTGTTTTTTACCAGTTTGGCGCATATCTAAATATCTCAGCGGAAATTTTCTCGGTAGTTGCTAGTAGACCACTCCTTGTACCACCTTCCTTGGTAAGGGTAGAGTGACATTGTGGAGTGTTTGCCCGTGCTGTTGATACCTTGTTGATTGGTACCCTAAACCCACATACACAGGGAGATGGGTACCATTGACCAGACATTTTCCAACAACGTAACTTCCTTTTTACGCTATTAGATGCTGATTTGGCTGCGTGACCTTGAGCATGATGCGCGGTTGATGCATCCCCCACCCCTCACACAGATGGGAAGAGTAATTTTTCACCAGCCTTTTTCTATCATCTCCTCCTTCGGTGTTCCGTTGGATATTTCCTTGGGATTTTCCACTGCTTCGTTGACCTTGATCTGTTCCGACGACCGTGGCCTGTTCCAGCGTGGCTTATGCACCATCTTATCCCTCACACAGATGGGGAGAGTACTTTTCATCATTGGTTAGACATTTTCCATTATACTCCCGTTTGATCCATTGTGTTGTTTGACTATAAATTGATCTTGATCTAATTATTGATTCGTTAACCGTGACGAATCTAACAAATCCACACATCATTCCATCCCTGTAATACTACCGTGGTTCTATAGAAGAATGCCGAGAGTACCATGGAGAGCAAGACTAACTGACACTAAGGACGTGCTGAAAGAGTCAAAAGCGAGACGAGGGTTACTTAATATCATAACAGACATTGAAAGATAAAGAGGTGACTATGAACAAAGATATCCAAGCAGGATAGATGAATACAATCATACAATATTATTGAATGTATTCATCTTTGCAGAGTGAGTGAATAATCTTGATTTAGCCGTCGCTTAACACGTGTGCACTATGTGTCACGTACAACATGGAGCGAATGCGATATTACATGCCTAATTGTGCTTCTTGTCTTATCCAGAGGTGCTTTAGTTTCCTCGTTACTGATTGGCCAATTGGGGCGGGAAGTCGCGTGACAGCCTTGAGCATTATGAGTTTCAATGAAAAAAGAGCTCATATTTGTGAATGTATGTCTGATTGATTAGCTTCGCTGTCAACTTGGGACAGAAGATACGGGAAGTCGGTAGTAGAGAGTTAATTGGTGCAGAAACTAATAAGAGAAATGCTCGCACAAGAATTTTTGCTCTTATAATGATTTAAAAAATATAATTATCGTACAATAAGATTTGAAATTCAATAATATGAAATTTAATAATAAAATGAAACTCGAGACAAGGAAACTTGTTGTACGAATAGTATTTCTCGTTTTGAACATTTAATAGCACGCGTGTGTGTAACATTAGCACGCGTGTGTGTAACATTAGACATCAGATGTTGGTCACGTTAAGCAGAAAGCGTGTATCAGGCTGAGTAACTGTTAGGTTACGGTGAAAACTCTCCTACTCTGGACCCTCTGTACTCGTGCACGCACTGCAATAGATCCTTCCTGGCACGAATCGCACTCCTCGGGCATCTACGAACTCACAACCCAAACCAAATTAGACAATCACAAATATTGTTTTTACTTGTTCACCATAATTTATTTTATTTGTATTTGTTCATGCCACGCACATCTTCCCTTGCGAAGAAGGAACATGATCATCACCATACTACATTGAGAATCAGGTATTTCTCACGTAAAGCAGCAAGCGTTTATCACATTGATCAGCAGGCTGTGCTCAATTGAACAGAATGTATGTGTTATCTTGAACATAAGGTATGTGTTATCTTGAACATAAGGTATGTGTTATATTGAACAGAATGTATGTGTTATCTTGAACATAAGGTATGTGTTATATTGAACTGGAGTTATAAGTTATACTGAGCTAAAGGTGTGCGTTATAAGGAATAGAAGATATTATTTACTTGTGTTTTTCAAGTCAATATTCGTGTACATGGGAAAACGTTGACCCTCAGCCACTACCAGCTGTTGTATGTTGATTATCGTATTCCCACACCGACATGTCAGTAACTCCTCAGATCTATAATTCAGCAAATCTCGGAATTTAGCGGCTGATAGTTTCTGTTCTGTGCTGGTTGTGTTTTTTTTTTAAAGTATCCTTGCTACGACTATCCTTACTTCTAATATTCCGTGCTCCGCCTATCCTTAAGTCTAATATTCCGTGCTACGCCTATCCTTACTTCTAATATTCCGTGCTACGCCTATCATTACTTCTAATATTCCGTGCTACGCCTATCATTACTTCTAATATTCCGTGGTATGCCTATCCTTACTTCTAATATTCCGTGATATGCCCATCCTTACTTCTAATATTCCGTGCTACGCCTATCCTTACTTCTAATATTCCGTGATATGCCTATCCTTACTTCTAATATTCCGTGCTACGCCTATCATTACTTCTAATATTCCGTGCTACGCCTATCATTACTTCTAATATTCCGTGCTACGCCTATCATTACTTCTAATATTCCGTGCTACGCCTATCATTACTTCTAATATTCCGTGCTACGCCTATCATTACTTCTAATATTCCCTGCTACGCCTATCATTACTTCTAATATTCCGTGCTACGCCTATCATTACTTCTAATATTCCGTGCTACGCCTATCATTACTTCTAATATTCCGTGCTACGCCTATCCTTACTTCTAATTCGCGCATTATTGATGCTGGCACATGTTCATTGACCTCAAAATCTTCCGACAAAGCAGGCTCTCGCAGGAACACTGAGTATGACTGCCACCTGTTATAGAAGCAGAACCAGACAACTTGTCTGCTCGTTCGTTTCTCTCCATACCTACGATTTCGGGGACGAATAGTTATTTCGCGATAGGAAGATCTAATTCTTTTCCATCTCCAACGTCTCTATCGAATACTAAATACCGTCACTGTTTCCTGTAACTACTGGCTAAGATATCGCTTTTACCTGTATCCACTAGTTGAGATAAACGTCGATATTGTTCCCCAATCCGAAAGATAAGGATTAATTACCAAAAGTTGACTGGTCTGTAGAGGGTAGGTCAGGAAGAGGAGGCGAACGGAAAGTAGGGGTTGACAACATTAAATAATGAAGAGGATTAATATTCTCCACCTAAAGAAATAGATATATAAAACCTGTTTATAGAGAAGCAAGGCGTGTCGGTTCAGACTGGTTCAATTTCAGTTATTCTCAAGAATTTTCCATTTATCCTCATGATTCCTACTTGAATTTACTTGTATATGCAATTATTTGAAGCAACATTGTACTGTCTATATTTTTTTAAAATATAGTTATTCTATAGTTATTCTATAGTTATTCTATAGTTATTCTATAGTTATTCTATAGTTATTTGTACAAGAAGACCTATTGGCGCTTGTAGTATGAATACGGATGTTATATTTTTGTGTTACTAGGGATACTTCAATAATTGTATGATGCACATTGCTGTTGTAATAGTCATTGTCTCGATTAGTCCGTTCTCAGTGACTTGAGTACACAGTTTGAATATCTTGACAAAATCGCATCTTTTAATGGAGATGTCGTTGTTCAAATACGGAGAAACCCGCTTACTCTTGTTGCAAGGCGATTCGGTGTCGTTAGATCGGACTGGTTCAATTTCCGTTAGTCTCAAGAATTTTTTTTAAATTTATCCTCTTGCTTCGTACTTGAATTCACTTAACCAAGGAACAGAGATCGGAGAAGCAAGTCTTGCATCGAGTTTCATATAAATGAATAAATGTCGACGACCACGCACTAGTTGCACAGTATCATCGACAATTTCAGCATTTTCGCAAATATAGATTCGGGATTAATGGGAATAGATCACATAGTACAGAGATGGTCAGAATATATCAAAGAACTTTATGATGACAATAGACCAGAAATAAACATACAAGATAACGGCGAGGGTCCATCAATACTCACAGCAGAAGTAAGAGAGGCACTAAGACATGAAATATGGCAAAGCCCCAGGTCCAGACAATATCACATTAGAAGAATTAGCAGCTTTAGATGACTTTGGAGTTGAAATAATCACAAAATTGCTGAATGACATATATAACACCGGAAACATACCCGATGACTTAATGAGATCCATATTCATAGCATTACCTAAGAAACCAGGGAGCACCGAATGTGAAGAACACCGTACAATCAGTCTCATGAGCCAAATAACCAAAATACTTCTCAGAATCATCATGAAGAGAGTGAGAAACAAAATAAAATGAGAAATAAGTCCAGAACAATGTGGTTTTGTAGAAGGCAAAGGCACCAACAATGCTATTTATATATTGAGAACACTAATAGAGAGGTCTATAGAGGTAAAAACAGATCTGTACCTCTGTTTTATAGACTACACTAAAGCTTAAAGTTAAACATAGCGAAATTATACACATGCTAGAGAATCTGAACATTGACAGCAAGGATTTAAGAATAATCAAGAACATGTACTGGCAACAAACAGCAGCAATAAGAGTAGGAAATCAATTTGGCCCGTTTAAACAAATAAAACAAGGAGTCAGACAGGGATGCGTGCTTTCACCAGACCTGTTCTCTCTATACAGTGAAAACATATTGCGTGCAATACTAGATATCCCAGGAATATCAGTAGGAGGACATAACATAAATAATTTGAGATATGCGGATGACACTGTTCTGATTGCAAAAAGTGAGGAAGACCTTCAAAACTTAATTAAAGTAGTAGTCACAGAAAGAAAAGAGAAAGGCCTCATCCTAAATATCAAGAAAACAGAAGTAATGGTTATTTCAAAGAAAGAAAATAACACACCTTGCAAGATCATAGTGAATGATATAGTATTAAAACAGGTCCACCAATTCAAATATCTAGGTACAATTTTTACAGCAGATGGAAGAAGTTCAACAGAAATAAGATGCAGAATAGGACAGGCAAAAACAACATTCAGAAAAATGAAAAATATACTGTGTAATATGACCTTGTCATTAGAGGTGAGAAAGAGAGTTCTGCAGTGCTATATAACCCCTATACTAACATATGGGTGCGAGTCTTGGACAATAAACAAACTGGAAAGTGGGAGATTGGAGGCAACAGAGATGTGGTTCTACAGAAGAATGCTGAGAATACCATGGACTGCCAGAAAAACTAATTTAGAGGTGTTAAAAGAGTTAAATGCGAAACGGACCTTAATCAAGAATATAAGAAAGAGGCAATCTTCTTTTTTTGGCCACTGCATGAGACAGGCAGGTTCAGAGAACATAATCACAACAGGCAAGATTGAAGGCACCAGAGACAGAGGGCGACAACGTGAGAAAATATTAGACAGTTTGACAACCTGGCACGGCAAAGAAACAACAACGACTTTGGTACATAATACTGTGGACAGAGAGCTGTGGAGAGTCATGACCGCCTACGCCACCCGGCATGGCACCTGATGATGATGATGAGATTCGGGAGTCTATTTCAACTACAGCAACTGGAGAGTAAAACTATACCGAGAATAGAACACTTAATGGTATTATAAACTACAGCAACTGGAGAGTAAACTATACCAAGAATAGAACATTTAATGGTATTATAATCTACAGCAACTGGATAGTAAAACTATACCACGAATAGAACATTTAATGGTATTATAAACTACAGCAACTGGAGAGTAAACTATACCAAGAATAGAACACTTAATGGTATTATAAACTACAGTAACTGGAGATTAAAGTATACCACGAATAGAACACTTAATGTTATTATAAATTACAGCAACTGGATAGTAAAACTATACCACGAATAGAACACTTAATGGTATTATTTAAAAAAAAATGCTCCGATCACTTGTAAATATTATTCAAATTCAGGATATAACAACTTCATCCGGACCGTTGAAATAAATATGTAATAACAGAACTTCACTATATACAGTACAAACAATAAAGAATAAATATAATGAAGATTGTGATCAAAAGTATTGTTAAATAGGGAACATGGGTCATTACGGAAGATGTGTCCACATGCTAACTGTGTAAAATTATGCGTAATGTCATACTGTTATCTTGACTCGGAGATTAACTAGTCGCAACTTCTGCTGCTGGTGAGTCGAAATCGAGCAACGCACTTAGAGCCTGACCCCCCCTTCCCCCAAGGGACACCAGGGGGCTCTCAGTGTGTAACGCACAGATCGTTGGACGCAGCGTTTTATGTGTCTTTAGAGAAATTTCGTTTCGGTAAATAATGTATGGTTTGTTTCCTTAAAGACGTGGACACATCTCTCCGTAATGTACCGGGAAATGTAAATTTGTTATAAAAGGATGCTCTATATAGGGATCCCACTGTAAATGCATGGTTTATACGGGTGTACAGAAATTACAACTTGAGTTTGATAAATGCATGGTTTATACGGGTGTACAGAAATTACAACCTGAGTTTGATAAATGCATGGTTTACACGGGTGTAAAGAAATTACAACTTGAGTTTGATAAATGCATGGTTTACACGGGTGTAAAGAAATTACAACCTGAGTTTGATAAATGCATGGTTTACACGGGTGTACAGAAATTACAACTTGAGTTTGATAAAGATCCTACAAGTGCTAACGTGAATTAACTAATGTTTCTCCTGGACTAAATGTACTTGAGGAGGCTCATTAACTGAAGGTCTCATTTATAAGTGTACATGACAGAGGAATATTTCTGTCACCGTTCCTACTAGAGTTCTGTATGTTTGAAATATTTCTTCTGTTTAAGCAGTGTTGGTGGTGAGTACGTCAAATAGTGTCACTACCTCGACCGCTGAGCTCTTAACGCCTACTTAATTATGCAAATGGGAGTATTTGGTCAGTCACGCCAGTAGAAACACAGACGCAGTGGAGAGTGGTACGGACAACAGACAGTGGTGAGTAAATAAAGAGAACTAAACTGGATCCGAACCGTGACTGGAATCATAATAAGACCGGAGGCAGGGTGAGTAGCAAGTTTTCAATGAAACGAACACATATGGGCGGCGCAGGTCGATGGGATATGGGCGACGCAGGTCGATGGGATGGAAGATTATAATGGAGATGAAAACGATATGACGCATATATGAGCAATCACATTCAGAGTTACGTGCAATTAAAAGAGTGGATACCATGATGGTGATGATGATGAGGGCGAGATAGGAAGGAAGATAAGAGAAGAATGGATAAGATAAACAACATAAAGTGAACTTGAGCGATAACATAACAACAGCAACGCTATAACAGCATAACTATAACATGCTGTATATGGAGAGAAATGGAGCCGCATGGTGAAGTTCTCAAGGTCCCAAAGTGGAGAGAAAGGAAGAGAGAAAAAGAAAGTAAAAGACAGCGAGAGGGAGAAAGCGAGACAGCAAAAGGCAAACGGAGAGAGAAAGAGAGATAGTAGTTACAAAGAAACAACTCAAGAACAATGAACCACATGACATTCTGTATGTGTTCTGTTTTGTGTTATAGTAGTGGAACATCACGCGTATGGGACAATCAAAGTATCAGGTTCCAATCCCGCCGAAGACAAGTATCAATCTGGTCCGTTCCTAAAGTAATGGCATCCTTCTTAACGTATTTATATTGACTAGAGATCACTGCAGCCACAATTTCTGGACATATGTCAACGTCTTAAACAAAAAATGCTACTATTACTCCGTAAGTGTATTAATAATAATAATAATAATAATGATAATAATAATAATAATAATGATAATAATAATAATAATGATAATAATAATGATAATAATAATAATAATAATAATAATAATGATAATAATAATGATAATAATAATAATAATAATAATAATGATAATAATAATGATAATAATAATAAAATAATATTAATACAATAATAACAACAATAAAATAATAATAATAATAATAATAATACCCATAACACGTCAGGTGGTAGGGGTGTTACATGAGTATAAAAATACATCCAAACATCTCTATCGTCAGACACTCGAAGGAGCGTCTTATAGAGTATATGGTAGAAAATTATACCCACACCATTCCTTATGTTATCAATCGAAGGTATTTATGTATCCGTCTGTTTTCCTTCCACCCTGGAGTGTTCCTTGCAAAATATATTTATAAAGTGAGTCATGTCTCGTTACATGTCAAAACGATATTTATAAAGTGAGTCATGTCTCGTTACATGTCAAAACGATATTTATAAAGTGAGTCATGTCTCGTTACATGTCAAAACGATATTTATAAAGTGAGTCATGTCTCGTTACATGTCACAACGATATTTATAAAGTGAGTCATGTCTCGTTACATGTCAAAACGATATTTATAAAGTGAGTCATGTCTCGTTACATGTCAAAACGATATTTATAAAGTGAGTCATGTCTCGTTACATGTCAAAACGATATTTATAAAGTGAGTCATGTCTCGTTACATGTCAAAACGATATTTATAAAGTGAGTCATGTCTCGTTACATGTAAAAACGATATTTATAAAGTGAGTCATGTCTCGTTACATGTAAAAACGATATTTATAAAGTGAGTCATGTCTCGTTACATGTCAAAACGATATTTATAAAGTGAGTCATGTCTCGTTACATGTCAAAACGATATTTACGCTGCTTCACTGCTGTCTAAAGTGATTCTTGATAACCTGTACATTTGTTTATTTGCTGCAAGACGAATATATTTGTCTTGTGTTCTGTATAGCTATTTTTTAACAAACTTCTGTAGACCCTGTATTCAAAAGCCCGAATTATGTTTTCCTTGTCTCCATTGGTTGCGCATTTTTCACGTTCTTAGAAAAGTGTAGTTCTCAATAGCGGTCTGAATAGATTGATCTTTACTGTAACCACTGATCTTATTTTTCCAAATCATATTCAACCTTGCCATGACAGCCATTGCCATCTCCAGTTATATATTACCTACAAATACACAAACAAATAAAAAACACCAAAAAACAAAGACTCACGAAATATTCTAGAACAGGACAGTCGACAGGAAGTGGTTAAACATGAAGCTACCCGATTTCCTACACATTGACAATCAGGCAAACTACCGGCGTCATTCTCAAACAGCCATTTCTTTGTGACACAGAAGGTGAGAAAATTCACACCTGTTCAACAGTCAAGTTCTCAAGATAGGTCAGAGCTAGAGCTATGCCACAGAATTCAACAATGGAATCTCTATATAGCGCATTCTTTTATTATATATATCTCTCCATTCAATAACACTTCACAATTCCTAATGATAGTTCCTGTATATTGTTTGTATTGTATATAGCAAATTTCTGTTATTGCATATACATTTTGTCGTTCCGGACGAAGTTGTTATAATGGGATTCCACTGTATTTTGTAGATACAACTCTCGATGACTACTAAAACATGTCTTTTCCTATAATAACTACTTGTGCCCTTTTCTATTTATTTATTACGTTTACAAATTAGAACCCGATAGCCGTGTTCTAACAGAATAGCACCGGAGAAGATTCCAATATACGCGTTGAAAGACGTCACTAGAATCGCATCTTCTTTAGAGATGCTGTGTGATCTAAGACGTAAAAAGTGTTGACTTACCTCGCGAGACGAATTGGTGCCATCTGATTGGACCTGGTTCAAATCCCGCTTGTAAGCATGATTTTTCTTTATTAATTAATCGTCGATGTTTCTATATTATAGTACTCATGTACGATAATTCAATTTGAATTTGTTCATGAGATAGCTATCGTATGTGACTCCTGGCTATTGACAAGGCTATGATATGTTAATCGTGGCGATTGACAGTCAAGGCCGACGAACAGAATCAAAACAAGCCTTCATTACCTCATAGTTTCTGGTTATTTCAGTGCGTTTCACTGTTTGGCTGTGGCAGGATACAGAAAGTATATACATAATGACAAACGAAAACCACGGAAATTATCAAAATCATCACGCATGAATGCTTGTTTTGATTCTGCTCAAAACGCCTTGACTGTGAAAATGGAAGTGTAACAAGAATAGAAAATTATATCTTATAATTTATTTATGCCCGGACATTTATTTTCTTGACTACTATTACCATTTTATGAACTCACCATTCTTCTTTAAATATATGCAACTTTGCACTAGAGATCTCCGAAGCTATAGTACGTTTTGTTTAGGACAGGACACTTAAAGTAAAAGGATGGCGTGAAAAATACATCACATATGACATGATAAGATGGTATTGGAAACAGATGGCATGACAAGATGGTCATTGAAACACATCACAGATGACATAAAATGGTTCTGGAAACATCACAGATAACATTAGAAGTTGGTCTTGAAAACATATGACTAATTCTGTATATTGAAATTCTGTAAAACGTTTTGATGGTAGGGGATTGTGATAGCCATCGCAACACCACAGGTTGAAGATTGTCATTCCATGACAAGATACACCAGCGACTACTGGGTGTGAGATTGTGTAGAAACGAAAACTGTATTAGAACACTGAAGAGCAAGACCGGAAAGGGGGAGGGGGAGAGGAATATCTACAAGAACTTGGGAGAAGATGGATGGGCAATATAGAGGAAGATCTACAAGAAATATTGCAGGCAGATGGCGACGATGAGATTAGTGATGAATTGTTGTAAGCAGCTGGTGCTACAATTCTTGTAATGATGTTAGCTATTATAAATGAGTTATGGAGAGAAGAAAAAAAACCACCTCAACAATGGAAAGATGATATTATTGTAAGATTACCAAAGAAAGGTGATCTATCTGTTTATAACAATTAGCCAGGAAATTGTTACGCTGAATGATGCTCAAGGGACTGATAAATGACAAAAATTAGAGAAGAGCAAGCTGGATTCAGACCATATATTGATCAAATTTTCACTATTAGAACAATTATGGAAGAAACAGTGGAAATGTAATCTCCACTTATTATCAATGTTATTGATTTTCAAAGGCATTTCATAATCTGCACCGGCCAACACTCTAGAAAATCTTTTTTAATTACGGCGTTCCAACTAGATATTTAAATATAATCAAGGTTGTATATGACAACTCAAGATGCCGTGTTACAATAATCGAAGAGTAGGACTGAATGGTTTTACGTAGAAATAGGAGTACGACAAGGATGCATTATGTCACCATTACGTTTTAGCTGTTCTGATATTGAAAAATTACGCCGGACATGAACATTTTGGTATAAAATGAACTTTCAGTGATCTTGATTTTGTAAATGACTTGTCGTTATTAAGTCCAACCCCTGATACTGCATAAGATATGCTGAATCTAATTTGTCACCTTTCAGAACACATTGGCCGCCAGGTCAACACTTACAAGACTAAGTTAATGAATTTTACTAATTGTAACCGTAAAATTACCCCCAACGAAGAAACAATTCCGACAGATGATAGCTTTTCTTATTTAGGCAGCAAAATGATACAAGATGGAGATACAACAAAAGAGATCTCTACTAGAATTATGTTGGCATCAAGTAAGGTCAACCACCAAAAACAATAAGTAAACACACCAAACTACGACTGTTTAACTCTCATGTGATATCCGTGTTGACATATGGTCGCGAACGTTGGAAAGTGATAAAGGTACTCGAGAGGAGATTGAATTAATTTGAAAATAAATGACTCTGAAATATTGGTTTGGAAGAATTCAAGTCAAACATGCAAACAAACACACCAAACAGCAACATGTTTCTACAACAATAAGAAGAAAACTATAGACTTGTATCCGTCATGTACTTAGAATGGATGAAAACAGACTGCCACTACAAGTATTAAAATGGGTACCAGATTTCAAAAGAAAAAGAGGAAGACTAAGAGACTCTACGCGGAACAACCATCAAAGAGGATATTACTATGGGTCTAAACAACTTGCAAGAATTACACACAGTAGCATCACATCGCTTGAACTTAAGAGATCTGGTTTCTTTCCTACGCATAGTGTACGGCGCTGAAGGAACATATATATACTTTTGTGTATACTTTATCTCAAGAGTCTATGAAAATCACGGATCAGTTAAGTCAGCCAACTACCTTGACCATTCCGCAGGACCTATTACTAAAAAGGATTTGACGGATTTATGGAGTTCAAAAATACAGGTGTGCACACATTTATTATTACATGTTAAAATAGTTGAATCTTGATAACAAATTGTAAATGGGTTGAAAGCTTAATCACAAATATAATCTAAAAGATAGAATCATACCCGATTGTGATGGTGTTAAAATGAATGTTATTGGTATGTGAGATGGGCATGGAACAGTTTGACAGACTCGCCGCAATGATAGACGATATGAAATGTTGGGAGATCCATTACATGCTACCTTTGATGTAGAAATAGCAGCTGATATGATCTGAATATTTGCATTGCATGGACAGGAGATTATGCAGGAGAGATATAACAATATATATTGTTTGCTTGGATCTGTTTTGCATTTAGGAGGGAGAGCGGTTCATTTTTAGCGGCTCTAAAATAGAAACTGAATTTCTCATTTAGAGGTCATGGTTCAATTCTCAATAAAAAATGGGTACCAGTTTTCGAAAATAAATAACTCAAACGTCGACGAAATTTCAGGATGTTGGTGAGTCTTCTCAAGCTCCTACTGGTTACCAAGATGTAGTCCGGAGAAAGGAATGCTCTGTATTATGGTTTACAGATTGCTGTGATAGCTGCGCATTTCGTTCTGCTACATCGATATCAAAATAGAGGTTTGGTTCCTTTGATATATGGTGGGGGGGGGGGGAGGAATGCGATAGACTTTACCCCCCAAGATCTCTTTAGGCGCATCTTACGACCTGCATGGAAAGTAAGTATTACTATTTATACATGGAAGGTCAGTACTACTATTCTTTTGGCCCCATCAAATAAGTTATTAAGAATGCTAGATTTCCAATCGTCCAGTAGGTCTCATATTGTAGACGTTGACGGATCTATTTCTCGTCTCTCGGCAATTTCTCGGTAATGTGGACTCATTGGGTATCATTCTTCTAAAGTGTTGCAATTTGAATTTTCCCTTGGATTTTCACTTGGTCACTTTGTGCATACATTATATCGGCAGCCAATGAAAATTACAGGAAAAATCAAATTACGTCACTTTAGAAGAATGATACCCAATGCTTTGGCAATACTTATTTTTGTGTGTGCTGATCATTACCCATTAGTTTCAGTAATAGTCCGTCATGTCTGAGTGAAGCTATTATAAAAACCTGTGTTTTACGTAAGTACAATTAAAATATAGCAATAACTGTTATGTGTCAATCTCTGAATATAGTAAAAGAAACCAACAGATGTGAATATTTAAACTTATATTGTAGCAACGAATGTGTTATTTTTGAATCCATGTTGCAGTTTTTAAAACCCGCCCATCTCTGGTATTGAACACCAAACACAACAGTCATTCATGTTACACTAATGGTTTGTTTCACAGCACCACGACAGTAGGCCTATATTTAAGTGTACAAAATATTATTTATATAAAAAGCGTGTAATGTTGCAAGGATGTCGAGGTAGCGGCGTATGAAGGTTAATGTCAGAGTATATTGCATCAATATTCGATCGATATGGATTTTGGGTAGTAATGATCAACTTTTAAGATCTCTCATACAGACTACAATCATCATCAGGTGACATATTCTTCCCAGAACGTAGTCTTCCCTATGGATCTCTTGAATTCTCCGCGGTCTTCAACAAGTTGTCCTGCCTCTTTTAGTGAGTCATTCTTGAATGTCTTTTGTCCAACGGCGTCGTGGATGGCCTTTGCCCCTGTTGCCTTCTATCATCCTCTCCAGTACCACTCTCTCCATGCCGTCGTGTCTCTGAATGTGACGGGAGAAAAACTAACTGTCTCTTTAATATGGTGTTCAGTAGCCAGCCTCCGTGGACGTTAATTGTTCTTCACATCTCCTGGTTTGTTCTCCGTGCTGTCCGTGGTATATTTGGAACTCTCCTATAGCATTTTAATTCACATGATGTTATTCTCTTGGCCAGTTTTATTTATTGTCCATACTTCAAATCTATGTGTCGCCACAGGAAACACACGTGTTCGTTGTAAACACAACTTGGTTCTTATGTTAGTACCCTGCCATAATTTCTTTAGATGTTTTAATTTTGACAGTGACATGGCTGTTCTTCTCTTTATCTCAACTGCGCAGTCCCCCGCATTGTTTATATTAGTTCCTAAATAATCAAAATGTGTCACTTCTACCAAATTGCAGTTCTCAATATTAATTTTGGGTCCTGATTTAGTTTTGTCAGTTGCCATTATTTTTGCCATTTTCATATTTACGAACAAGTTTTGCTGTTCGCTGAACTTTTGGGTTGACTTAATTATGTTCAATAGGTCGTATTCGTTTGTTGTTAATAGTACTGTGTCGTCTGCATATCTAATTTCTGGTATCTATATTTACAGGTCTGAAATCAGGCTTCATTGATTCTTGTCTCACGTTTCTCATTATATTTTCCGCATAGATGTTGAACAAGTATGGAGACAAGGTACAGCCTTGTCTTACTCCTTTCTGTACATTGAACCAAAACTCTGATCTTGCACCCTCCACTTTTACCACTGCTTCTTGGTCTTTATACAGCTCTGCTATTAGTCGTGTAATGTGTAGTGTGTAATGTGTAGTGTGATACCCATGCCATTCTTGATTTCCCATAATTGATGGTGATTGACACAGTCGAATGCTTTGGTGTAGTCTATGAAGCATGCATGTAATTCTATGTTATACTCTCTACATTTCTCTATGATCATCCTCATGTTAAATATATGATCTCTAGTGCCTCTGCCAGTTCTGAAACCTGCTTGCGCTTCGTGGATCTCATCCTCCATCTTGTTATGTATTCTTTTCATTATAATGTGCAGTAGTATTTTACTGGCTTGGCTGATCAAGGCGATTGTTCTATAATTTGAACATATTTGCATATCACTGTTATATACAGACTATGTGGCATTATTACAGACACAAATATTTTCATGAGGTGACACAGCCGTATGAAGCGGTCTTCAGGAAGTGCGATAATTAACCTCTCATCGCATAGGAAAAAAAATTGATTGAAACAGTTTGAACGTAGATTCACATTCAATAATATTAATTTCCAGGACTAGCAGTTACGGCAAATGTTGACATTATGTATTCGAACTGTGTGTCTCTGTCAGAGTGTCAAATGTCAGTTAATCGTATCATTGGTCACCTTTTCCTGAACACATGAACATTAATTCGAAATTCTGCTTTATCTTCTCGTAGAATTTTCTATAAATTTGGCAATTTTCATTTGTCTGCGTTACGCAATGGAGGAACCTATATACCATATAAAACAAAGAGCTACTGCACTTATCCATTTATATATATGAAAATCAAATATATTCCAAAGAAAATCATAGGTATAGTCGACAGTCATGTAGAAGGCCGTTCTCCTATTAGGCAATATGTCTTATATAGTCGTCGGTCACGATTATTTACCATGATACTAAAATTTGCCGATTCGTCAATATTTAGCTACTAGCGTGAGTCCGTTAGGAGTCATGACTCAGTGAACGCGTACATACACAGTACACGTTATGGCGTGTGATAACTTCATTACAGACTTTCATTAAGATAACACACAATCACGTGATCTCAAGCACTATTGACATTTGTATTGGCGGGTTTTATGGATGAATGTCAAGAACAGAGATAGTGTAATCAAGTGTTTAATAAAAGCTATACTACAGATAGGACAGAGTAAATATCGCGTAACAGTAACTTCTCAGTCACGATGTTGAAGATACTCTACTACTCGGGGCTGGTAATACAGTAACACAAAAATCATTCAGCAAACGGGATTTGAACCAGATGCGATCAGATGGCAACCATTCGCCTCGAAACCTGGATCAACATGTTTTTTCCGTCTTTGACCACATCGCATCCACGTGCAGATTCAGGTTGGGAGGCAAGTGGATGTCATATACACAGACATGGTTTAAATCCCTGTCTGTGGTATGATTTTTCTTTATCATTAAATTCTCGATGTTTATTATAGTTTTCATTGACCATACATTTCATTGACCATACAGTTCATGGTTCAGTGATACAATTTATCTCAGCGTCTGACATCGACTGGAGCAGGTGGAAGACGAGGTTGAAAAAGGGCCAGAAAGCCAGCAGCATCATTAATGTAAAATATTTCACGGGTAGATCTGGTAATCAGAAGTATAGAATAAGTGTACCACTGAAAGGTCTCCCTAAAGCCCACTCAATGATGGGTAGTACGAGGACATCCCCCCTAGAGCCCACCTGATGATGGGTAGGATGAGGACATTCTTTCAAGAACCCATACCATGATGGACATGGTTTACTATCAATTTTATAATATAGTACGACGGACACAAAGTGATAGTTTATCATATCACACTGACAGTGTAGCACATAAGACATTGATATTACAGCACATCATACACAGTGATAGTACATCACATCATACAAAGTGGTAGTATAGCACATCAGACATAGTAATAATATAGCACACTGATATAAATTAATAATATAGCACATCAGACATAAACTGATAATATAGCACATCAGACAGAAACTGACAATATAGCACGTCAGACAGAAACTGACAATATAGCACATCAGACATAAACTGATGATATAGCACATCAGACATAAACTGATAATATAGCACATCAGACAGAAACTGACAATATAGCACATCAGACATAAACTGATAATATAGCAAATCAGACAGTATTGGATCAAACGGGCAACCATAATTAAAGTTAGATAGAGGTGAAAGAGCTTTCTTGGACAAGTATGTTGCTTGTGCTTGGATGTGCTACGTAGCAGGGATCCCATCATTAACTCCAGGAATATCCAGTTCATTCAAAATGAACCAACCTGATAATTGACAACGATGTATGGATGGATGCTTTCCTGGAAATTCATCCCGCTATAAGATGTATGGATAGATGCTTTCCTGGAAATTCATCCCGCTATAAGATGTATGGATAGATGCTTTCCTGGAAATTCATCCCGCTATAAGATGTGTGGATGGATGCTTTCCTGGAAATTCATCCCGCTATAAGATGTGTGGATGGATGCTTTCCTGGAAATTCATCCCGCTATAAGATATGTGGATGGATGCTTTCCTGGAAATTCATCCCGCTATAAGATGTGTGGATGGATGCTTTCCTGGAAATTCATCCCGCTATAAGATATGTGGATGGATACTTTCCTGGAAATTCATCCAGCTATAAGATACGACTTGTCATCTCTCTTATATGTGCGTGTGTATGTATGAGGTGTGTGAATGTTGGTCAGTGTTTGTATATGTTTCTGTATGTGTGCACTCATTAGACTGCTGGCCTGTGATTATGTCGGTACGAGCATGTTTGTGCATCCGTTTCTCTCAGTCATAGCCGGCATGCGCTTAGGGGATCGCCACAATTTACGGCAGACATTTTTATGGAAATTTGTTACCCCCTTTGTCAATAATTGTCAAGATATTTCAGACTCCCCTCCACCCTCCGCCAATTGTTGACCTATTTGATGGTATATTATGTGTGATTTTACGTTATTATGTGAGTGTGTGTGTGAGTGTGTGCTTGTGTATCTATGCTTGTATACGCGTTCATGTGTGCTTATGGTTCTAAGGTGTGAGTGTTTTTAATCCACTCGAGTGTGTATATTTTAGACCATGTGTATCTACACGCACGTCTGTGTATGTATATCCCCTTTGTTTTCGTACACTCGAGTGTGTATAATTTAGACCATGTGTATCTACACGCACGTCTGTGTATGTATATCCTCTTTGTTTTCGCACACTCGTGTGTGTATCTGTACGTGCACTTCAAGCACCTGTTATCTCATCCACTCTGATAGTATACATGATGTTGCTGCTTCTGTCGCACATCCCCTTCCCGCCCCCCCCCCCCCAAATCGATTGATTATAGTCGCATAGACCACCGGTTTGTAACCGTTTTAAGATCGTACCACTCCCATTTGGGATAACTGTTATTACGTGACATAATTATGTCAACTTTTCATCCTTCGACCCCTCTTTTTATATTAAAAGTTTCATACTTTTGCAGCCTACTCCCCATGAAGCCTGAATTTCCTTTCTTGCTTTCTAGCTTCAATTCCTGTTGTTTTATCCCTTGAATATGTGTTGTTTTATCCCTTGAATCCGTGTTGTTTTATCCCTTTGATTCCTGTTGTTTTATCCCTTGAATATGTGTTGTTTTATCCCTTTGATTCGTGTTGTTTTATCCCTTGAATCCGTGTTGTTTTATCCCTTGAATATGTGTTGTTTTATCCCTTTGATTCGTGTTGTTTTATCCCTTGAATCCGTGTTGTTTTATCCCTTGAATCCGTGTTGTTTTATCCCTTGAATCCGTGTTGTTTTATCCCTTGAATCCGTGTTGTTTTATCCCTTGAATCCGTGTTGTTTTATCCCTTGAATCCGTGTTGTTTTATCCCTTGAATCCGTGTTGTTTTATCCGTTGAATCCGTGTTGTTTTATCCCTTGAATCCGTGTTGTTTTATCCCTTGAATCCGTGTTGTTTTATCCGTTGAATCCGTGTTGTTTTATCCCTTGAATCCGTGTTGTTTTATCCGTTGAATCCGTGTTGTTTTATCCCTTGAATCCGTGTTGTTTTATCCGTTGAATCCGTGTTGTTTTATCCGTTGAATCCGTGTTGTTTTATCCGTTGAATCCGTGTTGTTTTATCCCTTGAATCCGTGTTGTTTTATCCCTTTAATTCGTTTTGTTTAATCGTCTTAACTCGTCCTCTTTTATCGCTTTTGAGAATGACCGTTATTAGCTAGCGGAAAGAGAGTACAACATTAAAATAGATTCAGCAATATACAGAGGAAGATCAAGAGGAAGGTGGATTGAAGGAGTTACCAACATCCTGAGACATCACAATATTTCTGCATATCAAGCGACCAAACTTTGCCATAGCTTGAAAACCGATCCATTTTTTTAAAATCCTGCGACGCCTAACAGCAGAAGTAGAGAAAATACAATAGACAGAAAAGCACACTATTCAACAAGGGCTAACATTCAGTGATGTGCCAAACAAAACAAAAATGCCAACATCTTAATAAAGACTTGACTTATAAACGCCCCTGGAACACTAGCAGCCATTTCTTTCTATTTCTCTTGTCGCGTGCTGACATTGAATAAGACGTGATCTAATCTATTTCTTCTTATTTCTCTTCTCACGTGATGACATGGAATAAGGTGTGATCTAATCTATTTCTTTCTATTTCTCTTCTTGCGTGATGACATTGAATGAGACTTGACCTAATTATTTCTTTCTATTTCTCTGACTTGATGACATTTAATGACAAGTTTCAATCCCAGAACAGGAAGACATATTCTTTGACAACTGCAACAGCGGACAACACACGACCTTGTTCTAACGATACCTAACGACAAACTTTGAGATAAATTCTGATAAAGAAACATTCGAAAAAAGCCACATGATGATGGTGTGTGGTTCACATATCTAAACCTGGCAAAGATGTCATCAGACAAATTCAACATCACACAACTTCATGAATTTAGCATCACACTACTTCATAAATTCAACATCACACATCGTTATTAATTCAATACCACACAACTTCATGAATTCAACATCACTTAACTTCATGAATTCAACGTCACACAACTTCATGAATTCAACGTCACACAACTTCATGAATTCAACATAACACAACTTCATAAATTCTCCAAAACATTAACTAATATAACGTACTCTGGTTAATGAAATGCTCTCAACCAAAAATGCTTCGTGAACATTTAGTCGTCTTGAATGGTCCAACATAAAAAATAAGAGCAAATATGTACACAGTATTATACGGCTGTCAAACATTGCGAGGTCTGTCTATTGACATCGTAATAATGCGTCAATAATAATTTGAGTACGGAGTGGGAGGGAAACATGCATCTCTCGCACAATCGAATGAAAAGGTTGAATATGTCGAACAAACACTTCAGGTCTTACCATCAGGTGTAATAAGTGATGAGAGCAAAGTGGGTTTTTCTATCCGGGAAAACGGCAATTTTATGTTTCATACATCGGGCAGGGGCATTGCGATGTTTCATACATCGGGCAGAGGCATTGAGATGTTTCATACATCGGGACAGGGACATTGAGATGTTTCATACATCGGGCAGAGGCATTGAGATGTTTCATACATCGGGACAGGGACATTGAGATGTTTCATACATCGGGGCAGGGACATTGAGATGTTTCATACATAGGGCAGAGGTATTGAGATGTTTCATACATCGGGCAGAGGTACTGAGATGTTTCATACATCGGGGCAGGGACATTGAGATGTTTCATACATCGGGGCAGGGACATTGAGATACATTTTAGACCAACGGGAAAATTGTATTGGAGAAGAGGGAAATTGAAGTAAATCTCCGAGAGATGTATATTTGAAGTACATCTCCGAGAGATGGATATTTGAAGTATATCTCCGAGAGATGGATATTTGAAGTATATCTCCGAGAGATGGATATTTGAAGTATATCTCCGAGAGATGGATATTTGAAGTATATCTCCGAGAGATGGATATTTGAATTATATCTCCGAGAGATGGATATTTGAAGTATATCTCCGAGAAATGGATATTTGAAGTATATCTCCGAGAGATTTTCTCTATTATTTGTGTAATATATCAATAATATTATCTAAATGTGAAATAGTTTTCTAAAAATCTATTTAAAAATGTATATAGTTTCTGTGGTTTTTAAGTGTTTTTTTTAATACTATAAGAAAAATATGTTGGGGTGAATTTAATTTTTTTTTAAATTTAAAACTTTTTTGCCGTTACTTTTATAAAAGATATTTGCTTATTAAACATCATTCAAACTACCCACTGTGTCGGTGACTTCTCGTGGTTACTTGAATTGTACTCACCTGACCATTCGTGAGGTCGTGAGAAAGATCACGACAAAAATAAAAAATTTGGCAATAAATCGAGACAGGTTCATGAGAATCCCGTGAAACTTACTGAACACAACACTCTATAACAATATTCTTGAAAACATAGAAGATTGACGGTACTTGAATAAACTCAGTTGAGAATACAATGCGCAAGTATCGTTCCTGTCACTACAGAACAAAGATACATCATCATTGGGTGCTTATATACTGAACAATCACAAAGTGTAGTGACCAGACAATTTAATGTGGTTAGTTGCCTATGGAGGCGTTGTCAACAAACTAGATCAGCAGCAGACCGATCGCGAAGTGGAAGATCCATAGTGACAGAACAAACTGGATCAGCAGCAGACCGATCGCGAAGTGGAAGATCCATAGTGACTGAACATATCGAAGACCGCTTCATGCGGCTGCGTCACCTCAGGAATGAATTTATATGAGTCCTCCACAGTGCAGTCAATGTCAGCAGTTGATTGAATTTCAGAATAAACGATCAGGAACGGGCTACAAGACGCTGGTCTTTGGGCTAGAAGACCCTACAGAGTTCCCGTTCTTACGGACCAGTATCGCCAGAACCGACTGCAGTGGGCGAACCATCATCGTCAATTGACCGTTGGGAATGACTGAAGATGGGTTTAGTTTAGTATAAGTCTGAAAGTTTCTTCATGACAAGGTTGAAACATTAATTTCGTAAAATAAAATTTTGGTACACATTTGAAGTAATGATGTGGTTTTATTTTAACAGTATATTTCTTTCTGTTTCATTGGATTGATGACATTGAATGAGACGTGATTTAAGCCATTACTTCTTTTTCTCTTCTCTGTTTGATGACAATAAAATACTAGGTGCAATCCCATATCAGGTGCCTACCTGTTTTTATTATTGTTCTTGGCTATTTTTATTTTTATTAATTTAAATAGTAATGTATTTAGGGTTAGTGTTAGGAGAGTTGTCTTTTAAATAACTAACCCTAATAAAATTTAAATTAATAAATGTTAAACATAAACTGATAAACATAGCCAAGGAATGATAATAAAACAGGTAGGCATCTGATCTGGAATTGAACCAAATACTATCTCAGAAGGTGAGTGGTGGGGGTAGTAGTAATAGTAGCAGTAGTAATAACAGTAGTAATAGTAGCAGTAGTAATAATTTGTAACAGTAGTATTAGTAGAAGTAATAGTTACAGTAGTATTAGTAGAAGTAATAGTTACAGTAGTATTAGTAGTAGTAATAGTAGTAGTAATAGTAGTAGAAATAGTAGCAGTAATAATAGTAATAGTAGCAGTAGTAATAGTAGTATTAATAGTAGCAGTAGTAACAGTAGTATTAGTAGAAGTAATTGTTACAGTAGTATTAGTATTAGTAGTAACAGTAGTACTAGTAGTTGTAATAGTAGCAGCAGTAATAGTATTAGTAATAATAGTAACAGTAGTATTGGTAGTAGTAATAGTAACAGTAGTATTAGTAATAGTAACAGTAGTATTGGTAGTAGTAATAGTTACAGTAGTATTAGTAGTAGTAATAGTAGTAGAAATAGTAGCAGTAATAATAGTAATAGTAGCAGTAGTAATAGTAGTATTAATAGTAGCAGTAGTAACAGTAGTATTAGTAATAGTTACAGTAGCATTAGTAGTAGTAATAGTAACATTAATATTAGTAGTAGTAATAGTAACATTAATATTAGTAGTAGTAATAGTAACATTAATATTAGTAGTAGTAATAGTAACATTAGTATTTGTAGTAGTAATAGTAATAGTGGTATTAGTAGTAGTAATAGGAACAGTAGTATTAGTAATGGTAACAGTAGTAGTAATAGTAACAGTGGTATTAGTAGTAGTAATAGTAAGTGGTATTAGTAGTAGTAATAGTAACAGTGGTATTAGTAATGGTAACAGTAGTAGTAATAGTAACAGTGGTATTAATAGTAGTAATAGTAACAGTGGTATTAGTAGTAGTACATGCATAACACCGGTAATAAAGTTTTAATATGACATCTAGTTTTAATATGACATCTAGTTTTAATATGACATATAGTTTTAATATGACATCTAGCTGTGCTAAAAGTGAAAAATAAAGGGCTGGCAATTCAGACATGTTCTGATAAAATGATCTTACCTGGTTGCACCATCTGCGACATTTGTCATTCTGCACATTGGAGCAACATGTTGGTACTGTAGAGTAAACAAACAAAGGTGTGTCAAGCAGGTAACATCAACATCTTGGTAATCAAACATCTCCACTGTTTATTCGACTGTAAAAACGAAACTGTATTCTTGCTTCTATTGTCTGTATGTTTGTGTTTGTATGTTTGTGTTTGTATGTTTGTAAATTCTGCATTATACTTTTGACCAATAGTTGTCAAGTTTGTGATCAAATAATATCTCTTTATGGCTGATCTCATAGGAAATGCACATGCTCTCCCAGTGGCGATAATATATCTATTCTTGTACGGGAATACGATTATCTATTCTTGTACGGGAATACGATTATCTATTCTTGTACGGGAATACGATTATCTATTCTTGTACGGGAATACGATTATCTATTCTTGTACGGGAATAAGATAATATCTCTATTCTTGTACGGGAATACGATTATCTATTCTTGTACGGGAATAAGATAATATCTCTATTCTTGTACGGGAATACGATTATCTATTCTTGTACGGGAATAAGATAATATATCTATTCTTGTACGGGAATACGATTATCTATTCTTGTACGGGAATAAGATAATATCTCTATTCTTGTACGGGAATACAATTATCTATTCTTGTACGGGAATAAGATAATATCTCTATTCTTGTACGGGAATACAATTATCTATTCTTGTACGGGAATAAGATAATATCTCTATTCTTGTACGGGAATACAATTATCTATTCTTGTACGGGAATAAGATAATATCTCTATTCTTGTACGGGAATACAATTATCTATTCTTGTACGGGAATAAGATAATATATCTATTCTTGTACGGGAATACGATTATCTATTCTTGTACGGGAATAAGATAATATATCTATTCTTGTACGGGAATACGATTATCTATTCTTGTACGGGAATACGATTATCTATTCTTGTACGGGAATAAGATAATATATCTATTTTTGTACGGGAATAAGATAATATATCTATTTTTGTACGGGAATAAGATGATATATCTATTATTGAACAGAAATAAAACTAACAACAAGGGTATGTTGTGTACATCTTTAATGATATAAAATCTATACTAGATGTTCTTTTGATATTTTGCTATACTGTATGTTCATCGGATGCTATGTTATACCAGGATGAGCACAGCATGCGAAATGAAGGTTGTGAACAGTGAACAAGATGTTCTAGGATCAGCTCTGCCAGCAAAATGTTCTAGGATTAACTATGCGGGATGTTCTAGGATTAACTAGGCGAGGATGTTCTAGGATTAACTATGCGGAATGTTCTAGGATTAACTATGCGGGATGTTCTATGAATAACTAGGCGAGGATGTTCTAGGAATAACTAGGAGCGTTGTTCTATGATTAATTAGACGGGGATGTTCTATGATTAACTAGGCTGGTATGTTCAAGGAATAACTATGCGGGTGTGTTCTATGATTAACTAGGAGGGTTGCTCTAGTATTAACTAGGCGGGGATGTTCTATGATGTGATCAGAAGGCCATTAAAGGACTGTTCAATGATGATCTCAGCGAGAAGCTAGATTACTATTGTCGACTGAAGCCAGTTAGTCGATAAGGGAATATTCTATGTACAACACAATTTACCGGAATATTTTAGACGAAACTCGGCAAGCTAAATCTATCTATCTATCCGCTAAACCCTATATTACCTTTGAGTGTCAAGGATAGAAAAGTTATCTGGAGATGATCTTCGTGTTTGCTGAGTATATTGTGGAATTTGTCGCCTCTTTTATTTCGGTGGTCCATTGTTTTTGTGGTCGGCCTCTAGGTCTGTCTTCACTGTATCTGTATAGCATAGCTTGCTGTGGTATGCTGTCTGATGGTAGTCTGTTCATGTGTGCAAATCATTTGATCTGTTGGCTCTCAATATATTCCTAGATTGGGGCGATGCCGGTTATTAGTCGAATGTTCTCATTTCTCAATATTCCTAGGATTCTGCGTAAGTATGCAATTTCAGCTGTCACTAGTTTACGTTGCAAGCTAGATGCAAGGAAGAGTTAGGCGCGACCGTCGACATATATAATACATGTTGGCTAATTGGAGAACAACCTACTAAAGTTGTACCGTGATTGTCATTGGTCACTATTGTGCATGTGTCAACAGTCAATGAGAATCACGGGAAAATTCAGTCCTTTTAGAAAGCTGTTCACGAATGACGAGGGTTGGACCGAGTGACGAGAGTTGGATCGAGTGACGAGAGTTGGATCGAGTGACGAGAGTTGGATCGAGTCCCTCAACATTTATAGTCCTATGAATTCAACAGGAATTATCCTTAAAATGTGACACTTTTTAATTATTCCCATGACTCTCATTGGTTGTCGATATAGAGAATACACATAGTCATCAGTTTGTTACTGGGCTCGATGGGAGGACAAATAATAGCAAAACTTATATCTGCCACTCATGTCGTAGAGAGCGATTAAGGAGGCTTGGGTATATTAAGATGGCTGTTCCATCCCATACAACGCATGGAACAAAGTTACCCAACAACCATGCTGAATTCGGTTATGTCAGACTGAAAGGCGAGAGTCTAATCTGTAAACCATGGTAGAACGCATTCCGTTCTCCGGACTATATTCTACTAATCTGCAGGAGTTTGAGAACGAAAGCATAAGAAGCTGTCACATTCAACCCTGACATTGCAGCAATATAGATTGTGAGTTGATTCCTGATTTCTCCACTAGAATTTCAATTATTCTATATCTCCAGACCCTGATGTATTTTAAGGTGGAAACTTTCTCTAAGTAGTTATACATTTGAAACAAATTCTTTCGTGGGCACCTCCGTCCTCCTCATTCTCAGGGCCTAAAAATAAATAAAAGATACTTTATATTCTGTACAAGACAAAGAGTGAAACTGGGAAACAATATGAGTTTTGCTAATCACTGGATACACACATGATAACATACATGATTCGACGTTTCTACCTAAAAGGCCTTTATCAAGAACGCATTCACAATATTACAAACAACGGCTAAGACTGATACTGTCTACGTTCATATGAGAAAACTAAGTATGGTTGGTTCCCACTTCGCGCAATGTAGAACAATTGTGGAACAATATTTGATCCATATTTACATGTCATGTGAACGTGGAAATTATTATCCTTACTAGACGTTATTATGTTGTGAATGTGTTATTGATAAAGGCATTTTAGGTAGAAATGTCGATTCTCGTGTGTTAACATAATAGTTTCCAGTGATTAGCAAAATTCATCCTGTTTCCTAGTTTCTCCTTTTGGATTTCATTTTCGCGACAGTTACTACCCAGTATCTATTTGCATGCTATCAAAGCTTTTCAATCTTTATCGCTCTATTTCGCGCAGGAGTTAACCCGTATTCTTTGTGATCAATAGATCGTGGGTTCGAAGATCCCTAGAGATTATTGTCTGACGCTATGAAGTTACGTTGCATGAGTAGTACTCTTGACACGTGGCATGTTTCCTCGCTAAGATGCGCGGTGTACATATGGGGTAAAACGAATACAATGAAGTCAATTCTCTACGCCGTTTGAGCCCTTTTAATCCTTATCGCTATAAATCTTGTTTATCGTTCAAGTGGCTTCATTCCTGTGAATAACCTCTGGACGATTCTACGGTTCCCAAATTTTCAAAATGCTCTCTTTAGCTCCCAGGAAGGGCCATATATCCAAACTTTAGAATCGCTGGTATGGACGTTGCAATAGAAATATGTAGGTTTGTAGATTTGTAAAGTGCGACACAAAATTAAATCAGAGTGTACAGAATAAAAATGTACGTTTGATTCAAAATGGAATGTTCTGACCTATGTAGCTAATAATAATAATTAAATCAACATAATGACCATGTGAAGGCAAGTAGAGATACGGTTTTATAGAAGAATATTGAGAACATTGGATAGATAGCACACGTGATGATGTCTTCAAAGAAGTTAATTCCAAGAAATAACTGTTCATTCGCGTAAGAAGAAGTCATTCCATATTTTCGGGACACATTATGAAACGAGGAAAGATAGTGTAACAACATTATGATCTGAGTGTTGTCTGAGTCTGTTATGTTCTTAGTGTTGCCTAAGTCTGATGTGCCTTATCTGAGTCTGTTGTGCCCTGAGTGTTGTCTCAGTCTGTTGTTTCCTGAGTGTTGTCTCAGTCTTTTGTGCACTGAGTGGTGTCTCGTTCTGTTGTGCCCTGAGTGTTGTCTCATTATGTTGTGCCTTGTGTGTTTTGTAAGTCTGTTGTAAAGACATGGACAGACAACATCAAGGAATGGACAGGGCAAGATATTTCCACACTCATCCGCATCGCTGAGGATAGAATTCGCTGGAGGACTCTGTGTGCTGAAGCTTCCAATGTGGTACCCCTACGGCCCTGAAGGGTTATGGGTTTTATTGATATTGATTAAAGTCTGTTGTGTACTGAGTGTTGTCTGTTGTGACCTTTTCTCAATTTAAAAAGGATTGTTAGCTCCTTTCTTCCACACTTATTGATGGCGACAGTCCCAGAACCACAACAGTTGCGATCAAAAGATGTTTATGGATTAAGACGGTCGAGTTACACTTTTAGTTACGCCCTTCATCTAGCAGCTGTGTTTTACTCAGTAATACATCTTCGTCAGCGTTCAATCTCAAACTCCCACTAGATATCATCAGGATGTAGTCCATAGAATGGAAGTGTGCTGTGTCATGTTAATGGTGTCAATGGTCCGACACATTTATCTTCCGTGGGTTTAGTAATATGAATAGTACTATCATCTAGTAGCTGTAGTGGTAGTGTAAGATTAACCCGTTAGCTATTTTTTTTTATTTACGTGTTGTAGTGTATTGGTAATAACATTGAGTACAGTGGGGGAAACCGATTACAATGATGTCAATACTCTATGATATGTAGTATTAGAAATAATAGTAATATTCTAGTTTAGTAGTTTGATAGTAGTACGTGTAGCAGTAGCAGCTGTGGAAACAATAGTAGCACTAGTAGTAGTAATAGCAGTATTCATAGTAGCATGGTGATAGTAGCATTAGTAGTAGTAATAGCAGTATTCATAGTAGCATGGTAATAGTAGCATTAGTAGTAGTAATAGCAGTATTCATAGTAGCATGGTGATAGTAGCATTAGTAGTAGTAATAGCAGTATTCATAGTAGCATGGTAATAGTAGCAGTATTAGTAGTAAATGGTTGTAGCAGTAGTAGTTCTAGCAGTAGCAGTATTAATGTTAGTTCCGATAATAGTAATGGTAGTATATGTGTATAAGTAGTAATAATAACATCCGTATCGTGATTTAGTTGATATTTTTTAGAAAAGAAATCGTTTAACGGGGCGGGGGTTATTACTCCCCATTTTGGCTGATTTCTTGCACTAAATGTCATGTTCTGATTTCCTATGGAGTAGTAGACCACACCAAAGCCCCCCCCCCCCGGTTATATCTACCAGCTTGGCAGTAGCAGTACTACTACTACTACTAGTAGTAGTAGTAGTATTAGTAGCAGTACATGGTCTGAAGAGGAAGCCAGCAGAAACGGAGGTGCCGGAATATAAACTATCAAATAGTTAGTTCCCGCCAATACTCATGTTATTGAAGGCAATTCCTGCTGAAACTACAAAGCTGAATTCATAACCATAGGTACTGCACTGAATCACATGCATCTACAGTCTAATCAACATTGTGATATACACACTAGCTCAATGTCAGCAATGCTGAACATATCAGCAAACAAGACAGATATTTCAACATAGAACATCTCATCAAACAAGACAGATACTTCAACATAGAACATCTCAGCAAACAAGACAGATACTTCAACATAGAACATCTCAGCAAACAAGACAGATACTTCAACATAGAACATCTCAGCAAACAAGACAGATACTTCAACATAGAACATCTCAGCAAACAAGACAGATACTTCAACATAGAAAATCTCAGCAAACAAGACAGATACTTCAACATAGAACATCTCAGCAAACAAGACAGATACTTCAACATAGAACATCTCAGCAAACAAGACAGATACTTCAACATAGAACATCTCAGCAAACAAGACAGATATTTCAACATAGAACATCTCAGCAAACAAGACAGATATTTCAACATAGAACATCTCATCATACAATACAGAAACTTCAACATAGAACATCTCAGCAAACAAGAAAGATACTTCAACATAGAACATCTCAGCAAACAAGAAAGATACTTCAACATAGAACATTTCAGCATACATGACATATACTTCAACATAGAACATCTCATCATACAATACAGAAACTTCAACATAGAACATCTCAGCAAACAAGAAAGATACTTCAACATAGAACATTTCAGCATACATGACATATACTTCAACATAGAACATTTCAGCATACATGACATATACTTCAACATAGAACATCTCAGCATACAAGACATATACTTCAACATAGAACATATCAGCATACAAGACAGATACTTCAACATAGAACATCTCAGCATACACGACAATTACTTCAACATAGAACATCTCAGCATACAAGACAATTACTTCAACATAGAACATTTCAGCATACATGACATATACTTCAACATAGAACATTTCAGCATACACGACAATTACTTCAACATAGAACATCTCAGCATACATGACATATACTTCAACATAGAACATTTCAGCATACAAGACATATACTTCAACATAGAACATATCAGCATACACGACAGATACTTCAACATAGAACATCTCAGCATACAAGACAATTACTTCAACATAGAACATTTCAGCATACATGACATATACTTCAACATAGAACATTTCAGCATACACGACATATACTTCAACATAGAACATCTCAGCATACACGACAATTACTTCAACATAGAACATCTCAGCATACAAGACAGGTACTTCAACATAGAACATATCAGCAAACAAGAAAGATACTTCAACATAGAAGATCTCATCATACAATACAGAAACCTCAACATAGAACATCTCAGCAAACAAGAAAGATACTTCAACATAGAACATCTCAGCAAACAAGAAAGATACTTCAACATAGAACATTTCAGCATACATGACATATACTTCAACATAGAACATTTCAGCATACATGACATATACTTCAACATAGAACATCTCAGCATACACGACAATTACTTCAACATAGAACATCTCAGCATACAAGACAGATACTTCAACATAGAACATATCAGCATACAAGACGGATACTTCAACAAAGAACATTATAACAGAGCTAAAAAATAATCCTGCCACCAGAAAAATTAAGATACAATGGATACAAGTTCATTGGATATTACTATGCAATGAAATAGCAGACAAACTGGCCAAAACAGGCAGAAAAAAAGGAACAACAGATCACCACTAGCAGTTACATCGCAACAAAAACATTGATAGAATATATCTTCAGAAAGAAATGGAAACGAGCACAACAACAACAACAAAAAAAGATGCAATGTACAAAGTTTGTAGAAAAGACAAGAGATCTATCTTTAGGTTTAGAACATGCCACTGCGGCCTAAATGATTACGTATATAGAATAGGCAAAGCACCGATCCCTCTGTGCCCATGTCAAGAGGCCACATGGACACCGTCTCACATACTACAAGATTGCCCAAAGCTGCAACACCTGTGAAAATAGATGTGGCCTGTACATTATCATCATCATCAGGCAGCATATCCTGAAAATGATGTTTTATGTTACATTCATTTCTCGCAGGATGGCTATATTGGCGTTCTTCTTGGTCCATGGCATTCTGATGATTTTTCTGTAACATTTTGTTTCAATTGCTGCTATTTTATATGTTAGTTTTGTTGTTTTGCAGCAGGTCAGCCATATGTTTTCCATTTGATCAGCTTCTTTCACGCGATTGCCAACCTCCTTCTGACATCTTAATAACAATCACCATTACTGTTGATAAGAGAACTAAGTTATTCCAAACTGGTGACTCTTTCTAATTCGTTGTTGTTGATACTGATTGAGAACTTGCTAGGGATTTTGTCGCTTGTCATAATCTTGGTCTTGTTTCCATTCAGAAATATGTTTTGTTTTCACTAGGCCTATATTCTTCAATGTAGTTTATGAGGTGTTGGAGACCTGCTTGATTGTGTTCCAATAATGTTGTATCATCAGCATATCTTAGTTCTGGTATCTCGTGATATCAGATGTTGAGTGGGTAGAAGTTATTTCTCTGTTGGCCATTTATTACATTCCCCATTATGGTCTCTGCATAAATATTGAAGAGATATGGTGATAAGACACATCCTTGTCTGACTCCCTTTTCCACGCTGAACCAATCAGATGTTTCACTGATGTTGGTAAGTTTTCTAATGGTGAAAGTCACGCTTTAACCATTTCTTCCCTTGACCAGACGTCACTGCGCACATGACAATCAGACCAGCCTGCATCCGTTAATTCAGTGCCGTAGATATGAGCACCGTAAGAAGGGGATTTTACATAAAAAATGGTGTTTTAAAAAAAAAAAAACTCATTCAACTGTTTTCGTGTGAATATTTCACTGTTTGAGAGGAAATTTGAAGATATTTTTGCGAAAAATCGTCAATAGTGGGTTTGTAATCGACCATGTGGTTAAAAGTTCTTAGTACTAAAACTCATGGTAGATTCGCTAAGCGAGAGGGTGGGGGGGGATTTAACACCCGAACCGCCCCATCACCTTATGTACGGGCCTGCGTTATTTTGTTCAGTAAAGTGTGTCTCTTATGGTAATGTAATCTTTCAACAGCGGACGTTAGACTAATTTGGTTACATCCGAGTTTTACATCCCTCCCAGCGAAGACGGATATGTCCGGCCATTAGTGTAGATTAAAACAGCGACACATCGCATTTTCACTCTCTGGACTAAATCCTGTAGGAAATCTAGTAGAGCCACTGTCCTGCTACAGGAGAGATCCAGAGGAAGTTACGAATGAACGCAGAAGAACAACAACCATCAAAACATTGTCCGGTCTCATGGGTAGATCTTTTCTACTGACCACCACAGTGTATCATTCCTACTGACCACAACAGCATATCGTTCCTACAGACCATCAAAGTGGATACATACATATTTGCAATGACGCGGCGTTCTCGACCACACAAAAGAAACGGACCTCTAAACAGCTAATCAGCATGTGAAGAGGACCGCCTTGTAATGGGCCACAGTGTGATCTTTTTTCACTTTAAATCCCTTGATATCGCCGAAGGCAGATGTGTCAGGCAATTGGCGTAAACAAAACGGCGACACGACGCATTTTTATTCTCTGGACTACATCCTGCTGGAAATCGAGTAGGAACATTGTCCTACTACAAAAGAGATTCATTGGTAGTTTGAGAATGAACGCTGGGGAAGAAACATTTGATCTTGTAGCGTCAGTGGAAGAGAAAGCCTTTGGTATCTTGCAGTGTTAGTGGTAGAATAAACCTTTGATATCTTGCAGCGTCAGTGGTAGAATAAACCGTTGATATCTTGCAGCGTCAGTGGTAGAATAAACCTTTGATATCTTTCAGCGTCAGTGGTAGAATAAACCTTTGATATCTTGCAGCGTCAGTGGTAGAATAAACCGTTGATATCTTGCAGCGTCAGTGGTAGAATAAACCTTTGATATCTTTCAGCGTCAGTGGTAGAATAAACCTTTGATATCTTGCAGCGTCAGTGATAGAATAAACCTTTGATATCTTGCAGCGTCAGTGGTAGAATAAACCTGTGATATCTTGCAGCGTCAGTGGTAGAATAAACCTTTGATATTTTGCAGCGTCAGTGGTAGAATAAACCTTTAGTATCTTGCAGCGTCAGTGGTAGAATAAACCTTTAATATCTTGCAGCGTCAGTGGTAGAATAAACCTTTAATATCTTGTAGCGTCTGTGGTAGAATAAACCTTTAATACCTTTCAGCGTCAGTGGTAGAATAAACCGTTGATATCTTGCAGCATCAGTGGTAGAATAAACCTTTGATATCTTCCAGCATCAGTGGTAGAATAAACCTTTGATATCTTGCAGCGTCAGTGGTAAAAGAGTTCTCTGGAGACGGATTTTTGTGTGCTTATTATATTTCGTGATGTTTTATTTCTGTAATCAATCTTTTGTATTGTCAAGCCTTGGCTTTGTATCCATCGTGTTTGCATAGCAATGCTTTTTGAGGGGCACTATCTGATGGTAGTCTGGAAGCATGTCAATCAATCAATCAATCAATCAATCAAACAATCAAGTGCCATGACCAGTGCTGTAGGCGATCATGTTTTTCCACAACTCTCTGTCTCTTTTGTTCTCGTTAATAAGTTTAGTTGGTGACTCCTTTTTGTGCCAGTGACAATCCATCCAGGTATTTTTTTCGCTGTCTTCCTCTGTCTCTTTTCCCTTTGATATTTCCAGTGGATCAAGTTTTACTTTTCTCATCACATGCCCTAAAATCTTTATTGTCTGTGTATAATTTTCGCTATAATTTGTGGTTTTATCCCAGGACTTCTACATGAGTTTTCTTGTCTGTCTATGGCATTTTCAACATTCTTCTTTAAAAACCACATTTCAGTTCAACTTATCTTGAGCACTTTTGTATGATCATTAATTGATCCATACTTCGCTTCCATAAAGAAGGATTGGCTCAATATAACATCCTAGCCCTCGAACTCATGTATGCATTGATATTATTCCATTGCATAGAATGTTTCTCATGTTTTGAAATGTTGATTTGGTCTGTGCTATCCTGTTCTTGATCTCATTGGAGCACCAGCCAACTGATGTTAAAATGGTGCCAAGATACTTCACATTATCCGTTTGATTGAACTTTGCATCGTTGATAGTAATACTTTTGTTTTGACCACGTGTATTTCTTTGAAACTAGCATTACTTCTGTTTTCTTCTTATTTAGACTGATGCCTTTGTTTTAACTTTTTTGCACTGTCGTGTCTAATAGGGCTTGAAGTTCTTGTTCGCTTGCAGTCAGAACTGTATCGTCAGCATATCTTAGAATATTCAGATTATAACCTCCAACTGCTATTCCTGGCATGCTTTCTATGTTTTCCATAATATCCTATGTACACATGAAGAAAATATCTGATGACATCTGGTAAACATGTGAAAACTACTTAATCTGTTGTAACAGTGTAGATATAGGAATGAAAGCTGCAGACTGGGCGTAATCGGGTGGTAGTCAAATGTCAAAAACTGTCAAATACTGAATATTTTTCCGTTAGGGAGTTGGCTTGTATCATAAAGGTCGCATGCCTTTGTGTCGCCACGTCATGTACAGGGTGAGTAGTTTTTTTCAACATGTACCCTCCGACAGCAAAAAAACCCAGTCCTTACCGGAAGTCGAACCATGGGCCTCACAGGTGTGAGGCCAACGCCCTAACTTCTCGGCCATGAACACACGTCAAATGAATAGCAACGATAGAACACTTGAGCCCAGTACAGCGATCTATCTATGGGCAGGACACCCACATAGAAACGGTCCAAATCCAAGTGTCGGTTTGGCGCAAGCCTTTTGCTGTGGAGTAATTGTATGCCCACGCTTTCCCTCACTATGGGAGGAACCCTGAATATAAAATAGTAGCAGTAGTAGTAATTAATCAGTCCCGTAGATAAGGAGAGGGGGGGGGGATTGGGAGTTTCAAACTTCCCCACCCCCATTAGCAAATATGAGCATGAGTTTTAGTACTCAGATTTTTCACACACAATAAAAACCTTCAAATTATAGTGAATGTACACACGAAAATACGTCAAGTCGTACAAGAATGTACACACGAAAATACGTCAGGTTTTACAAGAATGTACACACGATAACACGTCAGGTTGTACAAGAATGTACACACGATAATACGTCAGATTGTACAAGAATGTACACACGATAATACGTCAGGTTGTACAAGAAGAATTAACACCGGATGAACTAGTCAACTAATCAAGAGATATTCTTGTTTCAAGAACACAAAATCTTATACCCAGAAAAGTTACCAAGAAAAAAATGTTACACATCAGATGAAAATCACAAACTAATTGAAGAAAGATGGCGCATGAAAACAAGGAATTACACTGCAAATTACAAGTAAAGCAAATAAAAAGAAATCACCAAGAAATAAGGACGATTACAAGACAGGATAAAAACAATATATACTCGAGACCTGCAACAAGTTAGAGGAGATGAACAAACAAGGAACAAGTGATATTATGTTCAAAGAGATGACAACTCGAACATGGGACTTCAAGCCAGCACTAAACATCATTCAAGACAAACATGGTAACAAATTAACAGAAAACAAAGATATCCTGGAAAGATGGAAAGATACTGTAAGGAAGTGTATAAGGAAAGTCACAGAAACACAGACAATAACACCCACAATAGAACAGTGAAATAGAACCAGAACCCAGTTTAGATGAAGTCAGATGGGCCATTAAAAACCTGAAGAGAGGGAAGTCTCCAGGGTGTGATAATATAACTGTGGAAATGATCAAGGCAGAAGGAAAAAGCACCTTCCCCATCTATCACACACTCTGTACCAAGATCTGTAAAAATGAAATTTGGCCCATAAATGGACACGATCAGTCTACATACTGCTACCGAAGAAGGGATATCTAACACTATGCATCAACTACACAACCATTGCACTGATCAATCAAGCCAGTAAAATACAACTTGGTATCATCATGAAAAAAACTACAACATAACCTGGAAGAAGAGCTAAATGAAGCACAGGCAGGTTTCAGACAGGGCAGAGGCACCAGGGACCATATTTTCAATATGCGGAACTTCATAGAGAAATGCAGAGTTTAATGTCGACATCTAGACATGCTTTATTGACTACACCAAAACATTCGATTGTGTACAACATCAAAAACTTTGGAATATCATGAAAGACATGGGCTTCTCGCTACACATAATCCACTTCATAAAAACATTATATCAAGACCAGCAAGCAGACGTGAGAGTAAATAATGAAACATCAGATTGGTTCAGCGTGGACAAAAGGAGTCCGACGAGGATGTGTCCTATCACCATCTCTCGTCAACATTTGTGCAGAGAACATAATAGAGGCATGTACGAAATGACCAAAATAAACATAACTGCGACCCACTCAACATCGGAGGTCACGAGATACCAGAACTAAGATATGCTGATGATACAACATTACTGGCACACAGTCAAGCAGGTCTCCAACAACTTATAAACTCCATTAAAGAATATAGGCCCTATTTCTGAATGGAAACAAGACCAACATTATGACTAGCGACAAAACTATTAGCAAGTTCTCAATCAGCATCAACAACAGCGAGTTAGAACGAGTCAAAAATATGTACTCACTGCACAATACTGAAATCCAACAGGTAAAGTTTGAAACGAGGTAATACAGTTTTGCTAATTATACGAAACAAACATAGGCACATACACAAATCGACGTTTCGACTTCTTCTTCTTCTTCTTTCGTTCACTTGAAACATGTCTATATCTGTAATTCTGTCTCCTTAATAAAACTCACTGTCTTTTGTAGTTCATACAGTGTCCCATAGAGTTTTGATTCCAGTGTTGTTTCCTCTGGCCAATATGTCTGCCTCAGCGTTTCATGCTCAGAACACTCTTGAAGTATATGTTTGGCACTCTGTGCTGCCTGTCCACATGTACACATGGCTGTATTGCCAATCTTGAACTTTGTATACATGTGACTGCGGAGTCGGTTGTGTCCTGTTCTGAGACGTAGAATTATAACTTGTTCTGGTCTGTTCATAATATGATAGTCATCTTGTGTTGGTGTTTGTGGCTTTCTTATTGACTTGATCATCTGTTTTTTTCTGATGGTAGGTGATTGGTATATCTGGTTGGTCTTCGGCAGCACCTTCCTTAGCCAGTTGGTCTGCTTTTTCATTTCCTGGTATTCCACAGTGAGAGGGTATCCACTGCATGGTTACCCTATACTGGTAAGACAATTCGCTAAGTAGTTTTTTCAAGTCTGTTAGTTTTTCAGACTGGAGAGCTTGAAGCACTGACCTTGCATCTGTCAGGAATACCACAGGCTGTAGGTCAGAATTGGAGTTCAGCAGTTTTTTAGCTGCCACACTAATTGCCTGGATTTCTGCATCATAATTATTGCAGAATTTTCCTGTCGGTGTTCTGATTGTATCTCTAGGCTTGTGTGGATATTCTATATATACACCTGCACCTCCATTCCTCACGGCATTCTGTGCTGACCCATCTGTGTATACTCTGACCCATATATCTTGTGGATATTCCTCATCCAGGAAACTAAGGGTGACTGTCCTTCGCTGCACACTGTTCTGTTCGTCCACGCTTAGTATTCCTTTCACATGGGTCTGAATATATATTGGCATTCGATGTCTTTCACTCCACGGGGTTTGTTCTGGTACAGGCCTTAAGGGGCTGTCAACTTCAGGTATGTCTGTAAGTTGTCTGCGGAGTCGTTTAGCTTGATGGATAAAGCTGCTTCTTTTCAGTCGTCCCATTGCTAGATTTTGGAATCTTTCCTTCATTGGATGACTTGGCATACACTGAAACTTTTCTGCCTGAATTAGTACTTTTGTGTCTCTGCGTTCGCCAAGTGTTTGCATTCTTCCCATTTTCTGCATTTCTGCTATGGGTGTTGATTTCATTGCTCCCAACATTATTCTAAGTGCCTGGTTTTGCACTTTATCTAGATCTTGCAATGTGGTGTTTGATGCAGGACACCACGCAGCTGAACCATATTCCAGGTGTGGTCTTATGCCTTGCTGGTAAACTTTACTGAGTATATTCCCACTGGCTCCCCATGTGGTTCCACTTAGTTTTCTCAGGATAGCTAACTTCCTCCTGGCTTTTGTTGTTGCTTTGTTTATGTGCTGCTTCCATGTCAGTTTATCATCAAAAGTAACTCCGAGGTATGTGGGTTGTTTGTCTTCTTTCAAGAGCTCTCCATCTATTTTGATATGACCGGCTTTTTGTTTTGGTGAGAGGGTAAAAAGTGTAGTGCTGCACTTATCTGTGTTACTGCTGACGCACCATCTATTAGCCCATAAGGTTAGGGCATCGATAGCTCTTTGTATTTGTTTAGTGGCCACTGTCGCATGTTCTTCTGTGCACCAGATCACCAGGTCGTCAGCATACATTGCCACTTTGATCCCGTGTGGTAGTTCAGCAACTAGGTCATTGATGTAAACCAAGAAAAGTGTGGGCGACAGGACTCCTCCCTGGGGGACTCCATGACGCAGTAGAACTTTCTTGCTCTTGCGACCATCTAATTGTACCCTGGCTCTTCTATTATGCAGGTATGCTTTTACCCATTTGTACATTCTTGAGCTAACCCTGCAATTTCGCAATTTCTTTAGGAGCCCTTCTTTCCAGACCTTATCAAATGCTTTTCTGAGGTCTATCCATGCTGCTAGTTTCTTTTCTTGGAAGGCATCCTCAATCTCTTGGGAGAGGTAGGTTGCCTGATCTTCAGTAGAGTAGCACTGTCTGAAACCTGCTTGCTGTGATACCAGAAGGTACCACTGCATCCTAAGATTGATAATGCGTTCCATTGTTTTGCATAGACAGCTTGTGAGGCTGATGGGCCTGTAGTTAGAGACTGTGTTGCCATCTTTTCCTGATTTGAGGAGTGGTATCATTATTGCTTCTCTCCACGCCTGTGGTACATTACCCGTGGACCAGCTTGTGTTAAAGATCTGCAGTAGCTTTGCTCTTGCTGCAATTCCCAGGTTTCTAATCATTTCATTGGACACTCCATCAGCTCCAGGGGACTTTTTCATTTTCAATTTGGATATTGCATGCTCCAGTTCTCTCATTGTGATTGGTGCCTCCATGACTTCAGGTATAGGTTCGCCTTGTCCAATGTTTTGCTGGTTCTCTCGAACCTCCTGTTGTTTGTCTGGGCTGACTTTGATGTTATTGTCTTCTGCAAAGGAATCTGCAAAGTAATCAGCTGCATGTTTACCTGTTAAAATGTTTCTATCTTTATAAAGTGTGATCCTGGTATTTCTCCCTGTACCTTCATCATTTAGTTGTTTTACAAGTTTCCATAATTTCCTAGTATCTCTTTCTAGGTTCAGCGACTCTGTTTTTTCTTTCCAGCTACTCCGTCTGGCTTGTAACTTGGCTCTTTGAAATTTAGCCTTTGTTTGCTGATATTTGTTGTGATGTTCTTGGCTAGGTCTGTTCTCAGCCTGCTGTCTAGATGTTTCCATCTCATTTTGCAGCTTTTCCAGTTCATCATTCCAGTAGGGTTTGTAGTTTTTGCGTGCCCCCCTGGGTATGGTTTTACTAGCAGCATGTAGTATACATCTATTAAATTCACTCACTGCTCTATTGATGTCTTTGTCCAAGTTCATGTCCTTAGCTAGAACACTGGTTAAATGCTGGTACATTTTCCAGTCTGCCCTCTTATAGTTCCACCTAGTGAGCGTGCTGCTGTCCTTGGTAAATTCATTGTGGATTTCCAGAAATACTGGTCTGTGGTCACTACCCCCAAGTTGCTTTCCAACGACACGTGTGATGTTCCATTCCAGGCCTGGTGAGTGGAATGCCAGATCTGGTGTAGAGGTGGTGTGCCATGCTCTCGAGTAGAAGGTTGGTGAGTCAGCTGGCTGGTTAATAAGGATGAGATTATTTTCATCCTGCCAGCTCTCAAGTTCCTCACCTCTCTTGTCGATATGATCGTAGCCCCAGCTCTGAGAGTGGCTGTTGAAGTCACCACACACCATAAGTCTCTCTTTATCTGGAATTGTGTCTAGTGCCAATGGTTTATCATTTGGGCAGTAGTAGTTCAGGAGATGGAATTCTGCACTGTCTGTTTTTAGGTGGAGCATCTGGTATTCTGCCCCTTCCATATATACTTCCAGCTGACATGCGCTGATATTGTTTTTAACAAGTGTCAGAATTTCACCCTTTCGCCTGTCCTTTCGGTCAGATCGGTAGCACTGGTAGCCTCTGATTTTGAAGGCTATATCGCTGCTGAGGTGTGTTTCTTGGATACAGCATATATTAACTTGTTCTTCACTGAGAACATTTTCAAGTTCCAATTTTTTGCTGTATCCATCTCTTTTACTGTTGATACCCTCAGCATTCCAGTGCATTATTTTTATTGGTCGTTTGTTTGTTTGGCCAGTAGCTCTATTCCCTTGCCTCCTGGCTCCTCGAGGCAATTGAGAAGGACTTTCAGTAACTGAGGTTGGGCCCTTTCGAGGTATAGGGCCCGGCACCGTCCCTGCCTGAACGTCCGCCACAGGGCAGGCACCATAACTTTTTATAGATATTGACATGTTTCCATTGTGTTTTGTGCGTGGCATCCTGATTATCTGTGCGCCTTTTGGCTGGATGCCTCCGTCTTCAGCACTCTGCTTACTTGGGCAGGACTATGGTCCTGCTCGAATGGGACTTCCCGACCAGTCTTAGTTTCCAGCCCCTGATGGCTGAACTAAGCCCCATCACCACTGCAAGGTGCTGGCCTTGATGGGGGACGTTTCGACTAAAATGCCTTTATCAAGGATCACATACACATATAAATCAAAGGCGACAATTACGGAGGACACAGCTTGCGTTCACATGTCTAGTAAGTTGGTCGAAATGATAGAAATGAGGTCAAATGTGACACAAACAGGAAATGTCCAGAAATAGAAAGTATACAAAAACAGAACCGATTACATGTGAAAACGAGACAGAGAAATGACGGAATTCTTTGATTGTGTGTGCCTATGTTTGTTTCGTATTATTACCTCGTTAGAAAGAGTCACCAGTTTTGAATTCTTTAATTTTCTAATCAACAGTAACGGTGATTGCTATGAAGAAGTCAGAAGGAGGTTGGCTATCGCGTCAAAGAAGCTGATACAAATGGAAAACATGGCTGAGCTGCTGCAAAACAAGAACACTAACATTCCTAAGAGCTTACATATTCCCAGTGGCAACATATTGGTGTAAATTCTGGACAATCACCAACAAAGTGAAAAATTAAAAAAGCAGCATTTGAAACATATTACAGAAAAATCCTCAGAATACCATGGACCAAAAAGATCACCAGTGTAGCCATCCTGAGAGAAATGAATGTTAAAGAAAACTGGCTAAACAGCATGGTTCTTTCCAAAAAAAACAACTACAATATTTACGCCATATCAAATGCAATGACAGCCTAGAGAAGACCATAGTAGTTGTTATAGTAATAGTAGTAGTTGTTGCAATAATAGTAGCAGTAGTAGTAATAGTTGTAGTAACTGGTAGTAGTACTAGTAATCATTGTAGTAATATTAGTAGTATTACAAGTAGTAGAAGTAGTAATATTAGTAATAATAGTAGTACTAGTAATGTTAGTAGTAATAGTAGCAGTAACATTAATAGTAACAGTCGTAGCATTAGTAGTAGTAGTAGTAATATTCGTTGCAACTGTTTTAGTAGTAATAGTAGTAGTAATTGTAGTAGTTGTAATATTAATAATAGTAACAGTAGTAGTCATAGTAATAATATAAGAAATATTATTATCATTAGTGATAATAGTAGTAGCAGTAATTATAGTATTTGTAGCATTGGTGGTAGTAGAAATAATAGTAGTGATATTAATAAAATAGTAGTAACAGTAATTATAGTATTTGTAGCATTGGTGGTAGTAGAAATAATAGTAGTGATATTAATAATAGTACTAGAAGCGGTAACAAGTAATAGTAAAAGCGGTAATAGTAGTAGTAATTATTTTAATGGTAGTAGTAACTAGTTGTATTCACAGAATTATGTTTTGTTTTAACCATAGTAGTAGTAGTAGTTGCAGATTTAGTAGAAATAGTAGTAGTAATGGTAATAGTATTGTTGGTAATACTAATAGTAGTAGTAGCAGTGGTAGTAGTAGCAGTAGTATTACTATGGATTATAAAACTACTAATAACAGTAATATTCACAATCAATGTCAATCATTATCTTAAAATATGTTCTAGACAAGACATAATTAATTCGCTGGTAGCAGAGACCTATTCGAGTCAGCATTTGTAACTAACTATAGGTAACATTTATGTTGAGAAAATGGTAATTTTTCTTTTCGTTCCGGGGTGTGAATCTGTTATTGAAATACAACCAGGTACCTAGATAGCCAGGGACTTTACTTCTCTCAAATACAGAGCTGAAATAGTATGTCACTGTGTCACTGGTCGTGTTTGTTCTCAAAATCCTGCTGCGTAGCAGGGTGTAGTCCAGAGAATGGATTGTTGTGTTATGGCTCTGATAGGCTTTCGGACTTCAGCATGACTTTTTTGTCATTTTAACCTATGCCACGGAACAGCACACCCTGCTCTCAAACACTCTCAATTTAAGTTTGTCGTTATTTTGTCAGTTGTCGTTGGTACACTTGAAGGTTTTTAGTCGAAACGTTGTCTATTCATTTGTCAGGAAATTAGTACATCGTGTTTACTATTATTAACACGTGAATGTATATGTTTCCAATCACACTAGTATTTGCCATGTGTTACCATTAGCCCTTATATTTCCAGCTTATTCGGTTATGAGTGTCACTGGTGATGTGTCTCTACCCATCTTTAAAAAAATGCCTTATCTTCCTCCTATAACGGCATGCATGACAGGACACACCGTGTTGCTACCGCTATTTTTTGCCACTCTATCGAACCTTTGCAACATATGTGCAGACATATTATCATTTATTAATGAAATATGCAATCTATAAAACGCACACCAATACATAAATTGTAACATTCTCCCCACATATTTACAGATAGATCATGGATGTACAGTAAACATATCCTCAGTACTTTTACTGATTATTTCTCATGTGTGAAACGCAACATTGGTTGTGTTAACATGTGTTCCTACGTTGACACTGTGTGTGTTGTGTTTACACGCCAAACAACGAGGTAGAACTCAGTGGTTGGGTACCTGAAGCCAACATCAAAGAAATCATTCAGTGGGGCAAACGGAATATTCTATGAAGAATATGTTAAAACATCCATTTACCCTCGATGATTCATATAAAAACGAAGATTTGTTGTGTGTAGGATAGTGTGTAGACCCGATAGGTGTGTCGTGTGTTCACTACCGAATATTTGTATACAAGAAAGGAGTCGGTAGAATCACGGGAAGATAAACAAACCGCCATATAATCGAAAACGGGCCGACCTGCCAGCAAACATCGCATTGCACACGAAGTAATAAAACAAGGTAACACCAAATATAAAAAGTAATTACCTTTTGAAGTCACAAACATATGAAGATACGACATGCATAACAACAAGAAAATCATGTTGGAAGGTGTTCGGATATCCATCCGCATGCGACCATGATTGCAAACGTTCTGTTCTTATCCGTTCAGGTCACGGCAAAGTTCAACCCCTTTGATAACAATGAGCTGTTCCGTAGAGAATAAACCTGCCTGCGTCTCGCTGATTGGTTGCGGCACGGACTGTGACCGGTATGCGTGAAACGAGTGAAAACGGGACCATGCGAGATCGGAGAGAACGCGTACAGGACATTTATTAGTCTAAGGGAGAAGATATTTTACAACGTTCATTGTAGACTTAATCTTGGAATTTTTTTTCGAAGGCGGCTCTCATGAAAGGAATTGTTTTGCATCATTTAGTGTCGTCTCCGCAAAGAAGGTTGACTTCAAATGACCTCCAATATACTATGTAGATTGCTCTGGTGGTGCACTCTGCTAAACTGTAACCTGTCTATCTTGTGGTGTTTCTATACACTATATATTTCTGAAAAGAGGAGGAATGCAGTAGCTCAACAGCGGAGAGCAGCTAGAAAGTCACGGATAGACCAAGATCCGTCTACAGTCGTCATTCCATGTTCGAAAGGCCCAAGGACATTTACTGCTCGAATAGGGCTCATTAGCCATATATGACCTATTAGGCATGGTCATAATTATAACTGAATTTTCAAAAGTGGGTGTAAACATGTTCATCATCACTTGTGATGGACGAACACGCATATATTTCTACGACTCTATCTATCACTTGTGCGCCTTCCCTCGGCAATATCCTCAAGTAAAGTCTTCAACAAGGTATCATGTCACTTGTGCGCCTTCCCTCGGCACTATCCTCAAGTAAAGTCTTCAACAATGTATCATGTCACTTGTGCGCCTTCCCTCGGCACTATCCTCAAGTAAAGTCTTCAACAAGGTATCATTTCATTTACAAACTAATGTATTTGTTTCATATTTATTTCCTTTAATAATTCTTTTTTCATACGAAGGTTGCTTAGAACCTCTATGTTTTCTTCTCTTTCCATGAAGTTCGCCCAAGTCTTCTATATTCTTGTTAGTCCATGAAGTTCTCCCTAGTCTTCTATATTCTTGTTAGTCCATCACAAGCGCTGATTATCATTTCTTCTTCTTTTTCAGCGTTTATTCTCATACTCCCGCTTGATCTCTCTTGTAGCAGGACAATTGTCCTACTAGATTTCAAGCAGGATGTAGTTCAGAGAATGTAAATGCGTTGTGTCGCCGTATTATTTGCGCCAAAGGCCCGACATATCCGTCTTCGGTGAGTGATTACCAATTGTTACATCCACTTTTGAAACTCAGTTAGAGTTATGCCCTTGACTATAAGTTCGTCATCATCATCATGTAGCATATCCTGAACAGGATGTAGTAGTCATCACAGACTTTCCAAACTTCTGTCAATCTTGAAAATAATACTCACGTGTAAGACAGGTAATGAAGTCCTACTGAATGATGATGTTCGTCCGTCGTGATCGACGATGACCAAAAACTAAACCATAATAATAATAACAATAAATAATAAAATAATAAAGTTAATAGTGCGTTTTTAAATGACTAGCAAGTCCAATGCGCGCACAAAATGTTCTTTTACAGAATTGACAACAATAGAAGGTATCTGTGTGAGGTTGAGATGTTTTTTCTTTTCTACGTGAAAAAAGTTCCCGCGAACCTACTGAATGACGACTAAAACACTACACACTATCACTAACGGATGTAAATATGGTACATATAACAAAACAAAACACAGAATATAATCTACAGATGACAATACACAGGACAAAGTCGACGTTTCGGACCAATAGGCATTTTTCAAGATACGGACATAACATACAAACATAAAAAAACCACAAGTAAAAATGTATGCGTATCCGAGTGAAATGTGATAGTAAGATAGATACCGGAAGCATACGAACAGGAAGTACACAAAGACGATAATACAGGTGGAACGAGAGGAACAAAACGATGACGTAACAAAGACCAATACGACCGAGAACTAAGCGAAAGAGTGGTCGGAATTGAGTCCAAATGGCTTGATGGTACCCAACTCGAAAATGAGACGATTTTCGAGGGCGTATCTAGATCTATCATCGGCGGTGCAGGATCTGATGGCAGTGACCTGAATGTCAATGACACCACGGTGGCCATCGCCGTTGAAGTGAAGTGACGAGATAGCCATCCTCTTTCTGACTTCTTCATTAGCCGTTACTGTTGATAAGAGAACCTGATGTTCACAACTGCTGACTCTTTCTAATTCACTGTTGTTGATACTGATTGAGAACTTGGTAGAGGCTTTGTCCCTTGTCATAATCTTGGTCTGGTTTCCATTCTTCTTCTCCAGCGTTGATTCTCAAACTCCCACTTGATCTCTCTTGTAACAGGACAATGTTCCAACTAAATTTCTAGCATGATGTAGTCTAGAAAAGGGAAATGCGTTGCGTCGCCTTTTATTTTTGCGACAATGGTCCAACACATCCGTCTTCGGTGGTGTTTTCATTCAGAAATAGTTTTGTTTTTTCACTATGTTCTGTAATGGAGTTTATGCGGTGTTCGATACCATCTGCGATAAGAGTTCGTAGACGACCAATAAGACATATTCTGGCCGCAAATATTCTAGGACAGTTCTGTCATGTGATTACTACTGTAGATAGTTGTTGATCTTCTATCTACTATCTGCTGTTGAGCTGCTTCGTTTCTTCTCTGTTCACAATATGCTGGTCCTCTTTTTTTACCGTAGAGCACCATACAGCTCTAATTTGTGCAAGTTCTTCTCATGTGTCTTGGTTTATTTCAAAGGCTGTCAGTGAAGTCTTTAACGATTCTTTGTATCGCTTCTTTTTGCCACATGTAGATCATATGCCTGTAGTTCACCGTAGAGAAGTAGACCTATCTTTGTCAGACCATGATCTGGAATACGTACAAGATCTTCCATATATCCACATCTCAAAGGCATCAATTGTTTCTTCTAGTTGCTTGTTCATTGTCCTTGTTTCCGAGCGATGGATTATTATATAATAGATGTAGCATTTCATATTTATAATTTTAATTTGTAATTTATTTAGATGTTAATATTTTTTTCTCTGATCATTGAAAGTACTTTTAGCCATTCCTATTCTCCTTGTATCTTCTGCTTCACATCTGCCATCATTTATGACTGTGTGCCCAAGATATTGGTAATGTTTTACTTGTAGTTTCTCTCAATGTATTTGTATTTTTAGCGCTTGTTTTTCTGCGGTTCTTATTCTGTTCTGCAGAAACGAAGACATTGCACAAACGTAGACATTGTACAAACGTAGACATTGTGCAAATGTAGACATTGCACGGACGTAGACATTGCACAAACGTAGGCATTGTGCGAACGTAGACATTGCACAAATGTAGACATTGTACAAAAGTAGATATTGTACAAACGTAAACATTCTACGAACGTAAACATTGTACGAACGTAGATATTGTACACACGTAGACATTGTACGAACGTAGACATTGTACAAACGTAGACATTGTACGAACGTAGACATTGTACACATGTAGATATTGTACACACGTAGACATTGTACAAACGTAGACATTGTACTAACGTAGACATTGTACACACGTAGACATTGTACACACGTAGACATTGTACAAACGTAGACATTGTACACATGTAGATATTGTACACACGTAGACATTGTACGAACGTAGAAATTGTACGAACGTAGACATTGTACACACGTAGACATTGTACGAACGTAGACATTGCACAAACGTAGACATTGTACAAACGTAGACATTGTACAAACGTAGCCATTGTACATACGTAGACATTGTACAAACGTAGACATTGTACATACGTAGACATTGTACGAACGTAGCCATTGTACAAACGTAGACATTGTACATACGTAGACATTGTACAAACGTAGACATTGTACACACGTAGACATTGTGCAAACGTAGACATTGTACAAACGTAGACATTATACACGCGTAGACATTGTTCAAACGTAGACATTGTACATACGTAGAAATTGTACATACGTAGACATTGCAAAAAGCACTTAGTATGCTTTGTTGATTAAATTATTGAAAGAATGTAGTCCGTATGTCACCAGTACACGGGGCATGTTATTTAGAACGGTCAAGATATCGGCTAGGGAACTAGTACAAATCGTCAAGATATCGGCTAGGGAACTAGTACAAATAGTCAAGATATCGACTAGGGAACTAATACAAATAGTCAAGATATCGGCTAGGGAACTAGTACAAATAGTTAATATCGGCTAGGGAACTAGTACAAATAGTTAATATCGGCTAGGGAACTAGTACAAATAATCAAGATATCGGCTAGGGAACTAGTACAAATAGTTTAGCTATTACACAATGGATATGATTGATGTAGTTGTTTTGCTAGTAGTAATTTCACTATCAGTGTCACACAAAGAGCAGTATCAGTGTCACACAAAGAGCAGTATCAGTGTCACACAAAGAGCAGTATCAGTGTCACACAAAGAGCAGTATCAGTGTCACACAAAGAGCAGTATCAGTGTCACACAAAGAGCAGTATCAGTGTCACACAAAGAGCAGTATTCGTGGCAATGACAATTCCATCGATACATAAATCCACAACATGTCAGGGTGGTAGAGGCAATACATCCGATGCACCATCACGGAGACCTCCAGCGATTTCTATCTTCAAAGATGTCGATGAGTGTAAACAAATCTCAACAATCAAATCTTTGATGTGTATTCATGATTTTCTTGAAATCCTTCTGCTTCTTCATCTTCAAGTATTCCCTGAATGATTGTTTTAAACAGGTAAACACGCAGGCATACATATCTAAACCATACAAGGTCCAATCTACGAGTATACTTAGTCTAATTCGTTCAAATCTCTCAGTAAAGGTAAAGGTAGGCCACATCGCAGCAACCTGCCGTCGGGGATGAAGATAAGACTTCATGTACTAAATCGTAGCAGCTATTAGGCGAGCTCACTACCAACTAGACTACTGCGCTCCTCAATCTTACAGTACATCGAGTAGAAATTGTTCGAATCTTGCAGGATACTTTATCGACACTCTGCTATCGAATCCTGCAGGATTCTTTCCACCGGGTTCGAAAACTTGCCTCCTAAACGATAACTTCATCACCGGGTTCGAAAACTTGCCTCCTAAAGGATAACTTCATCACCTGTTCTAAATGAACATTTTCCACCTTATTTCATTATGTCTCACGAGATATATGTTTTTCACCTGCCATCACCTTCATTATAACAAGTGCATGTATGTACACACCTGGCAGGTAAATGTATCACACAAATACACAACAGACTAGTTTGGGAATGAAATAATCGTATCATCATTATGTGCCGTGCCGGTAGGCGTAGGAGATCATTGAACTCCACAAGATTCCATCAGCTGTACTCCACTGTTGGTACTCAACTTTCAGCAATGATGTGTCCCTATGTACCATCTTCCTTCTTTGACGTCTTCTGTTTCGTTTTCCCTTAGTTGTGCATGCTGTTTCATTATATTTCAAACCTCACATTCTTGTGAAGTAAATAACAAATGTGGACTGCCTTTCTTATGGTAGGATTTAGTTATATAGAACACAAGACAGATATATTTGTCCCACAGAAAGACTTCACTTACCCCCCCCCCCCTGTAACTTAGGCCCCAGTCATTCCATCGCATGTGCGTAAAATTCACACTTGCGTCTCTATTGCTTATAGCTAAATATAATTGCGCTTTACTCTTCAAATACAATGGGATGCGGCGGTGAGACCACTATTGCAGTGTTCTTATTGTTTTTGTTTATTTCTAGTTCGTGGTTTTTCGTAATAAATATCCGTATTGGAATGTAACGTGGAAAAGTTCTTGCTCCTTTATTTTTCAATGGAATTCTTGTACACCTGCTATTTATTTATTTATATTAATAGCTTGTGACAACAATAAATTGTCCGTTCTGTTTGTAGTCTTGTTCGCATATTGCAGTATACCTAATCTAATTTGTTCAAATATTGCAGTATACCTAATATAATTTGTTGAAATCGTACAGTATACGTAATCTAAATTGTTCAAATCTTGCAGTATACCTAATCTAATTTGTCCAAATCTTGCAGTATACCTAATCTAGTTTGTTCAAATCTTGCAGTATACCTAATCTACTTTATTCAAATCTTGCAGTATACCTAATCTAATTTGTTCAAATCTTGCAGTATACCTAATCTAATTTGTTCAAATCTTGCAGTATACCTAGTCTAATTTTCTCGATTCTGTAAGAAGCTCTAATATTATATACTATTCTATAATATTGATTCTGTAATATTGTACACTTTTAAATATTCAACTGTTGCCTCTTTGTCCATTTGATAGTCAAACGTGTCAAATATAGTCACTTATAAATGTTGCTGGAATGCAGTATAAAATTGTAATCACCATTTGATTTTGCTGCATTTTTGATTATTTTGAAAAGAAATGTGTCAATTTTTACTCTCCCTGTAATAGTATCACCTATGTCCGAACTCCCAACCTCTCGGGAATTGTACCGTAATATGAGAGTAGAGAGTCTCACACACCCTTTTGGGTATAATAGAGAAGTGGACAGACCGGGACACATTAGGACCACTGAAAGCAGAGGGTAGCAATTAACGGGGATTGATATCACATATTGAATCTTGACCCGTCAGTCCAAAAATGTTTTAAGGGTAACTTGAAATACATAAGGGCCGAACACGCCCAAATTGTACACCGCGGTCAACATTGCCTGCCGGTAACAGAACACGGAGAGATCACCGGATTAGATTCAGACACTTTTAAGTACGTATCGGGATGGATAGGGTGACTGGGATGTGTATGAACGCATAGATTGGTTGAAAGAGGAGAGCTGAGGGGGAATCAGGGGGCAGTTGAGTTTTGGAGTTGAGAGTGCACGGTTGTGCTCTCGGGGGATTCGAGCTTTGGGAGTTGAGGTGCACGGTTGTGCTCGGGGACTGGGGAGTCTGAGTTTGGGCCAGCGCCGGACGGGTGCCCGAAGAAGGAGACTCTGTATTTACAGAATAGATCCATACTTTTGGATACGCTTATTTGGTTGAAGATCCAGAATATTTGGATACACATATTTTGTTAATAGATTCTAGAATACTGGATACACCTCTTTTGTTGAAAGATTCCAGCCAAAATTTGGATACACATATTTAGTTGAAGATCTATGTTATTGGATACAAGTATTTTGTAGAAAGATTCCAGAATATTGGATACACCTATTGTTGATAGATTCCAGAATTATTAGACTGTCATATTTGCATTGAGAATTGATATGATGTTTACTTACTTTATTTGACGAATGTAGTAAATAAAGTTCACTATATGGGAATTTGGAGTTACAGACTGCAACGTCCTCACCTATACGATAACATCCCATGTTTATATTTTTGGAAAACTATTCCTATCCACAGCTTCAAGCAAGTAATATTGTTATTTGAATGTTTGCAATTATGTTTTACGATGTTAATAATATATATAAAGCCATTTAATCTCACAGATGCGGCGTTTAGAAATATAAGTTTCGAGTGTGCATTGTTGTGACCCGAAATGGGAGCAAAGAATAGCGAAACTAATTCCTATCATGCACTTTATAAGAGGTGGTTAAGGAAGTTTTCAGGTGGAATTGGCTATCCGTAGTGCAGGTGACCGTAAACTTTTCACCGCCCAAATGTAGGCATGACTCCTCGCTGGCACTTTTTAACTCATAAGGCATTAGCACGTGTCCTGACGAGAGCACTAAGGTTCTCGCCTCAGATTGAGAACGACCGATATAGAGAGTCAACGCGACTCAGAACCAATACAGAAGTCGGATGTGTCATTCGAAAAGTGTAGATCTTGCTTGCAAAGATATAAACCAAACACAACACATTCTGTTCTATAGATTGCATCCTGATAAACTAGAGGAGTTTGAGCATGAACGCAGAAGACGAAGATTGCATTCCACTGAATTCGAACTCGCTTTAATGTTTTCATATTTTTGGTTTAGTTCACAAATTAGAAATATTTGACACTTTTGTAAACCTAAAATTTGGCCGTAAACATATCCAAATATCTGGCAAATGATAAGAAATTACAAACCACAAAGAAGAGGCAAAGATGAGGAAATCTAAGCCATAATTGAATTTTTCAGATTAGCGAAGAACCGAGAGTACTTCAATAATAACCTGACGGATAATTAATAAGAACATAAGATTGTTTGATCAGGTAGTCATAAAGAAGTAATAAATCGATGCTTTTAACGACATTTTCCGAGATAAAAGATGACACAATCTCTGGACTGACATAAGAAATATGGCTTGAATGCTTAATAATGTCCGGTACGGGTTCAATACAAACCTTGAATGAAATCATAATAACGAGAGGATTGAATGTCAAGGTTTCTGGAGAATATGTTCTTTTACATAACGCAAATAAATCCTGTGCTACTGTGCCCGATATGGGAGGAATAATAGAACCACTTGTTTACTTTCTATGCATGTTGTAAATGGCAACTAAGGGATTTTGGGTTGGAGTTAGACTTAGGCAATATTGAATCAATGTCATCTAGAAGCCATGCTGAAGCAGAATGTGTGTGGCAGAAGGTGCAGATATCGCAGCAAAGCTATAAACCATAACACAACGCATAGAGTTCTCTGGACTGTATCCTGCTAATCTGCAAGAGTTTGAGAACCAGTGACGAAGAGGACAGAGAAGAAAATCATTTGAATAATGCTCAAGAGACTAGGTTCTTCCTCTACCACTTCTTTCGTTCTCAAACTCTTGCAGAATTTCAGGATGTAGTCCAGAGAACGCAATACGGTATGTCATGGTTTACATACAATCCGCAATATATGCGCCTTTCATCGTGACAAATCCGAATCTGTCTTGGCATCTGGGACACTGTAACTATATTTGATATCTCAGCCAACTTCACCCCCAAACTTCCTTAGTTACTTATTATGACATGCATGGAAGCTAAACAGTGTTGCTATTCTATATTCGTCGGCAAGATTGGTGCAACTAAGTTATTAAACATCATCAACACTGACATCATAATCATTTTCATCACTCTAACCATTTTCATCATTTTCATCACTGTAACCATTTTCATCATTTTCATCACTCTAACCATTTTCATCATTTTCATCACTGTAACCATTTTCATCATTTTCATCAACTTTGTTCTGTCATTATCATCATAAGGCAACATAACCGTGATACAGTGAACCCGTTAGAAAAATACATCAGGGAACATAACCGTGATACGGTGAACCCGTTAAAAAAATACATCAGGGAACATAACCGTGATACAGTGAACCCGTCAGTAAACTACAACAGGGAACATAACCGTGACACATTGAACCCGTCAGTAAACTACACCTGTAATTTGCATGTCTTGAGGCACCACTTCCCGTTTCTCTACACGTAACATTTGCAGGTGACATTTGATGATTTGTTTTAATCGTCTCCTGAGCCTAATTCGTTGTCGTCGTCATTGTACAAGTTATCCTAATTATAGGTAACAATTTAAGATGATCTTTGATGTCTTGCATTCATCGTCGCCATGGTCTGCCTCGAATTCATCGCCCTTACAACATGCATCAAATATTGGTCTTTCTAGATTGTTCTGTAGTTGATGTCGCCAAAGGGCCATATGTACATGTGAAGAGCTAGCTCAGACAGCAGAGCATAGGTGATGTTCCCCCTTCGCAAGAGAAGATGAGCATGTCATGAAAAACAATAAATGCGATGAAAAAAATAATTATTATAATTAGTAATTGTCTAATTTAGTTTGTGAGTTGGTAGATGCCCGATGAGTCCGATTCGTGCACGGAAAGTTCTATTGTAGTGCTTGTAGGAGTGCTGAATGTTCGGGATAGGAGAATCTTCAGATTTCTTCTTCTTCTTCTTCTTCAGCGTTCATTCTCAGATTCCCACTGGATTTCTCTTATAACAGGACAATGGTCCTACAAGATTTCCAGTTGGATGTAGTCCAGACAATGGAAATGCGTTGTGTTGCCGTTTTATTTGCGACAATGGCCCAATACATCCATCTTCTGCGGAATTTTCGAATTTGTCTTTCCGTTTCTTGCGCTTGTGGATTGCCTGCAGTGTTCTTTCTTTTTTCAAATTTCGTGATGCCAGCAGTGATCTAAGTGTGCCAGGCTGAGAGATCACGTGCTTTAGTCTCCCAGGAGCTAGGATCGGTTAAGAGCACCTGTACATGTGGAGTGTTACCGCAGACATTAAGAGCACGTGTACATGTGGAGTGTTACCGCAGACATTAAGAGCACGTGTACATGTGGAGTATTACTCAGAATGAACAATAAAGAAGTACATCTACTTATAAATGTGTGTCCACAAAATAGTGATAGAACTCAAGGTCGACCAGAATCTGAAAGAAATTAAATGCATTGACGATCACCCAGAGACACACAGTTAGCGGAAATATGCCGTGGGTCTACCGAGGGGTCAATGTTCCATCAGAGATCATATCTGGTCTAGCCAGAGGAGATGACTATGTAAGATTCTATTATTGTTTTGTCTCAGCTTGAAGACTTGTGGTCGACATTTGGCAGATGTACCAGAAATGGCGAAAATAATCCCAAACGAAAACAATTCTGACTGTTATTGTTGATGTCCAAGGTTTGTGAATAAAAAATTGGTAGCTTATCCTATTCAGGATGTAGCCATAAACTCATAATTATCTGGCAATATAAATACTTTCAGTACTTTGCCATTATTTTATGAACGGTTCGCATGTGCAATTACCGGCGGTCGAATTTGAACCCGGTAACCTCAACCTCACAAACGGGCTCTGTACCACCCAGCAACAAGAGCTGGAGACGCTGTAAATAAGTTTTCAGATATTGACCAAGGCTTTCCTGCATAACTACATGGGTTATCTGTAAGCACTGATCCACCTTTGAAGTGAAGCATTGATCGACTGATACCAGACAAGGAGATGTTTGCCTAGTACTAATGGATGATTACCTAGGTAGAAATAAACGCTTTCATTAACATCCTTTATCACACAAGCCACACAAACTTTATCACACAAGCCACACAAACTTTATCACACAAGCCACACAAACTTTATCACACAAGCCACATGCAGTGTGGCAGTCTGTGGAAATTGAGACACAAGACAGTGACAAATGTTCAAGTATCCGCGACCTCGGCTAGCTTGGTGACCATCTGGGTATGTACAGAAACCAGTTCTGGTACACGACTGTCCAACTATACTATCGACATGGTTACAGACGTCCATCATTCAGTGCAGGTAGTAAAAACACTCAATGTATTATTTACTATAGCCGAAATAAAATGTGTCGGGTCATTGGCCCACATAAAACAGCGACACAACGCATTGCTGTTCTCTAGAATATATGATGCAAGAAATCTAGTAGGACCAGTGTCCTGCTATAAGAAAAATTTAGTAGGACCTGTGTCCTTCTATAAGAGAATAGAAATCTAGTAAGACATTTGTACTGCTATAAGATAGATCTAGTAGGACCATTGTCCTGGTATAAGAAAAATCTAGTAGGACCATTGTCCTGGTATAAGAGAAATCTAATAGGACCGTTGTCCTGATATAAGAGAGATCAGGTGGGAGTTTGTGAACGAGAGTTAAAAAAACATGCTGTGTTGACAACTTTTCTTGGTCACAGCCCATATTTGACGAGTCAGTGCACGTTTTGTTTATGTCAACATTCTATATTTTAGGAGTCAGTGCACATTTCGACTGTGTCAACAATCTATATATGAGAAGTGATTGTACAGTTTGTGTTATTTCAACAACCTATATTTGATGAGTCTGTCTAGAGTTGTGTATGTGTCAATAGTCAGTATATGAGGAGTCACTGCACAATTGGTGTGTGTCTCAACATCGGATAGTTGAGGAGTCAGTGCACAATTGTTGTGTGTCTCAATATCGGATAGTTGAGGAGTCAGTCGACAGTTGTTGTGTGTGGCTAAAGTCTATATTTGAGGATAAAGTGCACAGTTGTTGTGTGTGGCTAAAGTCTATATTTGAGGATAAAGTGCACAGTTTGTGTGTGGCTAAAGTCTATATTTGAGGATAAAGTGTACAGTTGTTGTGTGTGGCTAAAGTCTATATTTGAGGATAAAGTGCACAGTTGTTGTGTGTGGCTAAAGTCTATATTTGAGGATAAAGTGCACAGTTGTTGTGTGTGGCTAAAGTCTATATTTGAGGATAAAGTGCACAGTTGTTGTGTGTGGCTAAAGTCTATATTTGAGGATAAAGTGCACAGTTTGTGTGTGTCAACAGTCTATATGTCAGTGCACATTTGTGTGTGTACAGTTTATATTTGTAAAGTTAGTGCACAGTTTGTTAGTGTCTATAGTCTATATTTGAGGAGTCAGTTCACAATTTTTCTGTGTCAACATTCTATATTTGAGGAGTCAGTTCACAATTTTTCTGTGTCAACATTCTATATTTGAGGAGTCAGTTCACAATGTTTTGTGTCAACATTCTATATTTGAGGAGTCAGTTCACAATTTTTCTGTGTCAACATTCTATATTTGAGGAGTCAGTGCACAGTTGGTTTGGATCAACAGCCTATTTTTGAGACCGTAATCAGAGCAGTTTCCCACTGAAACAGAAGGCTGTCTTGCTGGCCAAGAAGAAATGACGTGTTCTGTGACTTCAAACAATCTTCTAGAAAACACATCTGTTGATATCAGAAACTATAAGACACATAATCTCATAGATAAATATATCTATCTATATGCCGTGGCCCTTGTTTGCCTTGCAGCGCCAGCTGTGGAGTTCTCTGGAGATGGCCTTCTTGTGTGCTGTTGTCTTTGATTTCTGTGATCAATCTTTTACATGGTCTGTCTTTGGCTTTATAACCGTTATGTTTATGTGTCATGGTCATTTGTGGCATGCTATCTGTCGGTAGTCTGGAAGCGTGTGAAAGCCACTTGATCTGTTGTCTTTTGATATGTTCCAATACTGGTATTGTTTTGGTTATCTGTCTGATGTTATCGTTTTCAATTCTGTCTCTTAATGACACTCCGAGTATTCTTCGTAGACATGTAACTTCTGCTGTCACTATTTTTCTTTTGTAATGTGTTGTAATTGTCCATGGTTTGCACTGGTAGCACAGTGAACATAAATAACACACAGGTCACATACATACATAAAGCAAAATAATCCTGTATTTGATCAGTACGTTTTGCATGCGAGTATTGTGTTAGATCTGTATTCTTCTTTGGGCAGTGTAATGCTGAGGCATATAACCAAATGAGATCAGGGCACAAAGCCTGAGTAAGACCACAAAAAAGATGGATAGGAAACATCAGGTGCATCTTGAACACGGTCATAGCACAGCCGAGGCGACACACCTGGCCTTGGAACACACGCTCGAGCTGTAATCACCCCTACGCTTAATGGCAAGAGTGGATAACAAACCACCTGGGGAAAGACAATAGAGAATAATTAGGTATGATGTGGTCAGCAACATGCCTGCAGCCTTTCTTTTATAATAAATTTAGTACACATTGTCTTAAGCTGGGTGAATCTAAAATATATTCGAGGAATAAACATGTTACCAAACGAACTGGAAAATAGAACTTGAATCACCAGGTTAGATAGGCAGTGCACTAAGTACTGAACTACTCCCGTTTCAATGTGGCAGTGGATGTAATTTGCTATACAATTACAATCACCACCACTGACACATAAACGTAATTTTGTACTATCTCAGATTCAAGCAAAAACACTGCACTTTTATTTTTTTTTTAATGTCATTCCTGATCTCTCAATATTTCTCCTACAATGTTCTAGTCTCCAGCAAGAGTTTATCGATATAATCTTGCAGTTCAAACCTAGAAAATATGAACTGTCGTATTGAAAAATTGACGCACTCACTCTACTTCCCTTTTCTATTTTCAACCCAGGCCAATATTGAGCTGTGCTGTGCCATTAACACTTCAAACATTGATTTTAGAAACGGCTTTTGCTGCTCTGCAGCGGGTGAAATCACCCGAGGCAGGATGGTGGCTACGCTTATTTTTCCAATGGGAAATCTGAGGGGAAATTTCTCTGCCTGAACTGTCAGGCGGCGATGCGAAGTTGTATGTTGCGTATGTCGGTAGTTTCATGTCATTAGCAAACAGAAGTATATCAGGTGGAAGAGTATTATGTACGTACTAATCCTGGAATATGCACAGTAAACAAGGAACTGTATCGAGAAATGTTGCCAAGTTATGAGTTACCAGTGTCGTACAGGAAAAAAGTCGCTACCAGGATAGCAGTTTTATCGATGTAGCATCTTCATACAAGAGTGTATAAAAGCAATTTAACACTCATTAATCTCCGACACATAATCACAAATGATGGCAGATGTGAAACAGAAGTTAAAAGGAGAATAGGAATGGCTAAAAGTACTTTCAAATACATGAGGAAAATTGTAACATCTAAACAAATTACAAACAAGTTAAAAATGAGATTTATCAAATGCTACGTCTATTTTGTAACAGGGTAGGGTGACACTACCAACAGGAGATGTAAGGTGTCTCCTTCCCTCCGCTAGTCTGTGGGACACCTCAAAGGCAGAGGTCGAACAAGCTTAACTCCCCCCCCCATCCCCTCCCCCCCCCGGTGAGGTTTACGTGAAGTCGCGGCTGACAGGATAGAAGCAGTAAGGATGTCAGAAGTTGTTTCAGAACTGGTAACCATTACTACTGTGCTACGCAAGCAGAGGATGCCATTATAGTCACAATGGCTAGGACAAACCACCCTGATGGGGAATTACCATCACAGAAAGAAAGGGCAAACTGTGTGAGTATTAATACAAAGTACATATATCATGTTCTACAGGCAACATTTCACAAGATGAAGAACATCCTCAAGCAAACATATATCTGTGTCAGTTGATGTGATACAGAGAGTTCTTAGAAGTTATATAGAACCAATTCTGATCTATGGAAGTGAATCTTGGACATTCAAATAAACAGAGAAAAGTTATATTGAGACATCAGAGATGTGGTTTTATAGAAGAATGTTGAGAACACCATGGACAGATAAAATGCGTAATGCAGATATCTTGAAAGAAGTTAATTCTAAACGAGAGCTGCTTACCCCCCATCGAGATAATTCACATTTTTTGTTCACATCATGAGAAGATGGAACACATTGTAACAACAGGCAAGTTGAAGAGCAAGAGAGGTAGGGAAAGACAAGAGAGAAGATGCTTGACAACCTAGCATTGTGGCATGGGAGAACATCGGTATCGGAAATGATTGACAGCACACGAAATAGAAGGCTGTGGGCAGATATGATAACAAACGACATAAGACATGGAATATAAGAAGAAGAAGAACATCTATTCTATATTAATATATGGCTCGGAAACATGGACATTAAACAAACATCTAGAAGACATGATTGATGCCTTTGAGATGTGGACATATAGAAAGCTCGGGAGAACTTCGTGGAAAGAGAAGAAAACAAACAAAGAGGTTCTAACAACACGTCGTATGGAAAAAGACATAAAGATCAAATAAATAAAGTACTTCGTCATATTAAAAAGACATGACACTTTTGTTTAAGACCTTACTTAAGGGTAGAGTCGAGGGGAGGCGAGCAAGAAGTAGACAGAGATATACATGGGAAAGAAATATCACGAAATTGATAGTTTAGAGTCTAATAGAGTGCTCCAACAAGAAAAGAGGCAGTGAAAGAGGTAAGCTATAGCCAACCATCGTTGCGGCGACGGCACTTAATGAATGAATTAGAAAACATTCTATGTCGGTTATTTCTCTTCTTGTTCAGCGTTCATTCATAAACTCTCGATGGACCTCTCTTGTAGCAGAACATTTTCAAACCCCCGCTGGATCTCTCTTGTAGAAGAACATTTTCAACCCCCGCTGGAGCTCTCTTGTAGCAGAACATTTTCAAACCCCCGCTGGATCTCTCTTGTAGAAGAACATTTTCAAACCCCGCTGGATCTCTCTTGTAGAAGAACATTTTCAAACCCCCGCTGGATCTCTCTTGTAGAAGAACATTTTCAACCCCCGCTGGAGCTCTCTTGTAGCAGAACATTTCCAAACCCCCGCTGGATCTTGTAGCAGGACAATGGTTCTACTAGATTTTTAGCAGCATGTAGTCCAGAGAATAGAATGTGTTGTGTTCCTGTTTATTTGAAAAAGTTGTCCGATACGTCCTTCTCGACGATAATTTTGTTCATTGTGTTTATGATATTAGACTAATCTGTCGAACACCGTTGTGCATAGAACACCGCTGTGCATAGAACAATGTTGAACATAGAACACGGTTGTACATAGAACAATGTTGTACATAGAACACTGTTGTACATAGAACACTGTTGCACATAGAACAATGTTGTACATAGAACAATGTTGTACATATAACAAAGTAGTACATAGAACAATGTTGTACATAGAACAATGTTGTACATAGAACAAAGTAGTACATAGAACAATGTTGTACATAGAACACTAATCTGTTAGTTTCACTGCGTCCAACACCATAAACTATGGAAGATAATGAACAGCATGGGTTTCTCCAGACATCTGATCCATCTAATTGAAGAACCTTACCAAGATCAAAAGGCTGCAGTGAAGTTAGAGGGCGATCTCTCAGAGTGGTTTAAGATACAGAGTGGAGTAAGGCAGGGATGCGCACTCTTCCCATACCTGTTGAACATCTACGCAGAAAATATAATGAGGAATGCGAGAGAAGATAACACAACGTTGACTATCACGCATCGGTGATATTAAACATCGGTGGTTTTGAAATCCCTGAACTACGCTACGATGACGACACTGTGCTTCTTTCGAATGATATAAAGGGATTGGAACAACTAATCAACAACACAAAGAAATACAGCAAAACACAAAGCTTATATTTAAACACGCAAAAAACAAAAATCATGTCAACAGATATAACAGCACAACAACCAACAATCAGAATAGACAATACCGAGATGGAATGTGTGGATAAATTTGAATACTTAGGAGCAAACATCAACGGTGCAGGAGACTGCATGGCAGAAATAAGGAAGAGATTGGCAATGACATATTGTTGAATAATACATTTTAAAAACATATAGAAAAACAATAAAATAGACACGAAATTGCTAATTCTACGAACTTTTATTTTTCCAGTTGCAACATAAGGCTGTGAAACATGGACCCTAAGTAAGTCAGCGCAAATAAAATCAACGCTTTTGAGATGAAATGCTACAGAAAGATACTTAGAATAACATGGTAGGAAAAAAAGAGAAAATCAGATATCATAAACACATTGAAGATTAAAGAGTGTTGGTTACTAAACACAATAACAAAAAGAAAACTACGCCTGTTTGGTCATATAAAGAGACACAACTGTTTAGAAAGACAAATAATGGAGGGAAGAGTACCTGGGAATAGGAGTATCTGGGAATAAGAGTACCTGGGAATAAGAGTACCTGGGAATAGTTGTATCGTGGATTACAGCTTGACTGCGATATCTGCGATGCCTGGCTAGTCCAACTTCAGCATGACTTCTGGGTCACATTGAGTCTGTATGAAATAGTACAGCCAACATCACCCCATACATTCCTTAGTCACTTCCTACGATATGTATCGAAGGTAAACAGTGTCGCAATTCTTTTCTTCTATATCGGACCCAAACAACACATCGTCGGCTTTGGCTGTTAATCATCGCATGATTGAATGACGACATGTTTCGGGTTAGACACGTTTGATCGCATGATGTGCAGTTATATTGTAATGTTTCAGGATGTCTTTGGCTTCTTCAGTCCACCTCAGGATGTCTGTGACTTCGTCATTTCAGCTCAGCATGTCTCAATAAAAGATAATACTGCTGGTACAACTGTATCAAAATAGTACTTACGTGGGATACAAGTAATGAAGTCTTACTGAACGACGACTAACACACTATCACTGTCGGATGCTCATGTGAAATAGTACACACAAAAATACAGAAGATATAACCGCCGTTTCGACAAAAAGGCCTTTATCAAGATAAGCACATAACATGAAAAGACGACTAGTAGAAATGACCACGACACACAAACGTGTCCGAGCGAAATGTGGATGTGAGATACCGGAAGGATACAAATAGGAAGTAAATAAAAACGTAAATGTATGTGGAAACGAAACGAATAAAAATATGACGTAAATGACGGAACAAAATGAATAAAAAAATATAACACCATCCGAGAACTAGACATAAGAGTGGTCGGAATAGAGTACAAAAGGCTTGAGTGTACCCAACTAAAAAATAAGACGATTTTCTAGAGTACCTAGATCTATCATCGGTGGTGCAGGATCTGATGATGACGACCAAGAACACCACGGTGGCCATCGCCGTTGTAATGTGTGACAACATGAGTAGATATTCTGTGTTTGATGACATGACGAGGATTACAAATGCGGTCGTTCAATCTTAAGCCAGTTTCACCGATATACTGCTTGCTGCAGCATCTACATGAATTGAATACCAGGGTTGAAATTGTTGATTAAGTTGATGAAACGAGACATTTCTGTTTCGCGCGTGGCAGTAACACCGATACCATCATCAATATTTCTGCAGAAAAGAGATGGGAACGGCCCATCATAGGTCGACCACAACTAAATGTTCAAGATCTCCCATGAAAAGACACGCATAGCTGGGTCCCATTTTAGTGTCCATAGTAACGCCACTGATCTGAACGGAAAATTACCATCGAATTAAAAAGAGTTGAGTGTGAACACCAGTTCAGCAAAGTGGATACGAATAAGACTAGAAACAAAGTAATGTGGACTCTTGTCCAGAAAGAACTCAGAGCACTGGGACCAACAGCGCGGGGTATAGAAGTATACGGAGAACAAACATTGAGGAATAACAGATGATAAGTACGGTCAGAAGACAACTGAAAAGAAGAAAAAAATAGTCTGGGCATGCTTGGTGCCTTTCAAGTATGAAGGCGGTTTGGTTGCTCGATTCAGGGTTGGAAAATGTCTAGATGTCTTGATGCGCTCAGTAGGACAAGAGCAAATGGAGAGAATGGGTCTACCTGGATTCGATTCCTTGTGGATTTTGGGCAGCATATAGAAAACGAATATGCCTAAACTGCTTTGATCGATGCAAAGAGCCTTAGCAGTGGTAAGAAAATGGTTGTGACGAATAAGAACTGGCACAGTGTTGTTGACCACCTTCTGGTTAGGTACCGTCGAATCAGATGTGCGTGCAGTGTAGAAACACGAGTTGGAGAGTTGTTGGTGACTCTCCTGAAGGTAAAGGTCCTTGCGCCACACAACGTTCTTCAGTCGACCTAAGGATGTCTGTGAATTCTTCACTTTACTTTCTGATTAGTGTCTCTGCACCTTGCTCTTTCTATTCTCATGTGTTATGCTCTTGTTGCTTGTACATGAGAGAGTTATCATTGAATATGTATTTTGCCGAAGACGGATGTGTCTTTGCACAAATAAAACGACAACTTAACATATTTTCATTCTCTGGAATACATCAAAAAATCCAGTTGTATCGTGGTCGTTCTACAAAAATTAAGAAACGGGAGTCTGAGAATGAACTCTGAAGAATATCAAAGATGTATGAAGCATACACTGAGACAAGCAACATTTGTCGTTACAAAAAGCAGGAACGATGGAAATGAGGGTGACCATACAAAATAAAATAAAACCCAAAATAGCTTTAACAAAATATTGGTAAAAAGAGATAGATTTTCTGAAAATGTCTGCTTCAAAGATGGTTCAAAGGTGAGAGATGATGAAATCATTATACTGACAACGTTATCATCCGCGAGGATGAACAAGCTCAATGCGACACGTTTATGAAGGCTATTGTTTACTGACACTATCATTTTCAATTTGAAAAAAAAATAATAAGGACCGTATTAGAGTTAGATTCGTGCTGCACGCAAGTTCATTATTGTCATGGATATTTACCTAAGCTTGAAGAAGTCATACAAAGATGAAAGAAGATGACTCGTGCAAAATCAATATTGGGTATCCCCTGTTTTTTTGTGTTAAGAAATTGCAGAATCTTGAACGCGAATGGCTATTGCACGTGAGAAACTGTCCAACGATATCAAACGAATCGACGTGATTGTTTTTTTAATCTGGTGACTTGATGATCAAAGTTATTATAACGAGAAACTTGATGATACACTATCTCCTAATCATGAGATGATAAGGCAACGATATTTTTTAAGGATTCGTTCTCAGATGTCTTCTGAATCATCGATGTAGCAGGACAACAGACTGACTAGATTCCCAACAAAAATGTCCCCAGGAAAACCAATTACATAAAAAGGAAACGAGTTATAGATAATATGTACTTTCTGCTAAAACTGAAATTCAACAGGTAACGATAGAAACAGGGTAATGAAGTAATCACTGGGAAACTCACATAATCACTCACGCAGATCGACGTTTTGACTTCAAGGCATTTATCAGTACAACACACACATATACATAAATAAACGACGATCAGGAAGGACTCAACTGAAGTTCACATGGCCTAGCTAGCAAAATGTGGAAATAACCAGAATGATTGAAACTAGGTTACAGGTGACACAAATAAGAAACATACAAAGAACGCGCCCAAATATCTGTGAAAAACGAGACAAAGAAATGACGTAACAACATAATATCGATACGATTTGCTCTCATTTATCCCTAAAGGTGTCAAATTCATATATAAACCTATTGCGAATGTCCTTCACCAACATCTTAAAAACAAGGATACAAATAATGTCCTTCACCAACATCTTAAAAACAAGGATACAAATAATGTCCTGCACCGCCATCTTGAAACCTAGGATACCTAGGATGTCCTGCATCGCCATCTTGAAAACCGCTACATATGTGAATTTGACACTCTTAAACATTCAGGGCTCAATGAGCGCCAGTCGTATAAATGAGTTATAAAGAAAATCAGAAGGTAGTAGACGAAATTTGAACCAGATTCGTTTAGCGGTCACCTATTCACCTTACAACTTAAGTCAACACGTTTTCCGAATTCGGCAACACCGCATCTCTATACATGTGTTGACTCGAGTTGTGAGGCCAATAGGCGTCAGCTGAACTGACCTGGAAGGAAACACCCCTTAAATGTGATGTGTTTCCTTCCCTATATATAGATGTGTGTGGATAGTGTGAGACTGATCAACATCAGCTGGCAGCCTCAATGATTGAAGGACAAGAATTAATAGAATACATAACAATAATTTAGTTAATAATATTTCTTTGATTTTAGAGTGCATACCACACCCGTGAGTCATAATATGGCTGGGCTAATATTAGCTACTCGAAGCTAGATTTTGCATGTTTATGTGAGTTTGTGTACCGCCTGTTATTTAGTTGACATTGTATTGAAGTGTTTAATGTTTACATTTATATTCGCGCGTGTTCGTTTAATCAGTTTTTGATTGAAATTTAGGCGTTTTGAATAATCTCAAAGTTCGTTATTGTCAACTTTCACGATTTAGTGTCCACGTGATACTCAAACGTTTGGCAGTTTGATCCTTGCACAAACAAATGTGACACTGCAATACGTGGTAATTACAGTCATGCACACATAATTGTGACACTGCAATGCGTGGTAGTTTGATCCTTTCATAAACATTTGACACTGCAATCTATGGTAGTTTGTGATCCTAACACATATAAATGTGACACTGGAATGTATTGCAGTTTCTGATCCTTGCGCACACAAATGTGACACTGGAATGTGTGGTAGTTTGTGATCCCTACGCATACAAATGTGCCACTGGAATGTGTTGCAGTTTGATCGCTGCACACACAAATGTGACACTGGAGTGTGTGGTAGTTTGTGATTCTTACACATACAAATGTGACACTGGAATGTGTTGCAGTTTGATTCCTGGACACACAAATGTGACACTGGAATGTGTTGCAGTTTGATTCCTGGACACACAAATGTGACACTGGAATGTGTTGTAGTTTGATCCCTACACACACACACATGTGACACTGGAATGTGTGGTAGTTTGTGATTCTTACACATACAAATGTGACACTGGAATGTGTGGTAGTTTGATCCCTGCACACAAATGTGACACTGGAATGTGTGGTAGATTGATCCCTGCAGACACAATTGTGACACTGGAATGTGTGGTAGTTTGATCCCTGCAGACACAATTGTGACACTGGAATGTGTGGTAGATTGATCCCTGCAGACACAATTGTGACACTGGAATGTGTGGTAGATTGATCCCTGCAGACACAATTGTGACACTGGAATGTGTGGTAGTTTGATCCCTGCACACACAAATGTGACACTGGAATGTGTGGTAGATTGATCCCTGCAGACACAATTGTGACACTGGAATGTGTGGTAGATTGATCCCTGCAGACACAATTGTGACACTGGAATGTGTGGTAGATTGATCCCTGCAGACACAATTGTGACACTGGAATGTGTGGTAGATTGATCCCTGCAGACACAATTGTGACACTGGAATGTGTGGTAGTTTGATCCCTGCACACAAATGTGACACTGGAATGTGTGGTAGATTGATCCCTGCAGACACAATTGTGACACTGGAATGTGTGGTAGTTTGATCCCTGCACACACAAATGTGACACTGGAGTGTGTGGTAGATTGATCCCTGCAGACACAATTGTGACACTGGAATGTGTGGTAGTTTGATCCCTGCACACACAAATGTAACACTGGAATGTGTGGTAGATTGATCCCTGCATACACAATTGTGACACTGGAATGTGTGGTAGTTGTATTAATCTCGTACTGTTCTTCTTCTTCATTAATCTCAAGTCAGGTGCAGATATGAATTTCATCAATGAATTGGACTACGGTCACTACCACCAAGACTGAGTTGTAGAACTTGTCCATCAAAGCTGTTACAGGTAGGCACATTTTTTTCTGGTGTCATACCTTGGACAGTTTTGTCAAATATGTTCTGTGCTTTCTGGAGATTGTCCACAAAGACATATGCCGATGTCACCAATGCTTCAAACTTCCCATATATTACATGTGTTGTTTGAAGCTGTTGTGGCCTGTTCTCAAACTAAAAATTAGCGTTTGGGATAAAAATTAGGAATCGTTTCTTCCAAGCTTGTAGATAATGCCATTTTTATAAAAGCTGAAAGGGAGAGTTGAGTATCTTTCCATGGTAATTGATGGACTTCATTTCCAGAAATGATATTGAATCTTCTATCTTATGTTGGCTTTGCTTTCATTTTTTTCTTAGCCAATCTACTGCCTCATGTCCCCAGATTTGTGAGTGGCCTGGAGTCAACTGGAGAATCTCTTCTTCTGCGTGGTTGTATAGTTGAGATAGTAGTGATTTGAAGTAAATTCGTACAGATGGTAGTATTTGATGTCCTGTTCTATACGACCACCACAGATCTGACTAGACCGGAGAAAGACAACCTAACTATGCGGATAGAAGATAGGGGCAGTGTTTCATCATGCGTGAAAACAAAATGATTAACAGAACTTGAAAATAATTCGAGAATAACGTAGCACTGAAAATACGGGTTCAATTTCTCCTATTGAGAGAGAACTCGAAAACTGAGACATTTTACCAGTGGTAAGTTTGTGACACATTTAATAAGAACCATTCTAGAGTGCATGCTGGCTTATTGGTCACACACAATTATGTTTGTACCGCTTGTTTCCTTTTCTAGATGGCTGTTCATACATTTCCATAACAATTATAGGGGTGAGAACTGGGGGATCTGGTGTATTTTCTCTTGTGGATTTTCCCTTCTGTACTGTTCCTTGATTTCTATCATTAGGTGTTCATATCTGTTCTTTAATTCTACAAATTATTTTTGTTGTATATCTAGTTGTTGTCGTACGTCGTACGCATGCCGTATGAGGCGACTAAGGAGGTTATGGGATGAATTTGGCTGTCCAATCCCATATAGAGTCAGTGGCCCAAAGACATGCTAAAGTCGGATGTGTCAGATCGAAATGCGCAGGTATCGCAGAAATGCTGGAGACCATGACACAACGCATTCCGTTCTCCGGACTGCATCCTGATAATCTGCAGGAGTTTGAGAACGAACACAGAAGAAGAAGAATCATATTCTGGATGTTGTCTTGGCTATATGTAGATGTAGCTGTGTTTTATTAGCTTCTTTATTTCATCAAATGAGGCACTGTCCTTAATTTGATACTTGTCACCGCCCTCTTTGACAAGTTTATCTACTTCCTCATTTCCGTGTATGTTGCTGTAGGCTGGAATCTTTTGTACTTTGATTTTACTAAAACTATAACATACTGTCTTCAGTGACACTAACAGACTATCTAGATCACTGTTTGTGTAGTTTCTTAATGCTTCTATAAATGATCAAAAGTCTTTGAGGAACATTATGATGTTGTTGGTATGTCATTTGTTAACAAGGATGTTTTCTGCTGCTAATTTTAGTGTCTCTGCTCTGACGCTGTTTGTGGCTTTGTTATTTTAGTTTTATGCATATCTCCCATCTCAGATTTAATAGCCTTTGTTGCAGATTCATACAATATATACACGGCTCAATTGTAACTCTGTATATTCCTTTTTTATGTAAACTATTACTATCTTTCTACTGTCTTCATCTGCTTGATAGTCCCTTGCCTAAATTTCTGGAATATTATCAATCAACTCCAGGAAAACTGTTCTTGAAATGATTTTAACTTAACATTTCGAAAAATACTCGGGGCTGCACTTAGATGGTTCACACAATGTACCCGGGGCTGCACTTAGATGGTTCACACGATGTACTCGGGGCTGCACTTAGATGGTTCACACAATGTAAATTACACACTAAAAATATATATGATTAGAGTGTTTAGATAGTAGATTTGTCTCATGTTGTCAGAATTTCTCAACATAACAACTTAAATTAATAACAATGTTCAAAATATGAGAAATAGAGTGATCACTGAAGCATCCATGCACTAAAAACTCAACAAAACCAAACCAAGCATAACATTCCATGCCGCCTCTCTTTAAATTGTCTTGGAGTCTTCTTAAGGCAGGTTTCAAGGGTAATTAGAGAAAATGAAAAATACCCGGTGTCATCACGTCACGCGAATAATAGCAGCGACTTAAAACGTGACAGCTCTCAAAAGGTTAATGTACTAGAAAATGATCTCACTAAAGCTGAGAGGTACATTTACATTTGTCTTCTGGCTAAACGGTTTAATCACATGCAAAATGAAGATACATAATGCATTTTTTCTTTCAAAATATAATTTTTATATTTCAAACAAATAACATAAAAATATACACAGCTAAGTAGATGAACGTGAAGTCTTTAATCTCAAGACTGCGTCTATTATACACACATTCACAGTTTATGTGAAAACATCAATGAAAACTTATATCAATGTCAGTAGGAATGTAGTAGGTCTTGAGGTGAAAGAAAACAATCTGATCTATAATTTAGTTTTTGTCTATTGTGAATCGCCATCCGCGATCAATTGGTAAGCATCCAGTCTAATATTGCTCATGTATAGATCAATTTGTTTCAGGTAATCGTGGAAATGCCACAACTTGTTTTACAGAGAAGCTCTCGTGGGTCAGATTTCTGTGAGCAGCAAAACATGGATAATTCTGTAGTATATTTTCTAGTATCCCCGTTGCTGATGCAGGCCGTAGAGTCGCTGATATCGATTCAGCGTAATTGTGCTCTTAAACGGTACTGTGTCGTTCTCAGTCGAAATATCCTGACTTTTGTTCATTAATTTTAAAATTTTTAATATTGTCTTGCTTGTTGCTATAGTTCAGCTCAAATCTCTCACATTCATTTACGTCATGCATTTATTTTAATGTGTAAATTGCTGTAAATATGTTTCGTCATCATACATTCAAATTTGATCGTCTTCAAATAGCAATTCATTTACAGAGTTATTTTTGGCTATGATATAGTTTATTTGAATGATATCTTCCATATCTAGACTTGCTTCATTAGTGATTCTGTCAATATAAATGTTGTATAGTAGTGGTGACAACACACATCCCTGTCTTACTCCTTCATTAGTTCTTACTGCTCAACAACAATTGTGATACAATGCTCCAATGTTATCCAGGAATTGTTTCTGTATCAATAACAACAAAAATAAAGATGATAAAATAAAAGCTTGGCAAGAATATGGCGAATCGTTAGTACAGTTTACAAAAAATCATCAGTATTTTAAAGAATTGCTAAATCTAACCGAAGGAGGTGGCGACAACATAGTAAACAATATAACGGAAGAGTTAGAACGAAACGTATTGCTAGAAGAAATAGAAAATGCAATATAAACTATTACATCAAGCACAGCCCTAGGACCAGATAACATACAAGACGAATTATTCTAAGCAGCAGCAGAAAGGAGCAGAACCCACAAAGGAAAAAGTAAGATACGCAATAGAAAGTTTAAAGAAAGGTAAAGCCCCAGGCAATGATGGCTTAACAACTGAAATGATACACGCAGGCAGCGAGGACGGAAGATTTACCACAAACTCTGCTGCAAAATATGGGAAAGCGGTACATGGCCGGATGAATGGAAAAAATCATTATATATACCCCTCCCAAAAAAAGGCGACTTCAGATTTGCTCTAATTACCGAACTATAGCCCTTATAAGTCAAGCAAGTAAAATAATGTTAAACATCATAATGCAAAGAATCAAACAGAAATTAGAGATAAACGAAACACAGGCCGGTTTCAGATCGGGCAGAGGAACAAGAGATCACATTCTTAACATGAGATTGATCATAGAAAAGTGTAGGGAATTTTCAACTGACCTGCACATGTGTTTCATAGATTACTCAAAAGCGTTCGACTGCGTCCAACACCAGCAACTATGGGAGATAATGAACAGCATGGGTTTCTCAAGACATCTGATTCATCTAATAGAGGAACTTTACCAAGATCAAAAGGCTGCAGTGAAGTTAGAGGACGATCTCTCAGAGTGGTTTGAGGTACAGAGTGGAGTAAGGCAAGGGTGCACACTCTCCACATACCTGTTCAACATCTACGCTGAAAGTATAATGAGGAACGTGAGAGAAGACCTACACAACACTGACTACCACGCTTTAAACATAGGTGGATTCCTAATCCCGGAACTACGCTACGCAGACGACACAGTGCTTCTTTCAAACGATATAAAGGGATTGGAACAACTAATCAAGAACACAAAGAAATATAGCGAAGCACAAAATTTGTATTTAAACACGCAGAAAACAAAAATCATGTCAACAGATATAACAACACAACAACCAAAAATCAGAATAGACAATACCGAGATAGAATGTGTGGATAAATTTGAATACTTAGGAGCAAACATAAACGGTGCAGGAGCATGGCAGAAATAAGGAAGAGATTGGCAATGGCATATTGCAAAATAACACGGCTGAAAAACATATGGAAAAACAACAAAATAGAAACGAAAGTGCTAATGTTAGGAACTTTTATTTTTCCGGTTGCAACATACGGCTGTGAAACATGGACTCTAAGTAAAACAGCGGCAAAGAGGATCAACGCCTTCGAGCTGAAATGCTACAGGAAGATACTTAGAATATCATGGAAGGAATAAATCAGAAACTCAGATATTATAAACACACTGAATATTCCAGAGTGTTGGTTACTAAACACAATAACAAAAAGAAAACTACGCCTGTTTGGTCATATAAAGAGACATAACTGTTTATAAAGACAAATAATGGAGGGAAGAGTACCTGGGAAGAGGAGAAGGGGCAGACCAGGAAGACGATGGACTGACGACATTAAAAATAACATGAATACATCGCTAGAAAATGCAAGCCCCATCGCCCAAGACAGAGAGAGGTTCAGAGAGTTCATTGGGAAGACAACGTTCTGGAAGGAATACGTCACATGACACAGCAGCAGAAAATATAAGGATAAAATGGTTATAAATGCTGTTTAACATAATATGGAATATAAAAGACCCACCAGAAGACAGAGGAAATACCTTGTAATAATACCCATTTGAAAGAAAAAAAGGCAAATATAGAGATGGTGCAAAATACAAAGACATTAAAATTTTTAGCCAGTCTAGAAAAATTTATAACATATTTGATAACGACGATTACGAGCATTCATGGAATCACAGCTTAACAACACTCAAATGGAATTCCACAAGAACAAGAACTGTACAGATGCCATTTATACACTCAGACAAATGGCAGAAAAAACAACTGAAAGCAGCATAGAATTGTATATCACGTTTGTCGACCAAGAAAAAAACATTCGACAGACAACAACTTTGGAAAATACTATCACAATATGGGGTTCCACAACATCTAATAAACTTTTGCAGGAATAGTTACACAGGCAGTCAATGTGCAGTTAGAACAAATGTTGGACTAAGTGTTGAACTACTTCAGATAAATTCCACATACACTCTGGCATGTGGCAAGGATATGTTTTATCTCCCTTGCTGTTCATTACATATATGGATTACATATGTAAAACTGCCAACACAAATTAAGCAGATAGCCTAAACATCCTTACCTTTTTTTTTTTTTTGCATGCGATCAAGCAATAACATCAACATCAGAAGAACAACTACAGAAAACATATTAATAGACTTCATACAACATAAAGTTTTTTTAACATGATGTTAAACACAGAAAACAACTAAGGTAATGTCAATCACAAAAAAACCAAAAAAAAAAACCATCACTGTTCTAATCGATAACTAAAAAATTAAACACGTGAAAGAATTCACATATTTTGGAAGCATCATACAATAAAATGGGAAAAATCCAAAGAAATCCAACATAGATGCAACATAGTATACCAGATCATAGGGCAGACGATCTATTTTCAAACACAAATATGTGAACATGAACACCAAAACTGCACTGTATAACACGCTCATCAGACCATCACTTTGTTACCAGTGTCAAAAGTGGATACTAACAAAAGAATCCAAAAGCAAACTTGTTACAACAGAAATGACTTGTCTGTGTAGAATAATCGAAGTAAGAATAAGTAAAGTTAACACATGCGATTTATTAATGGGGTTGCAGCGTGAGATGTTAGCGATCTCACATTTCAGTGGCTCTGCTACATGAGGGCGGTAGCGATGTCATCTCCTTCGCAGACTTTACATTCCGAATTAATCCTATACAAAATTAAGCTGAGTCGACACGAGGGAGTGGTTGCGAATCCAGTGCGCTAACTTCTGCGCTATTCTCCCCCCCCCCCCCCTGTAACAATAAGAGATAAGATGGAATCAGATAGGACAACATCAGATAACTAACAAACACAATGCCAATTCTTGATTACATCAGAAGACAACAGATTAAGTGGTTTTCACATGCTTCCAGGCTACCATCAGACTGTGCCCCTCATAATGCATTACTATACAGACATGTTGGACACATTTCCAGATCACGCAAACGATGGAATGAAGAAATAAAAGAGTCAACGAAAACAAACACACGCGAAGCACACAAAAAAGCAATTTCCAGAGAAAAACTCTTGTATCTCTGACACTGCAAGGCATAAAGGTGTGTAAACAACGAAAAGAAAGACACAGATAGCTACATCAGACCTCGAGGACATAACAGGAATTTACTACCCTGGACACTCCGGTAATGAGAAGTCAGACTGGCATCTAAGGAACAAATAAACAGGGAGTTAACAATGAGAAGTTAAACTGGCATCTCAGGAATAAATAAACAGGGAGTTAACAATGAGAAGTTAAACTGGCATCTCAGGAATAAATAAACAGAGAGTTAACAATGAGAAGTTGGACTGGCATCTCAGGAACCAATAGACAGCGAGTTAACAATGAGAAGTTGGACTGGCATCTCAGGAACCAATAGACACAGAGTTAACACTAGATAAGAGTGATGTACTAAAATTGCTTCATCAGTAATTGCTGGATGCAGACATCGGATTTGATGAAACATCGAGGCTGATATGTGAAGATTTATGTATGAAGTTGTGAGTTGGACAGGATACCTGCACGTACGATAGAGATGAATGTGTAACCGGCGGGATACAGGAACAGTCAGTATGCATAGCTTTCGTGATCTACTAGGGGATACTGAGCAACTATGGCTCTTCCCGGAGTGCAATAATCTTGGTTAATAACAAACAATAAATAACTAACACAGATTATTTACTTTTCTTATTTATTACGTGTCAGATTGAGCAAACTTTCTTTCCTTGTTCCGTCCATCTGCTATTTCTTTGTCTAAGCTGTCATATGAGAATGTCGTTTTCTTCATTTCTCTCATTCACTATTTCATAGATTTTATTGTCATCCATTTATTTTACCCGCACGTTTTGTTTCTGAAATGTATTCATACCATGTTTGATGTTTTTGTTTCTGAAATGAGTTCATACGATGTTTGATGTTTTTGTTTCTGAAATGAGTTCACACGATGTTTGATATTTTTGTTTTTGAAATGAGTTCACACGATGTTTGATATTTTTGTTTCTGAAATGAGTTCACACGATGTTTGATATTTTTGTTTTTGAAATGAGTTCACACGATGTGTGATATTTTTGTTTCTGGAATGAGGTCATACTATGTTTGATGTTTTCATTGTTCTAGAAGCTGTAAAAGGGCTATCAATAACGTGCAAGTTCGATACTTTATTGTGTATGTTCTAGACGATCAGACTGTGTATCATGATCAGATTTCAGCGTGAGAGCACTCGTGTCATATTGTAACCAGAATGGAGCAAATGAAAGTAATACTATCATACATGTAGCAAGATGCAACTAAGGTGGTTATGAGTTACATTAGAGGTTAAGATGATGAAGATTATAATGATCAAGTGACAAAAACACAAAGGAAAAGGAGAGAGAGAGAGAGAGAGAGAGAGAGAAAGAGAGATGAGCGAGATAATGGGGGGGGGGGGGGGAATGACGTAAGGGATATAACTTTAGAAATTTACAAAAATTGTAAAAACAATGTGTTATTTCCCTTATAATGTGTTATGAAAACAGTATCTGAGCTATGCGGTTGTCTTGTCTGTGGATATCGGTTCACTACAAATAAACCCCATCGAGGCCAGCTCCATGGCGTGGAGATGGGGCTTAGTCCAGCCAGCAGAGGCTGGAAAATAAGACTGGCCTGGCCCTCCTACATTCGGGCAGGACCACAGTCTTGCCTAGCAAGTAAAGGTGCTGAAGTCAGCGACATTTGGCCAGAAGGCGCACCGCAACAATCAGAATGTCATGCATTATCGCACATGAATGTCTATATCTGCATTACCCCGTTATGGTACTAACCCTGTGACGACTTACCAGGCAGGAGTAGCGCCGGGGCCTATACCTCGAAAGGGCCCACCCCATACGACTGGAGGTCCTCTTCGATTGCCTTGTGGAGCCAGGAGGCACAAGAGTAATATCACTGACCAACAAATATTACCAACCAATGAGACACCACTTACAATAATGCACTGGACTGCTGAAGGTGTAAATAGCAAAAAAGATGGCTTTAGTAAGAAATTAGAATTAGAAAACACCCTTCTTAAGGAACAGGTCAGCATTTGTTGCATACAAGAGACACACCTCAGCAAAGATGTAGCCTTTAAAATTGCAGGTTATCAGTGCTTTAGAGCTGATCGAATGGACAGAAGAAAAGGAGGTATACTAACTCTAGTCCAAAAAAAAAATATAAGCGCACATCAAACTGAGCTATACATGGAAGGAGCAGAATATCAGGTCCTTCAACTAAAGACCAAGAACACAGACTTCAACCTACTAAATTATTATTGTCCAAATGACCAGTCCCTTTCCCTGGACACAATACCGTACAGAGGAAGACTGATAGTATGTGGAGATTTTAATAGTCACTCACAAAGCTGGGGTTATGACCACATGGATAAAAGAGGAGAAGAACTTGAAAGCTGGCAAGACGATAAATGTCTTCTATTGCTTAATAAGCCAAAAGATCCTCCAACATACTACTCAAGAGCATGGCAAACTACTTCCACGCCAGACTTGGCATTGTACTCAGCAGACCTAAACTGGGAAATCAATAGAACAGTGGGGAAGCAACTTGGAGGTAGCGACCATCGATCAGTCCTCCTTAGTATTAAAAATAAACTCACAGAAAATGCATGTAGCCTTCCAAGATGGACTTATAAAAAAGCAAATTGGGGACTATTTAAACACCGCAGTAGTGTTTTAGCTGGACAAATAGATATGGAAGGAAAAGACATAAATGCCATAGTCAAAGAGTTCAATAAATGTATTCATCAAGCTGCCAAGGAAGCAATACCAAGAGGAGCACGCAAACAATACAAGCCATACTGGAGTGAACAACTAGAACTGCTGCAAGAGGAATTAGAAAAAGCACGGACGGAAGTGGAAATAACCCAAGCCAGGAACATCACAACAAACATCAACACGCAAAAGCTAAATTCCAAAGAGCCAAACTAGAAGCTAGAAGAAAGAGCTGGAAAGAGCAAACAGAATCCTTAAATTTTGAAAAGGATGGAATAAAACTGTGGAAACTGGTCAAACAACTAAATGATGAGGGAACAGGAAGAAGCACAAACATAACACTCGTACAGAATGGCAAAATGATTACAGGAAAGCAAGCAGTAGATAATTTCGCTAGGATATTTGCTCAAGACTGCAATATTGAAATTAGTCCAGAGAAACAGCATACAGTGCTGAGCGACCAAAAAAGTAAATTGGAACATGCTCAGACTAGAATCAGTGATGAAAACAGCGCAGATGAAATTATGGATACATTGTTCACATATAGTGAATTAGAATTAGCAGTCTCTAAACTAAAGCTAAATAAGTCCCCAGGAATTGATGAAATATCAAATGAAATGATAAAGAATCTAGGAACAACAGCCAGAAGGAAACTATTGGAAAACCTAAATATTAGCTGGACTACTGGGAAAATACCACAAATCTGGAGAGAATCAATTATGGTCCCTTTGCTTAAACCTGGAAAAGATGGAACAACACCAACTAGCTACAGACCAATTAGTCTTACAAGTTGCCTGTGCAAAACAATGGAGCGCATCATAAACCTAAGACTAAAATTTCACCTGGAAAGTAGAAAAGTCCTTGCACTGCAGGCAGGTTTCAGGCAATGCTACTCCACAGAGGATCAAACCACATACCTCTCACAGGAAATTGAGGATGCTTTCCAAGACAAAAAAATCAGTTTTAGTGGCATGGTTTAATTTACAGAAGGCATTTGATAAAGTATGGAGAGAAGGATTGCTTCAAAATATGAGAAACTACAAGATATGTGGAAATATGTATAGATGGACGAAAGCCTTTCTTCACAATAGAAGAGCCAGAGTACAAGTAAATGGCAAAAAAAGTAGGAAAGTATTACTACACCATGGAGTGCCTCAAGGAGGAGTTCTATCACCCACTCTTTTTCTCATATTTATCAATGATCTAATTGAAGAAATACCCTGTGGAACTAAGGCAGCACTATATGCAGATGACTTGGTTCTATGGTGCACACATGAGAGCGCCATGGTTGCCACAAAAATGCTTCAGAGAGCCATGGACATTTTGACTAATTGGGCTGATAAATGGTGTGTAAGTATCAATATAGAGAAGTCAGCAACAACCCTTTTTACACTTTCACCAAAACAAAGAGCAGGAAACATCTATGTAAATAAAACTATCTTAAAGGTAGATGACCAACCCACATATCTTGGTGTAACATTTGATGCCAAAATGACATGGAAACATCATATCAGCAAAGCAGAAACAAAGGCTAGAAGGAAGATAACTATACTAAGAAAACTGAGGGGGAAAACTTGGGGAGCTAATGAAAGAATTTAAAAAAATGTATACCAACAAGCCATTCAACCACACTTGGAATATGGTTCTACAGCATGGAGTTCATCATCAAACACTACACTACAAAACCTAGATAGAGTACAGAACCAAGCACTTAGAATCATTACAGGCGCAAAGAGATCAACACCAATCATAGAAATGCAGAATATCGAAGGGATGCAGTCATTGAAAGAGCGTAGAGATACTAAAATTATACTTCATGGAGAAAAGTTTCTTTCCCACCATAGTCACCCAATGAAGGAAAGATTCCAGAATCTGTCACAAGGACGGCTTAAAAGAAGCAGCTTCATACACCAGGCCAAGCGTCTACGTAGACAGGTATCGGATCTACCAGAGGTAACAATACCACTGACATCTCAACCAGAACACACCCCATGGGAAAAACGGACATGCCTACCAGTGATCATCCAAACAACAGTAGCAGGTGTGCATGGGGATGAACATCAGAATAATCTGCAGAAAAGAGTATCAGCTCTAAGTTTCCTTGATAATGTTTACCCAAGTGATCTATGGACCAGAGTATATACAGATGGATCAGCACAGAATGCAGTAAAAATGGAGGAAGTGGTGTATATGTAGAATACCCAGATGGCACCACTGATACCACTTGTATACCAACAGGGAATTACTGCAACAACTATGACTCTGAAGTCAAAGCTATTTATACAGCTGCAGAGAAACTGTTAACATTGGACAGGACCTCACACCCTATTGTAATACTTACAGATGCAAGGTCAGTACTAGAGGCATTACAATCCAATAAACTTCCAGAGTTAAAAGAGGTATTGTCCATAGTACAAAATAGGTGTAGAGTTATACTGCAATGGATTCCATCACACTGTGGAATAGCAGGAAATGAGAGAGCTGATCAACTCGCCAAGGAAGGTGCTAACATGCAGCAACCGGATGTACCAATCAGCTATCACCAAAAGAAATCCATGATAAAGGCACAACGAAAGCCTAACTTACCTCCACGGGATGACTACCACCTACTTAACAGACAAGAACAGGTCATCATATTTCGACTGAGAACTGGACACAATAGACTAAACAGACTAAACAGTCATATGTATAAAACATTTAAAATTGGCACAACAGCAAAGTGTAATTGTGGACAAGTCAACCAGACTTCAGAACATATCCTTCAAGAATGTGCAAACTATGACACATTAAGATGCACATACTGGCCTTCTGATACACCGATGACTGTTAAACTTTATGGTACAAAACAAGAAATGGAAAACACTGTCCAATTTATACAAAAAACAACACTGCAGATATAGACATTATTAGCGAACGAAAGAAGAAGAAGAAGACTACAAATAAAGTGATCAGCACCAGATAGTGCCGTGGCAGAGGGGTGAGTATGTAGGATCAGGACGTACTCCCCAGGCGTCAGTAGTAGGAGAGTAAAATCGTTAAAAGCTCTCCATTTGTTGGGCAGAAGGGAATCAAATTGTTGTGTCCCACACGATGTATATACCAACTATCCCACTTGCACTAGGGCACCATCAATCATCATCAAGTACCATCTTCGCAACGAAGGTTGGATGCAACGAACCTTCCACATACCCTATCTCTTGCCGTGGTAGTGCACGCTCATAAAATGTAACAGTGAAATCGTAATGTTTTTCTCCCACTTGTATCTCGTCCTACCTTTTGCTCGCATCCCTTCAACTCTAACCACAATTAATGTCTTCAACGGGGTTTCATGTTTTTAAAAATTACCATGTCTAACATATTTTATTTGTTTGATCTGTATTGCTTTGAATAGTTAGTTTTCATACCAAGTCTTGCAAGAGCCTCTTTATTTGTTTTCCTCTCTTTCCACGAGGTTCTACCTATCCCTCTATGTAACCACATTTCAAAGATGTCTCTGTCTTGTAGTTGTTTGTTTATTGTGCGTGTTTATTACTAATGTTTTTAAAATTATGCCACAAATAACCGGTGCCGCATCAATAGAACTTAAGGAAAAAAGCCAGTAAATGGTGCACAGAACTGCACACATTACGTAGCTGCGAAATGTGGACAATAAATAGAAAAATACAATATGAAATTAGAGCCCTTAGAGATTTGAGTCTGCAGAAGAATTTTGAGAATACCATTGACAACAATAAAAACTAATAGCTAAGTGGTAAAGGAGATGAACACCAAAAGAAAGATACTTAACAGTAATAAAAGACCCCATAACCCGCATGGGTCGTAGGACTGTCACACTTGAGACAGCAAGGTCGTAGGACTGTCACACTGGAGACAGTAGGGTCGTAGGACTGTCACACTGAAGAGGTGATATATCCATATATACTCATTCTAAGACAGTTTCACAAGTTTTTAACACTAAAAAAAGTATATTAGCATTTGCAATGTACATGCCATATTATCATGTTTTTAGGTGGTTTTTTCCTAAATTAGAGTGTTATACACATTCCTGTCAGGAATGTTGCCATCAATCATTTAATCAATCACCCAAATAGGTATTGCTAAAACATGTATTATATAGGACAATGTTTAGCAATAAATTATCTATAGCTTATCTATATAATATTTGAACATATTTCTGTTATAAAAAATATTATATAAACTAAAAAAATGTGAGAGTGACAAAATATATTTGACAAAATCTAAAAACAAATGTGATAGTGACTAAATATATTTGACAAAATCTAAAAAAATATGTGAGAGTGACAAAATATATTTGACAAAATATAAAAAAATATGTGAGAGTGACAAAATATAATTGACAAAATCTAAAAAAATATGTGAGAGTGACAAAATATATTTGACAAAATCTAAAAAAAAATGTGAGAGTGACAAAATATATTTGACAATATCTAAAAAATATGTGAGAGTGACAAAATATATTAGACAAAATCTAAAAAAACGCGAGAGTGACAAAATATATTTGACAAAATCTAAAAATATGTGAGAGTGACAAAATATATTTGACAAAATCTAAAAATATGTGAGAGTGACAAAATATATTTGACAAAATCTAAAAAAACGCAAGAGTGACAAAATATATTTGACAAAATCTAAAAATATGTGAGAGTGACAAAATATATTTGACAACATCTAAAAAAATGTGTTCTTTAATTTTCATTTTAATTAATTGTATGCGTTATAACAATTGTTGGTCAGCAAACTGCTATATATTATTAATACATCCATATATACACATTCACGGAAAGTTTGACGAGTTTTTAATTTAAAAACAAATTTATATATTCGGATTTGCAATGTGTTTGTCTTGTTATCATTTTTTTAATTTCAAATACAGTCTTATCTCATGTCTCTTGAATTATCTCATGTCTCTTGAATTATCTGTTGTCTCTTGAATTACCTCATGTCTCTTGAATTATCTCATGTCTCTTGAATTATCTCATGTCTCTTGAATTATCTCATGTCTCTTGAATTATCTGTTGTCTCTTGAATTACCTCATGTCTCTTGAATTATCTCATGTCTCTTGAATTATCTCATGTCTCTTGAATTATCTCATGTCTCTTGAATTATCTGTTGTCTCTTGAATTACCTCATGTCTCTTGAATTATCTCATGTCTCCTGAATTATCTCATGTCTCTTGAATTATCTCATGTCTCTTGAATTATCTCATGTCTCTTGAATTATCTCATGTCTCTTGAATTATCTCATGTCTCCTGAATTAGTTGTTCAAATATTATTTCTACAAACATGATCTGTGTATGACATTGTTCAGGCATGAATATTATGTCTTCTGACAATGATTAAACATAATGAGAAAGTTAGTCATGTAATGTGTAGTTGTTTTGTTTACTTCAGAACCCCAGGGAATGCGAGCGATTAGCTCTTACTTCCTAAGTGCAGTGGGGTTTTTTTCTGAACTTTCGTTTATGCCTAGGAGGCTTCAGCTTTCGGCTTAGCACAATGCTTATTGGAAGGAACTATCTACTCATAATAAATGTCATGAGACATGCTGATGTTTTGCTTGGTCTCCGACGGGGCGCTTCGCAGCCGACAAACTATTCCTTGTGTAGGTAGACCATTTTCTCCCTCACTGTTCTGTCCACATGAACAATTCTGACATCAAAATATTCAGAAATGGATCGGTAATAATTATCTGTTGAATTAATTTTCTTAGATACAATATTGTGTTAGTTATGGAAAATTTAATAATTCCGAAAAAACTTTTGGAAAAAAACACGATAAAAATGTGTACATACCCAAGCTTGTATCCCAGAAACCTGACACATAATCCATTTATTTTGAAATAATACACATTCACATAAATCGTGAACTATTTGGAAATACACACAAGTATTGATATATACAGAATTACGTATAAATGTCACCATGTCTTGATGTCAATAAAAATACATATAAAATATGTAATTTTCATAAAATTCTATATTATTGACAGTTTAACATCTAGGAATAATGTACATTTCCTTGAATATATAATTCTATTTTTATATACGAATGGGGGAGGGTAGGGGTGGGAGATAAAAGAGGAAAGGATAGAGAACGACATTAGTACGCATCCTTTCTCTCCCCTCCCCCTCCTCCCTCCCCTAATAATTGGCATCGCGAATTGGTGTCCCATTTCTTTATTTTTACATTTTTATCTTATACTTTTGGTTTTAAATTCATCATTTCTGTCTGTCAATATTGAATGCGCTATTCTGCACCTTATTTAAATGGTGCGCCAAAACCACGACGTGGGCATTGACCTTTTGTAAGGAAGGCATTGTCCAGGTCTTGGCTGTTTGTTTTTAGTTTTTTTTATATACTTGTGTTGTTTTAGGTGGCTTTTGTTTCTTGATAAAGGTCCCAATAGGACCGATACTTCGATAATTGTCTTTGTTCTACGTTTTATTGTTATTTCTGATTATTTTGTATCGATAGTTAGCTATCTTCAGTAACCTGTATAATTAACTTCGTATTTACCTCTTATTTGTCCGGTTACTGCTGTACTTTCCATTTAGTCGGACATCCTCCGATATTTTGGTTATATATATTTATCTGAAAGGATGGTGAATATTGACCAATCTGACTTGCCGCAATTGTGAGAACTTATGACCCATGGCAAATGTTCGCCCATAGTATTTAAGAGATGTCCAACTCGGATGTGTCGCTCCATGACACCAGTGCGAGGTGGATGTTGGGATGTCCATCTCGGATCTGTCGCTCCATGACACCAGTGCGAGGTCGATGTTGGGAGCTGAGTCTGTATCTTTGGTGGCTAATCTTGTCATGCTCTCACAGTTCAGAAGTGATAGGTCAGTCTCGGGAAGTGTTTGATTTAATGCTAGTTCCTGAGGGTTGTTGTCGGGGCTTCCCCAAGAGACAGTCATCATCAGGTGACATATTCGTTCCAGAACGTAGTCTTCCCTTTGGATCTCTTTAATTCTTCGCGGTCTTGAGCAAGTTGCCCTGCCTCTTTTAGTGACATGAGCAGGCATTCTAGAATATCTTATGTCCAACGGCGTTTTTGAGGCCTTTGCCCCTGTTGCCTTCTATCATCCCCTCCAGTAACACTCTCTCCAAGCCGTCGTGTCTCTAAATGTGACCGAAATTAAACTAGCTTTTTCTTTAAAATGGTATTCAGAAGCCAACCTTCCTGGAAGTTAATTGCTTTTAACACCTCCTGATTTGTTTTCCTCTGCTGTCCATGGTATTCTCAAAAATCTTCTATAGCACTTTCATTTAAATGATGTTATTCTTCTGGCCACTGTTTTATGAACACGTATAGAGCATAGGTAGGCCTACAGCCTTGTCTTTCTCCTTTCTGTACACTGAACCACTCCGATCTTGCACATCTCCATACTTGTTCAAGAGAGATTGCATGCATTGAAATCCCAGCAAATTAGCAGCATTTCTCCATGAAGATGCTCTAGTTAGCTAAGAACTTTCAGTCGCCGGGCTTCAAATGAGAGAAATTTCCCATGTAGATGTTAATAATATTCAATCACCTGAACTGGATTGTTATCTGTACTCCCTGCAACTCTCTATTTTCTCTAACCCACGCAGTTAAATTTAATAGTGTGTGTGGTAATCCTTGCCTAACGAGAATGACTTCACCGTGGTGCGTTGGGCTTACAGGATTGACGTAACATACAAAGTCCATGAATTTTGAATGTTCATCCTGTGTCTCCTGCAGTAACATAATGTCGAAGGCATCCAGATGTTCCAGAACTGGTCCGTCCGCGCGGCTAAGCGCTATTGCAGTTCCAGTGTGGCAAACCTGTTCGCTAAAACGTAAACATGAACATAGTAATCAAGCCTGTATTGTACTGAACCACGGTATAACAGACCAAGCGCGCACGCGCATTCTCCACAACAAAAGTGCTGACCTAGTTTGGGTACGGTTAAGGTGGTAGGAAAAACTTGTGTAAACAAAGGTGATGGTATTTTTTGTTGCATCCACTTATAGCTGAAAGCGCTCTCGCGCGCATACACATTTTCATACATACAAAACCGCACTCGCAGCTATAAAAGATTTCACACACCATCAGTGATACGCGCGCTTCAGATGAACATGCGCAAACACACACAGTAAATCCCACACAGAACCCCAGATTAGCTTAACTTGTAATAGTTAGGGTATAAAAAGAAATAAGAGACGAAAACAAATAAAGAGGTGCTAGAAACACTTAATATGACGAAAGAACCACTCATAATCATCATCAGGTGCCATGCCGGGTGGCGTAGGCGGTCATGGCTCTCTACAGCTCTCTGTCCACAGTATTATGTATCAAAGTCGTTGTTGTTTCTTTGCCGTGCCAGGTTTATAACTGTCTAATATTTTCTCGCGTTGTCGCCATCTGTCTCTGGTGCCTTCAATCTTGCCTATTGTGATTATGTTCTCTAAACCAGCCTGTCGCATGAAGTGGCCAAAAAAAGAAGATTGCCCTTTTCTTATATTGTTGATTAAGGTCCGTTTCGCATTTAACTCTTTTAACACCTCTACATTAGTTTTTCTGGCAGTCCATGGTATTCTCAGCATTCTTCTGTAGAACCACATCTCTATTGCCTCTAATCTCCCACTTTCCAGTTTGTTTATTGTCCAAGACTCGCACCCATATGTTAGTATAGGGGTTATATTGCACTGCAGAACTCTCTTTCTCACCTCTAATGACAAGGTCTTATTACACAGGTCTTATTATATTTTTCATTTTTCTGAATGTTGTTTTTGCCTGTCCTATTCTGCATCTTATTTCTGTTGAACTTCTTCCATCTGCTGTTATAATTGTACCTAAATATTTGAATTGGTGGAGCTGTTTTAATACGTCGTACTATATCATTCATTGTCATCTTGCAAGGTGTGTTGAAATGTCGACTATATAAGATGTAAACCTACTGTCTAATTGGAAAAAAAGCTCATCAATAACTCATTTTTTTGCCGCTACTAATATTACTACTCCTAACTACTACTACTACTACTACCACTACTACTAACTGCTACTACTCTACTAATACTACTACTACTACTACTACTACTACTACTACTACTAAAACTACTATTACTACTACTAACTACTACTAACTACTACTACTACTACTACTACTACTACTACTCCTAACTACTACTACTACTACTACCACTACTACTAACTACTACTACTACTACTACTACCACTACTACTAACTGCTACTACTCTACTAATACTACTACTACTACTACTACTACTACTACTACTAAAACTACTATTACTACTACTAACTACTACTAACTACTAGTACTACTATTAACTACTACTACTACAAATACTATTACTACTAACGTCTACTAACTACTGCTACTACTACTAACTAAAACTAACTATTACTACTACTACTACTACTACTACTAACTACTACAATTACTACTACTAACTACTACTACTACTAAAAGCTATTACTAAAAATTTAAAACTACTAACTACTCCTGCTACTGCTACTACTACTACTACTACTAGTAATACTACTATTTCTTCTACAAACTACTACTAATTACTAGTACTTCTACTACAAATTACTAACTACTACTACTACTACTACTAAAAATTACTAACTACTAAGTAATACTGATACTATTACTACTACAACCACTACTACTATTACAACTATTATTACTACTAACTACTATTAACTACTACTACTACTACTACTACTACTACTACTACTACTACTACTATTACAACTACTAACTACTACTAACTAACTGCTACTACTACTACTTCTATTACTACTACTACTAATACTACTGCTACTACTACTACAAACTAATACTACTAATTACTACTGCTACAAATTACTACTACTACTACTATTACTACAACTACTACTACTACTACCACTACTACTAACTACTACTGCTACTACTACTACTACTATTATAACTACTACTAACTCCTACTAACTACTACTACTACTAACTGCTACTACTACTACAAATTACTGCTACTACTACTGCTACTATTACTACTACTACTACTCTTACAAACTACTACTAGTACTACTAATATTACCACAACAAACTACTACTAACTACTACTTCTAAGAACTACTACTGCTACTACTACTAATAATACTACTACACACTTCTACTACTACTAAAAACTGCTGCTACTACTACTACTACTACTACTACTACTACAACTACTATTATTACTACTAACTACTACTACTACTAACTACTACTACAACTAACTACTACTACTACTACTATTAATACTATTACTACTACTACTACTATTACTACTAAAAACTCCTAATATCTATTATTACTACTTACTGCTACTGCTAAAAACTACTACTGCTACTTCTAATGCTACTACTACTACTACTACTACTACTACAAACTACTACTACAAACTATTACTACTACTACTACTACTACTACTACAAACTACTACTACTACTATTACTACTACTACTACAAACTACTACTACTACTACTACTACTACTTATGCAAACTACTACTACTACTACTACTACTACTGCTACTACTACTACTACTGCTACAAACTACTACTACTACTACTACTACTACTACTGCTACTACTACTGCTACTATTACTGCTACTACTACAAACTACTACTACTACTACTACTACTACTACTACTACTACTACTACTACAAACTACTACTACTACTACTATTACTACTACTACTACAAACTAATACTACTACTACTAGTACTACTACTACTACAAACTACTACTACTATTACTGCTACTACTTCTACTACTACTGCTACTATTACTGCTATTACTACTAGTACCACTACAAACTATTACTACTACTACTACTACTACTACCACTACTACTACTTCTGCTGTTGCTGCTGCTGCTACTACTTCTAATACTATCATGTACGTCGTAAAAGAAGGCAAATGAAGTTTAGGGGGGGGAGATGGCTGTCCCATCCCACAAACGGTTGAAGTGACCCAAACTCATGCTAAAAGCGGATGTGTCCGCCTGAGAGTCGCAGACATTTTAACACTGCTGTAAAACATGACACAATTCCCGTGATTTTCATTGGTCATATAATTATACTATGTATGACTGCAAATGAAAATCAATATTACAGTCAAATGTGTTATTTTAATATGCTTGATTTCCCATAAACCTATTGGTCTTTTACCCCTGGAGTCATAGAATAATTCACTACTTTTACCCATAGAGTCATAGAATATTTCCCTACTTTTACCCCTACAGTCATAGAATAGCTCACTACTTTTACCCCAAGAGTCATGGAATATTTCATTACTTTTACCCCTAGAGTCATAGAATATTTCACTACGTTTACCCCTAGAGTCATGAAATATTTCACTACTTTTACCCCTAGAGTCATAGAATAGTTCACTACTGTTACCCCAAGAGTCATGGAATAGTTCACTACTTTTACCCCAAGAGTTATGGAATAGCTCACTACTTTTACCCCTAGAGTCATGGAATATTTTATTCCTTTTACCCCTAGAGTCATAGAATATTTCACTACGTTTACCCCTAGAGTCATGAAATATTTCACTACTTTTATCCCTAGAGCCATAGAATAGTTCACTACTGTTACCCATAAAGCCAAGGAATAGTTCACTACTTTTACCCCAAGAGTCATGGAATAGTTCACTACTTTTACCCCAAGAGTCATGGAATAGTTCACTACTTTTACACCTAGAGTCATGGAATAGTTCACTACTTTTACACCTAGAGTCATGGAATAGTTCACTACTTTTACCCCAAGAGTCATGGAATAGTTCACTACTTTTACACCTAGAGTCATGGAATAGTTCACTACTTTTACACCTAGAGTCATGGAATAGTTCACTACTTTTATCCCTAGAGTCATGGAATAGTTCACTACTTTTACACCTAGAGTCATGGAATATTTCACTACTTTTATCCCTAGAGCCATAGAATAGTTCACTACTGTTACCCATAAAGCCAAGGAATAGTTCACTACTTTTACCCCAAGATTCATGGAATAGTTCACTACTTTTACCCCAAGAGTCATGGAATAGTTCACTACTATTACACCTAGAGTCATGGAATAGTTCACTACTTTTACACCTAGAGTCATGGAATAGTTCAGCATACAGTTATTTGTGTTGTAAATTGTCTCACTTAGTGTGTCTTCTAACCCAATGACATTGATACATCTGGTTATCCTCTAGACTATTGTTATCTTTTGGACTACTGCTATCCTCTGGACTACTCTTATCCTTTGGACTACTGTTATCCTCTGGACTACTGTTATAATCTAGACTACTGTTATCCTCTGGACTACAGTGAGTGTGGACTGTATAGGCGACTTATGCGGAAGCTCAATCACTTTCATATAACATTTCTCATGAATGCTATAAACATGATATGTCAGGACAAGATTCCGGATAGCACTGTCCTTGACAAATCTGGTATCCCTAGCATTGACACTATTCGGATACAGACACAGATTCGATGTGCAGATCATGTGGTACGAATGCCAGCTTACCTCCTGACAAAGATACTTCTCTATAGAGAGTCGCAGAAGGGCATAAGTTGTCGAGATGGCCATAAGAAGCGCTACACGGATCCGTTAATGGTCGCATTGAAAATCTGAAGTAGACCAAGATACATGGATGTAACTAGCGCACAAGAGAAATACGTGGCGTTCTACAGAAAAAAAGCGTGCATCATCATGTGAAAAGAAAATATATACTGCAGTTAACCGCGGGGAGTAGCTAAAAAGTGTCGGGTAAAAATTACTATTTGTGTTAGTATACATGTTAGTAGTATTAGTAGTAGTTGTAGTAGTAGTAGTAGTAGCAGCAGTATTAGTAGTAGTTGTAGTAGTAGTAGAAGTATTACTAGTAGTAGCAGGATTATTAGCAGCTGTATTAGTAGTAGTATAAATATTAGTAGTAGTAGCAGTAGTAGTAGTAGTTGTAGTAGTAGTAGTAGTTGTAGTAGTAGTAGTAGTAGCAGCAGTATTAGTAGTAGTTGTAGTAGTAGTAGAAATATTACTAGTAGTAGCAGTAATAGTAGCAGTTGGAGTAGTAGCAGTATAAATATTAGTAGTAGTAGCAGTGTTAGTAGCAGTTGTAGTAGTAGTAGTAGTAGTAGTAGTAGTAGTATAAATATTAGTAGTAGTAGTAGTAGTAGTAGTAGTATAAATATTAGTAGTAGTAGTAGTTGTAGTAGTAGTAGTAGTAGTAGTAGTAGTAGTAGTAGTTGTTGTTGTTGTTGTTGTAGTAGTAGTAGTTGTAGTAGTATTAGTAGTAGTAGTAATATTAGTAGTATTACTAACATTAGTAGTAGTAGTATAAATGTTAGTAGTAGTAGTAATAGTAGCAGTTGTAGTAGTAGTAGTAGTAGTAGTAGTAGTAATAGTAGTAATAGTATAAGTAGTAGTAGTAGTAGTAGTAGTAATAGTAGTATAAATATTAGTAGTAGTAGTAGTAGTAGTAGTAGTAATAGTATAAATATTAGTAGTAGTAGTAGTTGTAGTAGTAGTAGTAGTAGTTATTGTTGTTGTTGTTGTTGTTGTAGTAGTAGTAGTAGTTGTAGTAGTATTAGTAGTAGTAGTAGTAGTAGTAATAGTAGTATAAATATTAGTAGTAGTAGTAGTAGTAGTAGTAGTAATAGTATAAATATTAGTAGTAGTAGTAGTTGTAGTAGTAGTAGTAGTAGTTATTGTTGTTGTTGTTGTTGTTGTAGTAGTAGTAGTAGTTGTAGTAGTATTAGTAGTAGTAGTAGTATTACTAACATTAGTAGTAGTAGTATAAATATTAGTAGTAATAGTAGTATTAGTAGTAGTATCAGTAGCAGTATTAGTAGTAGTAGTAGTAATAAAATTATTTTCAGTATTTTAGTAGTAGTAGTAATAGTAGTATAAATATTAATAGTAATTGTAGTATTATTATAAGTATTATTATTAGTAGATGCAGTACTAGTAGTATCAGTAATATTTGTACTATTAGTAGACGTAGTTGTATTAGTAGTAGTAGATAGTTGTAGCAGAAACAGTTTGTCTCTACAGTAGTAACAGTATTTATATATATCCTTATGTTTGGAAAATGAAAAGGAAATATAGCAAATACAAGTGAAGGATTTAAAGACAAGTTCCCAATCATTAACTTGTAGCCAGCATACAACAATCATTAACTTGTAGCCATCATATAACAATCATTAACTTGTAGCCACCATACAACAAGCATTAACTTGTAGCCACCATACAACAAACATTAACTTGTAGCCACTGTGAAAATAGAAGATAAAGAAGCAAATAAGAGAAAACATCGGTGAGTATTGTAAAAAATTGAACAGGTATCAATCTCCCCAGGTAAACGCTAACTAGAACACATGCTGGAAGTGCATTTCCACAAACATTTTCACAGGTGAGCCGGGTATCATACCTGAGACCCGCCGAAGACGGATGTGTCGGGCCATTGGCGCAAATAAAACGGCGACACAACGCATTTCCATTTTCTGGACTACATCCTGCTGGAAATCTTGCAGGACCATGATCCAGCTAGGTCCAGTTGGAGTTTGAGAATGAACGCAGAAGAAGAAGATACCTGAGAGAAAATACATTGTAAAGTAGCAAAATTTATGTGAAAAAATCATAACATTTCAAGAGAAGTATAACAATATACTTTACTTTTAAAAAGTGTGGGAGAGCAATGCATTCAAACCTTTTAAATGTCACGGAGGAAAAGCGACAAGAAATGACAAGATCAAGAGATTATCAATATCACAAATTGCAGGATTCAAGAGTTAATTGTGGCAGTCTTGAACATACACAATAAGATAAACGTTTTAAAAAGCGATAGAGACAGACCAATGGTTCTTAAAGTGAGGCATATGCGCTCCTCTTGGTGGCAACAGCGATTTAATTCGTTAGAGATGTCCGTAAAACACATTTGAAACTAGGGGAAAGGGGGATTGGAAGCGTAGATGGACGTCAAGATGGCCCTCAGAAAGACAACTAGGATGGAGGAGATGTGGCGAGAGGGGCCTCAGAAAGACAACTAGGAGGGAGGAGATGTGGCGAGAGGGGCCTCAGAAAGACAACTAGGAGGGATGAGAGGCGGTGATAGGGACCTGAGAAAGACAACTGTTTTGAAGAATATTTCTTCAGGTGATATGTTTTTCCATAACCTAGTTTTGGGTGTTCCGGTCAAGTAGAAATCAGACAAGTTGGCGAGTTCTGCTACTGTAGTGCACTAAAGCGCAATGGTCTGGGTTGATATATTCCTTGAAAAGGTAATCATGGAAAAACGAAATTGATGTGGGTGATGATTCCTTTTCCATGTCCAGAACACAGTAGATGGACTTGACATGACGTCACCAATGAAATCATCATATACTGAGGAAAAATGTTCATCAAACGGCAGAGAAATGGATGTCAGTCCTAGTGTCATTGCGGATATTCTCAAGCGGGAGACCGGAGAATCTGTGGGCGTATTTTGTAAACACGAGAACTCCCCGACGACTTAGTAACTAATTACTCATTTGTTGTGTGTATATATATTGTGTGTGTATCTATATATATATTGTGTGTGTGTATCTATATATATATTGTGTGTGTGTATCTATATATATATTGTGTGTGATTTGGGTGAGTGACTTTCGCAAATAAAATCCTACCAACGAAGTTTAATCAAACCGTTCAGCTCATGTTTTTTGTTGTTGCTGTGTATGTACTTGGTGGACCTTGGCATCCGGATGCTACAAAGTATATAAATAAAGACCATCGAACAGCACGGCAATAACCAGTGCACCCAAGATGCTACTGAATAGAAACTACCAGAACTAGTATGCTACAGTATAAAGAAAGAGCAACAACGTGTAGGGCCAACACCTTATGACGAACCACCACCTTATTAGGTAGTAAACTCTGGATAATATTGGATAGGAATACCTAGAATCAGCATACCCCAATAGATTTAGTCGGAGCAACAACAGGTAAATAGTAATAGACGGAACAACAACAGGTAAATAGTAACAGACGGAGCAACAACAGGTAAATAGTAACAGACGGAGCAACAACAGGTAAATAGTAACAGACGGAGCAACAACAGGTAAATAGTGGGGTACAAAGGGTACCGCAATGCTCTTAGCGGACTCAGGGTTAGCAGATAACCAAGATTCCAAAGGTACCTCCTCGTGGTGCACCTTCGAAACAGATATACAGCTGCTCGTGCTAATTCTGGCTAAAGCTTTTGGGGATAGTATCCGTGAATGTGGAGGTAGCAGATGGATAGAGAACTGACTGCAAAAAATACAATCAATATCTCTGACACTACTGCGACAACACATGCAGTTGCACTGTCGACACACAGTGATACTAGTCAATCCGGTCCGTGCATTAGAGGATCGGACAATGAAAAGGACACGAAAAGGTAGATGCATGGTGAGATACGTCAAGATAATATAATGAGTACAACGAGAGAGCAGCATAAAGCCACAGGTAATCGCTAAGTACAAATAGAAACAGAAAACGTTACAAGGAAGTCAGATCAACAAGTTCTGATAGCTCGAGACAAGCTTCTAGTTACAGGTGCTCCTTAAGGGCAGAGACCCAATCTTCGGCGCCTGGCAAAGAAAGCAGCAATGGCCTAACTCTACTTTCAATCTTTCCTATACCAGAAACATGCTCGCAGAGAGAAAGTGTTCAGTGACCGATGGGCTGAGGTACAAACGGGACAAAGTCGGTCAGCTCGAGAACATGCTTTGCTCCCAAACGCGTGGTGAGATTCAGACTTGGAAGAAAGGTTTACGATTTCGGTGAACACCTCTGCTATAAAAGCGAAAGAGCCTGGGTCTAACTCTTCTGTCGAGTTATTCCTTAACCGGAACCAGGCTCGAGGATGAGAAAAGATTCAGTACCCGATGGGCACAGGCACAGAACATCTAATTACACGTGGCAAGTTCACTGACTGTGCAACACCTCGTACGAGATAGACGTGAAGAACAATCGTCTCGGCGAAGAGTCATTATACACCCAAAGTAAAGGCATGAAGAAAACGGATGTGCTGGGCTCAGATGTCCGTGCCATAGAGTGAGCCAACCGAGGTGCAAATAACACAGTTCAAGTGTGGATCTAGCTATACAACGTGCATCACGCTCCGCGGCGGTAGTAACACGATTTATTCGTTGTGGTTATAACTGCGAACGTAGAAGAAGAAGAACAACATGTAAGTAGTTTATAACAACATGTAAATAGTAAACAGACGGAGCAACAATAAACAGACGGAGCAACAATAAACAGACGGAGCAACAATAAACAGACGGAGCAACAATAAACAGACGGAGCAACAACATGTAAATAGTAAACAGACGGAGCAACAATAAACAGACGGAGCAACAATAAACAGACGGAGCAACAATAAATAGACGGAGCAACAATAAACAGACGGAGCAACAATAAACAGACGGAGCAACAATAAACAGACGGAGCAACAATAAACAGACGGAGCAACAACATGTAAATAGTAAACAGACGGAGCAACAATAAACAGACGGAGCAACAATAAACAGACGGAGCAACAATAAACAGACGGAGCAACAATAAACAGACGGAGCAACAATAAACAGACGGAGCAACAACATGTAAATAGTAAACAGACGGAGCAACAATAAACAGACGGAGCAACAATAAACAGACGGAGCAACAATAAACAGACGGAGCAACAATAAACAGACGGAGCAACAACATGTAAATAGTAAACAGACGGAGCAACAATAAACAGACGGAGCAACAATAAACAGACGGAGCAACAATAAACAGACGGAGCAACAATAAACAGACGGAGCAACAATAAACAGACGGAGCAACAATAAACAGACGGAGCAACAATAAACAGACGGAGCAACAACATGTAAATAGTAAACAGACGGAGCAACAATAAACAGACGGAGCAACAACATGTAAATAGTAAACAGACGGAGCAACAATAAACAGACGGAGCAACAACATGTAAATAGTAAACAGACGGAGCAACAATAAACAGACGGAGCAACAATAAACAGACGGAGCAACAATAAACAGATGGAGCAACAATAAACAGACGGAGCAACAATAAACAGACGGAGCAACAATAAACAGACGGAGCAACAACATGTAAATAGTAAACAGACGGAGCAACAATAAACAGACGGAGCAACAATAAACAGACGGAGCAACAATAAACAGACGGAGCAACAATAAACAGACGGAGCAACAATAAACAGACGGAGCAACAACATGTAAATAGTAAACAGACGGAGCAACCAGAAACAGACGGAGCAACAATAAACAGACGGAGCAACAATAAACAGACGGAGCAACAATAAACAGACGGAGCAACAATAAACAGACGGAGCAACAACATGTAAATAGTAAACAGACGGAGCAACAATAAACAGACGGAGCAACAATAAACAGACGGAGCAACAATAAACAGACGGAGCAACAATAAACAGACGGAGCAACAACATGTAAATAGTAAACAGACGGAGCAACAATAAACAGACGGAGCAACAATAAACAGACGGAGCAACAATAAACAGACGGAGCAACAATAAACAGACGGAGCAACAATAAACAGACGGAGCAACAACATGTAAATAGTAAACAGACGGAGCAACAATAAACAGACGGAGCAACAATAAACAGACGGAGCAACAATAAACAGACGGAGCAACAATAAACAGACGGAGCAACAACATGTAAATAGTAAACAGACGGAGCAACAATAAACAGACGGAGCAACAATAAACAGACGGAGCAACAATAAACAGACGGAGCAACAATAAACAGACGGAGCAACAATAAACAGACGGAGCAACAATAAACAGACGGAGCAACAACATGTAAATAGTAAACAGACGGAGCAACAATAAACAGACGGAGCAACAACATGTAAATAGTAAACAGACGGAGCAACAATAAACAGACGGAGCAACAACATGTAAATAGTAAACAGACGGAGCAACAATAAACAGACGGAGCAACAACATGTAAATAGTAAACAGACGGAGCAACAACATGTAAATAGTAAACAGAGGGAGCAACAACATGTAAATAGTAAACAGAGGGAGCAACAACATGTAAATAGTAAACAGAGGGAGCAACAACATGTAAATAGTAAACAGACGGAGCAACAACATGTAAATAGTAAACAGAGGGAGCAACAACATGTAAATAGTAAACAGAGGGAGCAACAACATGTAAATAGTAAACAGACGGAGCAACAACATGTAAATAGTAAACAGAGGGAGCAACAACATGTAAATAGTAAACAGACGGAGCAACAACATGTAAATAGTAAACAGAGGGAGCAACAACATGTAAATAGTAAACAGAGGGAGCAACAACATGTAAATAGTAAACAGGCGGAGCAACAATAAACAGACGGAGCAACATGTAAATAGTAAACAGACGGAGCAACAACATGTAACTGATCGTATTTATGACTAGATCTACCACCGACAAAATTTGTATTATTATTTTCCAGACTTTCAGACCAAATCGCCGGTCATATTAACCGGAGTCCTACATTACAACCAACGTTACTAGACCACACTATCTCACCGATATCACCATTAGATACATCATCCAGGGTTGGAAAGGCGTTTCTTGGAAAATCAAGGCGAATCCACCAGTTAACATCAAAACAAACACAGCAACAGTCAACAACAAAAAGTCAAATAAGTACAGCAATAGTAAAAATAAAAAAAGCCGTATTGTGTTTTGTTTTTATTATGTTGTTAGATCTTATTTAGCGATTGGTCACGGTGGGTGGCTCATGATGATGATTATAATACTGATCATCAAGTGCAAGCATGATGAGCCTGTCATTAAAAACATTGAAGTGGGTGGTTAATTGTGTCCACTACATCTCTTGCTCTGCAATTTGCCTGTTGTAACAACATGTTCCATCTTTCCTCTTCTCACGATGTGTTTTAAACATGTGGGCAGCCTCTATCTGATGCGGGTATGTCCCTTTCAGTTCTCTTTTACCTATCCACGATGTTCTTAACATTCTTCTATAAAACTACATCTCTGCTGGGTCAATAGGCCCCTATAATGTTTCACTATTCTTCTGAATGTCCATGATTCACTGTACTAGCATTGTATTTCCAGGGGGGAATAAGAGGAAAAGCTAGTTTTAACAATTAGATGTAAGTTAAAACTACAAGTTCGCCTAGTTTTTATCTTCCATTTATTTGCTACAGCAGTTTATAAACATGAGAAAAATGAAATAAGACATTTCTCAATCAGAAACCAGACATTAAACAATGACGGTACTACCTTACGAAAAACACAATCATAGAATTGACCTGGTATACAAGCAACAGGAAATACAATAATAAACTGACTTTCCCTGCAAAAGTCAACACAACCATACAGTCCACGTACCAGTTTGCTGGTATAAACACCGGTTGTAGAATTGGGTAAGTAGGACAGTGGAACAGACCAGAGAACTTCTAGTATTCTACTCGACTTGATCCCAGATCTTTCATTTTTTGGTTACTGGTAGCAGTCATATCAGTCATACGGGAGTCCTGGCAACTGATAAAAGATTACACATGGAAGGAAACAGTTATCTTCGTGCCCCTCTAGTTACAGTATATGGAACTAGTTTATGAGAGAGTTGTTCAAGATTTGTAGCTTCACGAAACTTAAGGGGAAGTAATAAGATATTGAAACATTTATCTCCCATGGGCATAAGGGAGACTACTTGTTTTAAATTTTCCGAAACTTCAAGTGCTTCTATGAAATTAATTGTTACCTATTCCATCTTTTCTTATCTTTAGCTGTTAACCACAGTTTTTTTCCCCCATATTCCACTTATTGTTTTGTATTTCTGTCTCTAGCTCTTTCTAAGGTATTTCTGGATTTTCGCTTTTCCTTGACGATTAATGTTCCTCGCGTAGTTGTTAAAGCGCTCACTTTAGGTTAAAGTAGTAGTATAGTATTATAAGAGGGTCATGGTGACTGGATTATGAGAACTGCGACCTCAACTAAAACAAAACGCATGATCGCCAGGAACCACGACGACATAAATATTTTTATGTTTTATTTTATGGATATATATGTATGTGTATATATCTACATAGGTATGGGCATGTATATATATTTTGTATATGTACGTGTGTGTATGTACGTGTGTGTATGTGTACGTGTGTGTATGTGTACGTGTGTGTATGTACGTGTGTGTATGTGTACGTGTGTGTATGTGTACGTGTGTGTATGTGTACGTGTGTATATGTGCATATTTTCTTGAAAATTACGAGTACGAGGATGAAATTTCAATAATCTGTACATATTATATTGGGAGCCGCGTTAGCGCAATGGTTGGCGCACTGGCTTCTCATATGAGTGATCCTGGGTTCATTCCCTAGCTCAGGCAGAAATGTTTTTCAGATCGCAACGGCTCCAGGGTCGACCCAGCCTTAAATGGGTACTGGATTAATCCGGGAAGTAAAATTTGCGAGGGAGAGGAGATGGCTACCACCCTCGTTTGCAGAGCCTCTGAAATATGAGATAGCTAACATCTCACACCCCTAAGGCATTAATAAATGCTATGGGTTACATATTATATTTATCTTGAATCTCTAGTGAGAAATATTCATGAATGTTGACAAACCATCTGATAACAATATGCACACTGCACATATGAACTGAATATTAGTTATGTAAATGTTTCAATGTTGCAAATAAATATTTTTTTTAAAAAATCGGCTATTATTTTTATTGCCGTAAAGCTCTTATATAATCCGCGGCGAACAGTAGATGGTAAATTATATTTTAACAAGGAAAGAGATATCGCCGTGAGAAGTAGATTACAAGACCAGTTGGAACAACATCAGCGGTCAACTACACTGTAACGCAGAGACTGAAAGGTTCAGCCACTTAATGTGAATGACTCCTTATTGGCCAGCAGCAAGAGCAATCAAAAATTAGAAACATCAAGATACAGAGGAATACCAAGAAGAACGTGGATTAAAGGAATTACCAACATTCTGTGACGTCAATATATACTTGAATATCAAGCGACCAAACGTGCCATCGCACCAAAACTGATTGTCATTCAATTCTGCTACTTTCGTTACTGCCTGTAATAATTTGAAGGAGTGCAGGGAGACTTTCTATGGGCTGTGGAAATAAAGGCCGCTTTGCCATAGTAGACGCCGCAACATGTACAGGATGGATTTTGATTGTACCCGAAAGAAAAAAATCCTGTCTCAACCGTGAGTGAACCCTGGACCTCAAGGGTCTGAGAACGGCGCTCTAACAACACGGCCATGTGCTGCACATCCTGCGACGCCTTACAGCAAAATCTGAGAAAAGGCAAATAGATAGAGATATCTATATAGATTATCAGATAGATAGACAGACAGACAGATAGACAGACAGATAGATAGATAGATAGATAGATAGATAGATAGATAGATAGATAGATATATAGATAGATAGATAGATAGATAGATAGATAGAAAGACAGACAGACAGACAGACAGATAGATAGATAGATAGATAGATAGATAGATAGATAGATAGATAGATAGATAGATAGATAGATAGATAGATAGATAGATAGATAGATAGATAGATAGATAGATAGATAGATAGATAGATAGATAGATAGATAGATAGATAGATAGATAGATAGATAGATACATGGATGGATGGATGGATAGATAGATAGATATATTCATAAACTTGCGGTTATAACCCCATACTATTATGGCTGACACTTTAAGATATCATTCAAGGCGATGGTGAGTGTATCATTCAAGGCGATGGTGAGTGTATCATTCAAGGCGATGGTGAGTGTATCATTCAAGGCAGTGGTGAGTGTAACATTCAAGGCGGTGGTGAGTGTAACATTCAAGGCGGTGGTGAGTGTAACATTCAAGGCGGTGGTGAGTGTAACATTCAAGGCGGTGGTGAGTGTAACATTCAAGGCGGTGGTGAGTGTATCATTCAAGGCGGTGGTGAGTGTAACATTCAAGGCGATGGTGAGTGTAACATTCAAGGCGGTGGTGAGTGTAACATTCAAGGCGGTGGTGAGTGTAACATTTTTCTTCTTCTTCTTCAGCGTTCATTCTCAAACTCCTGCTGAATTCTCTTGTAGCAGGACCATTGTCCTACTATATTTCTAGCAGGATGTAGTCCAGAGAATGGAAATGCGTTGTGCCGCCGTTTTATTTACGCTAATGGTCCGACACATCCGTCTTTGGCAGAGTGTAACATTCAAGCCGATGGTGAGTGTATCATTCAAGGCGGTGGTGAGTGTGATACAACCGCATACAATAAATTATCAAGGAGGTCGTGGTGGTTGGATCATCTGAACTGCGACCTCCACTATGTGTATGCTTGTTAAGCTCTGATATAGCCGAATTGTACTTCGTCCATGGTTAAAAAAAGGAGTGCCTCAGAGTTACATTTTACTTTATCAAAGGCCAAACCTTTTTTATCCCCAGTCGAAGACGGATGTTTCGAGCCATTGTCGGTGGATGTGATGGCGACAGAACATATTTCCATTCTGTGGACTACATCCTGTTGGAAATCTGGTAGGAACATCGTCCTGCTACAAGAGAAAACTAGCGGGAGTATAAGAATGAAAGCTGAAGAAGACGATCCACAAATATCCGCATTATGAACAAGAACAACCATAAACAGCTGTGGGTCGTGTGCTGTGGGTTGTGTGCTGTGGGTTGTGTGCTGTGGGTCGTGTGTTGTGGGTCGTGTGTTGTGTTGCTCTAAGCTCTGTACTCGCTCTATCTCCAATCCCTAATACATACACACAAACACACACACACAAACAAACACACACAAACACACACTCATGTATGTGTACACACTCAAGAGACACTGCTGCAAGAGTCTCCATTGACAAGACTGTGAAAGGTTCTACTTTTCTAACCTATATCTGACCAGTGAAGAATTCAAATTAAGCAAGTAGGTAAAGTTTTAATTTTCCATCCAATCAGCGAAGAATTCAAATCATGAAATTATAGTTTGTTTTTCATCCAATCAGCGAAGAATTTAAATCATGAAATTATAGTTTCAATTTTCAATCCAATCAGCGAAGAATTCAAATCATGAAGTTATAGTTTCAATTTTCCATCTGATCAGCGTTGAATTCAAATCATGAAGTTATAGTTTCAATTTTGCATCCAATCAGCGAAGAATTCAAATCATGAAGTTATAGTTTCAATTTTCCATCTGATCAGCGTTGAATTCAAATCAAAATGCAAGCAAAGTGTCAATTTTTTACACCATTAAGGCATATTTGGGAATAAGGTGTTAGGCTTGTATTTTAATTGTGCAACGATGCCTGGGGATGATGTGGTCAGCACCACGCGACGACATTTATTTTTCCCAGAAGGTCTGGTACCAATTTCATTAAGCTGGCCAATATATGAGACTTAGGTTATTTAAAAAAGAAAATTTCCAGGTGAACTAGAAATTAAACAATGGTTCACCCAATTAGGATGCCAGTTCACTTAAAACTGAACTACCGCAGCCAAATCATGAAAAGAAATAGCAGGAAAAATAAAGCAAACATAGCTTGGAGCATTCCATTTCAAGAATGAGGCTTCGCTCGCATTAACTGATACATCTCTATATTATTCTTCGTCGGCCATTTTCCATTCACCCTCTGGTGTCAAAGTGAGAGCCCTGGTGTGTCATTTCTTATTCTCGTAACATGCTCCGAGTCAGTTCTGTATTCATGAATTCATCGTGTCTCTGCTTATTTATTTTACATACAGCCTGTAACTATCTGCCGTCCTTCTGAGTTTGTTTTTTTGCCCTTTCCCGTAATTTCTAGTACATTTTGAATGAACTTTGTAAGCAATGTTTTCCTCTAATATAGGATGGTGGGAATATACTGCTTGTATTCATTGCTTCTTGTCTTTGTTCATGCTGATTCTAGCACGCTATGTACAAATTATTATGAATTTTTGGCGATACTGTTTTTTTTTTTTTTTGCAGTCTGCCCCAAATCATTTTATTTTAACCTTTTATTCTTTGGGCGGATTAGTTTGAGCATAGGCAAATGTTGCAAAGAGAAAGAAGAACTCTACCTACATAGTTACCTACCTACCTACCTATCTACCTATGCATCCATCCATCCATCCGCCTGCCTGCCTACCTGCCTACCTACGTACCTATCCATCAATCCATCCAGATAGATGGATAGATGGATGAATGGATGGATGGATGGATAGATGGATAGATGGATAGATGGATAGATGGATAGATAGATAGATATATAGATAGATAGATATATAGATAGATATATAGATAGGTAGATAGATAGATTAGATAGATAGATAGATAGATAGATAGATAGATAGATAGATAGATAGATAGATAGATAGATAGATAGATACATAGATAGATAGATAGATAGATAGATAGATAGATCGATAGATCGATAGATCGATAGATAGATAGATAGATAGATAGATAGATAGATAGATAGATAGATAGATAGATAGATAGATAGATAGATAGATCGATAGATAGATAGATAGATAGATAGATAGATAGATAGATAGATAGATAGATAGATCGATAGATAGATTGATCGATAGATAGATAGTGTCCCACGAAGCATTCTTTGAGACTTTGAACCACCGTGTGAGTAGATATTCCTTCAACAACTGAGCGCTACAGTCTCCGCTTAAATGTTCATGTTCATGTTGGATGTTGTAGCGGAGTAGCCCTCTGAAGCAACCACCTGTTCTTCTTGTAGGCAGCAAAACATCATCATCATGAGTTTCAATGAAAAGGTCTTTCGAACTATGTCTTGTATTTTCTCGAAGTAAATCTGCTATATAACCTATGTATTTATATCGGATATTCGCAGACTACAAGGTACTTTGTGACATAATACACAAGGTACATAGTGACATAATACACAAGATACATTGTGACATAATACACAAGGTACATTGTGACATAATACACAAGGTACTTTGTGACATAATACACAAGGTACATTGTGACAAAATACACAAGGTACATAGTGAAGTAATACACAAGGTACATTGTGACATAATACACAAGGTACATAGTGACATAATACACAAGATACTTTGTGACATTATACACAAGGTACTTTGTGACATAATAGACAATGTACAGTGTGACATAATACACACGGTACTTTGTGACATTATACACAAGGTACTTTGTGACATAATACACACGGTACTTTGTGACATTATACAAAAGGTACTTTGTGACATAATACACAAGGTACATTGTGACATAATACACAAGGTACTTTGTGACATAATACACAAGGTACATTGTGACATAATACACACGGTACTTTGTGACATAATACACAAGGTACATTGTGACAAAATACACAAGGTACATAGTGAAGTAATACACAAGGTACATTGTGACATAATACACAAGGTACATAGTGACATAATACACAAGATACTTTGTGACATTATACACAAGGTACTTTGTGACATAATAGACAATGTACAGTGTGACATAATACACACGGTACTTTGTGACATTATACACAAGGTACTTTGTGACATAATACACACGGTACTTTGTGACATTATACACAAGGTACTTTGTGACATAATACACAAGGTACATTGTGACATAATACACAAGGTACTTTGTGACATAATACACAAGGTACATTGTGACATAATACACAAGGTACTTTGTGACATAATACACAAGGTACATTGTGACAAAATACACAAGGTACATAGTGAAGTAATACACAAGGTACATTGTGACATAATACACAATTTACATAGTGACATAATACACAAGATACTTTGTGACATTATACACAAGGTACTTTGTGACATAATAGACAATGTACAGTGTGACATAATACACACGGTACTTTGTGACATTATACACAAGGTACTTTGTGACATAATACACACGGTACTTTGTGACATTATACACAAGGTACTTTGTGACATAATACACAAGGTACATTGTGACATAATACACAAGGTACTTTGTGACATAATACACAAGGTACATTGTGACATAATACACAAGGTACATTGTGACATAATACACAAGGTACATAGTGAAGTAATACACAAGATACTTTGTGACATTATACACAAGGTACTTTGTGACATAATAGACAATGTACAGTGTGACATAATACACAAGGTACATTGTGACATAATAGACAAGGTACATTGTGACATAATACACAAGGTACATAGTGACATAATACACAAGATACTTTGTGACATTATACACAAGGTACTTTGTGACATAATAGACAATGTACAGTGTGACATAATACACAAGGTACATAGTGACATTATACACAAGGTACATAGTGACATTATACACTAGGTACATAGTGACATCAGACATATGGTACATAGTGACATCAGATATATGGTACATAATGACATCAGACATATGGTACATAATGACATCAGACATATGGTACATAAGACACAAAATGTCAACTTCGTAAATTATGAGCCTACACCAATTCTGATACACACATCCACCCCGGTGGTAACCAAAAGGCAAATCTTTCATTCAATGCTCATACCAAAATTATGTTTGCAATGTCAGACATGCACACTAACTAAGGAACAAGAGAGAAAGTTTATTACGTGTAAAATTAGATGTCCAAGAAAAGCAGCAAACAGAACAAGAAGAGATCATGTTAGAAATGAGGAGATGACAAGAACTGTTGGAACAACATCAGTGGTCAAATATATTGAAAAACATAGTCTGAATTGGTTCGGCCACCTAATTAGAATGAACCCTTATTGGCCAGCGGCAAGAGCATAGAATATGAAAACAGCAAGATTCAGAGGAAGTCCAAGAAGTAGGTGAATCGAAGGAGTGACCAACATTCTGACACGGCACATTATCACTGCATATCAAGCGATCAAACGTGCAATAACCCGAAAAACTATCGTCATTGAATCCAGCAACTCCAACAGAATAAGCAGAGAAAAGACAATAGATAGAAGATCCTCTTGGTCTTCCCCTGTTCTTTTGCAATATGGTACCCATTTTAAGGCTGGTTTGATATTGTATTTTCACATTCAAAGTACATTTCCGATATAAGTCGAAACACATCTTCTTTGGAAATAGAAACACTTGTACACAAACATTTGTCTTTGGTGTCTTATTGTATTTGCTTGTTTGACTTGAATTCTTCCCAGCCAATATTGAATAACAGTTTTCTATGACATTCATTTTCTAAAGAAGTTAATACCTTTCACAATATCTTTGTTACTTTCTAGTGTTAACAGCCATATCGTTATACAAATATCACATTGTAGTTAAACTTACCACTGTTGCCATATGAATAGTAGGACTTGTGTTGTTCTGTAAGAATAAGCCGTTTTATTTGGATTTTTAACTCTTCTTCTTCAGCGTTCATTATCAAACTCCCGCTTTATCTTTTTTGTAGCAGGGCCATGGTCCTACTAGATTTACAGCAGGATGTAATCCAGAGACTGGAAATGCGTTGTGTCGCCGTTTATTTTGGGCCGATGGTCCAACGACGTCTTCGTCATAGGATTTGTAATGAAATATATAATGATTAAATTTATTTTTTCCTGTGTTCATTCTCAAACTTCTGCAGACTAACAGGATGTAGTCCTGAAATGAATGCGCTTTTTCAGGATTTGCAACGGGGCTGCGATATTTGTGCCTTGCGGTCTGACAAATCCGAATTTCCGAATTTAACTTGGCATACAATAATTTGTCCTTCTTAGGTTTGAAATATTAAATTTCCCTCGAAAACCTTTCTTAGCCGCTGTCTACTGCATGCAATGCAGGTAACATTACTGCTATTCTCTGCTCCCTTTTACTGCACCGGCTGCGTATGTACGTTGTAATAAATAATTGAAGCGCAGCCTGTTCAGGACACTGCTATTCATCTATTGTTGATTTCAGAGGCCTCATTAATACACCCTAGAACGTGTAACGGCTAATCTATAGATGTCCTACCAGATTTACATGTAATACTACTACATTCTATCCGTCTGCTGTATCTTAAACCGGTTGGCTATAACTCCATCATCGCTTTCTAACTTCCTATTTTCTGGTGTTGGCTTCATCTATCATCGCTTTCTTGGCTTCCACTTTATGATCTGATTTCATCCATTATTCAAGAACAATCTTCCGGTCGCATTTCATTTACATTTTTATTTATAAATATCTGCAGATTTTTAGAACGTCAGTATTATTCCAATTTCTATACAACTATGCTTAACCTGTAAGCTAAAAAAACACAAAGCATGCAACACGGAATTCCTTTCTGTGGACTACATCCTGCTAGTCTGCAGGAGTTTGAGAATGGATACAGGAAAAGATAAATTTAACCATTATAAATAATTATATATTTCATTAAAAATCCAAATAAAAAGGCATATTCTTTTAGAACAACACAAGTCCTACCATTAAGTTAGGAACGATCGTAAGTTGTAAGGTGTCATAGAAAACTGTGATTAAATGTTCGCTGGAACAATTCAAGCCAAACCAGCAAATAAAAGAAGACACACATAAAATGTGAAACGTGAAGGACAAACAAGTTTTTATCAGACATGTACTTTAAAAGAGAGAATAGACTGTCAAATCAGTATTAAAATGGGTACCAGATGGCAAAAAGGAGGAATGCCAAGAGAAAATCTTCGCAGACAACGATCAAAGAGGGTGACAATAAGTCTCGTCAACTTGCAAGAATTGCAGCCAGTAGCATCACTTTGCTCAAACTGGAGAGTGCGTGTCTGCGTGTTGCGCTAGGCTGTGTATGTATTGGTGTGTATGTGTGTAAACGTGTGTGTGCTGTGTGTATCTATATATGTGTGTGTATACACACAATGTTACATTAATGTTTATTGACTTGATATCGCAGTGAGGGGACACAAAATTAATGTTTATTGACTTGATATCGCAGTGAGGGGACACAAAATTAATGTTTATTGACTTGATATCGCAGTGAGGGGACACAAAATTAATGTTTATTGACTCGATATCGCAGTGAGGGGACACACAATTAATGTTTATTGACTTGATATCGCAGTGAGGGGACACAAAATTAATGTTTATTGACTTGATATCGCAGTGAGGGGACACAAAATTAATGTTTATTGACTGGATATCGCAGTGAGGGGGCACAAAATTAATGTTTATTGACTTGATATCGCAGTGAGGGGACACAAAATTAATGTTTATTGACTCGATATCGCAGTGAGGGGACACAAAATTAATGTTTATTGACTCGATATCGCAGTGAGGGGACACAAAATTAATGTTTATTGACTCGATATCGCAGTGAGGGGACACAAAATTAATGTTTATTGACTTGATATCGCAGTGAGAGGACACAAAATTAATGTTTATTGACTTGATATCGCAGTGAGGGGACACAAAATTAATGTTCACCATTGTAAAAGAGAAGTAAAAAAAAACCATTTCTGTGAAATATATGCCTCAAGGTCACAGAGACTTTATCGAAACAACGGAGATACGTGCATCTAATTAAATAATACCCAAATATCTTTGTTTTGTGTGTTGGTATTCAAACAATCATGTGCCGTGCCGAGTGTCGTAAGTGATCATGTTTTAAACTCTCTGTCTCGTATGGTGTTACTAAATGTAGCTGTTGACTTGTTTTGTGTGTTACAATGACAACATATCCCGGAATTTGTCTTGTTGTCTTTCTCTGACTCTTCTCTTGTTTCTTCCATGGGTTACTCTAAATGTTCAAGTTTTGCTTTTCTCATCAAATGCCATAAAGATCTGGATTGTTTGCTTCTAATGTTTGCTATATGTCTTTTTACTCCAGCATCTCTGCTGATTTCTACGTGAGATTTCTTGGCTTTCCGTTAATTTTTCATCAGTTGTTTCAAAAACCACTTCTCACCTGCAGCTCACATTCGAATAATTTCTTTACCGTCCATGCTTGGCATCCATAAAGACGAATTAGTTCATTATAACATCCTATCACTGGAGTTCTCGTATACATTGACATTATAACATCCTAGCACTGGAGTTCTTGTATACATTGACATTATAACATCCTAGCACTGGAGTTCTCGTATACATTGACATTATAACATCCTATCACTGGAGTTCTCGTATACATGACATTGCTCTATTGTAAAGAATGTATTGTCATGTGATAGGATGTTGACGTAGCTAGTATTATCATGTACTTTTTCTTTACTTTATTTTTATTTTTAGATATGATATATCTATCCGTGTCTCGGTAGTGGCGGAAGGGGGGGGGGTCTTCATCCTATTTGCTGCATGCTACGTATGAATAAATGTAGTACTATATGTATAACTAAATGTAGTACTATATGTATAACTAAATGTAGTACTATATGTATAACTAAATGTAGTACTATATGTATAACTAAATGTAGTACTATATGTATAACTAAATGTAGTACTATATGTATAACTAAATGTAGTACTATATGTATAACTAAATGTAGTACTATATGTTGCCACTAAATGTAGTACTATATGTATAACTAAATGTAGTACTATATGTATAACTAAATGTAGTACTATATGTATAACTAAATGTAGTACTATATGTATAACTAAATGTAGTACTATATGTATAACTAAATGTAGTACTATATGTATAACTAAATGTAGTACTATATGTATAACTAAATGTAGTACTATATGTTGCCACTAAATGTAGTACTATATGTTGCCACTAAATGTAGTGCTATATGTTGCCACTAAATGTAGTGCTATATGTTGCCACTAAATGTAGTGCTATATGTTGCCACTAAATGTAGTACTATATGTTGCCACTAAATGTAGTACTATATGTTGCCACTAAATGTAGTACTATATGTTGCCACTAAATGTAGTACTATCTGTAGCACTAAATGTAGCACCAAATGTAGTACTAAATGTAGTACTGTCTGTAGCAATAAATGTAGTACTATATGTTGCACTAAATGTAGAACTAGATATATCACTAAATATAGTACTAAATGTAGTACTGTCTGTAGCAATAAATGTAGTACTATATGTTGCCACTAAATGTAGTACTATATGTTGCCACTAAATGTAGTACTAAATGTAGTGCTAATGTAGTATACATCAAAAAATCGTAATTTTGACAAATCTATTTCTCATATAAAATTAAAAATATAATCTGCTAATTTGGCGAATTAACTTGAAAGATTGACATAATTAAAAACAAAACATTGCCGATTTTTTTACAACCTCATGCCCTGCACACAACTCCTCGATATATCTGGCTTCCATCTAATCAATCAAAGTTCACATCAAGCATGATTTATAGTTATTTCCGTTGCACTTAATTGATTAGGCGTGTGTTTGTACTTGGTTGTTGCCTAGCTTGATGATTTGAACGTGGTCTAGTTATGTCATCTTCCGGCTTTCTGGATGACTGATAAATACGTCACGAGTTGTCCTTACAATCTGGAGTAGACATTAGACTCTTGAATTTCTATCGGCAATAAGAGGAAGGGAGATAAAAGAGAGATGAAGAGAAACAAAAATGAGAGGGAGAAAGCAAAATAGAAAGTTGTAGAACATAATGGACAAGAGGGACATAGTTACGGGATAGCATACTCGATGATACATATTTATTACCGGAAAAGGGGGGGGGGAACGTGGAGAAGAAAAATATTCGTGTGTAAATACTTTTATTTGATGACCTTCTTTGTGAAAATTGCCAGGTGGGCGGGTGTTTAACCACCCTTTGAGGACGGGTGTTTAACCATCTTTTTGAGGGAGGGTGTTTAATCACATTTCGAAGGCGGGTGTTTAACCACCGTTTGAGAGCGGATGTTTAACCACCTTTTGAAGGCGAGTATTTAACCACCTTTTGAGGGCGGGTGTTTAACCACCTTTTGAGGGCGGGTGTTTAACCACCTTTTGAGGGCGGGTGTTTACTACGTTCCTAGTACTAAAACCCATATTATGATTTATTATGGTGAGGTGCAAGGTTTGAACATCTCCGAACCCCCCTCCCGCAAAAAATATACGGGTCTGATGAAGAGCAAATGAGAAAAATGACTTGTGTAAGAAATTTAGATTGGCTATGTGAATCAGAGCTACGGAGCGAATCCTGGTCGGGCAATGTACAAGGTTTATTGTTCGTGACGGACCGTTGTGAATCACGAGCTTTCAAAATGCAATGGCAGAACATTGAATGTAAATATTATCTAGAAAGTAATGTTGGTTGTTCGTCTTCTTCTTGTAGTCCATGCTGTGGTCCATGCTGTGTGGCGTTGGTTATCATGTTTTTCCACAGCCTTTTATGTTACGTTCTTTCAACCATTTCCGTTAACGATGTTCTCCCATGCCATACTGCTAGGTTGTCCAGCATCTTCTCTCCTGGTCTCTCCCCCCACCCCTGTAAGGGTTGACCAAGTTAAAATTAAAAAAAAAATATTTAGAAAGATATTGTGATTAGTAAGATATATATATATATATATATATATATATCCTCTTTCTTTTTTCACCGTTCTCATTTAGCATTGTTTTTATAATGAATCATGTCGACATACATGTCAAAACCATGCTAGTTTTCGTCTTTTCCATATTGAAAGTAACGGTTGTTGTGGACCTGTATACACCTCTATTTGATTTCTTACGTGCACATTTGTCTTATACTCTCTATAAGAGATTTCGAATTTCGTCTATAACGTACAAACAAACACACACACACAAATTGTCTTGATAGAGAGATATATATATAATGAGAAAGAGTATTACATGGATATACTGTCCTGGTCAAGCTGGCGGTCAGAGGAAACCAGAGAGCAGACATATTGCAGGCAATGCGGCGATAGACGGCACAATGTTGAGAAAAGATAAAGCAGATTTGATCAGGGCTGTTATGGATTCATTTCGGGACGGGGATGGTGTCGGTGGTGCTGGGAACGTGCACATGAATTATGGGTAGTGTCTGGAGGGGAGGAACGGAAAGATGAATTTTTAGTAGAGTCCGGAAGATCACAAAATCAACACCTGACTAGAACTCAGGAGTCTACATACAATGGGAAGGCTGCTGGGACGGAAGGCAGAGCACTTATTTGAGAAGCTAGTTTTTAACCAAGAATCAAGAATAGAGAGAAAGAGATATACACAAATAGATATAGAAAACTAAATAGAAAAAGAAAGTCAAAAATAGAGAAAGATGTATATATATATATATATATATGGAGAGATTAATATCGATAAATAATATATAAGGAGTTAGATATAAAGATTAATATATCTAAATAAATGTATATGTCAACAGAGATAGAGTTGTAGAGTTAAACAGAGATATGGGTGATGGGAAAATGCACAGATAAATAAACAGCTAGGAATCAAATGGGTAAACAAGACCCTGGAAGATCTAACCTTCGCAGATGATATTGCTCTCCTGAGTTCAACACACCAAGATCTCCAAGAAAAAACAGAAAGATTCAAATTTTTTGAACAACAGATAGTCCTTCAAATAAACAAACATAAAACTAAAATCATGAAATTTACCGACCTGACAGAATCAATTAAATTAGATGATATACTAGACAACGTTTCAATTTTCGTATATTTGGGAAGTAAGATAACAGCAGACGGGGATACTAACTCAGAAATCAAGACTCGAATCGCTCTAACAAACTCTCAAACATCTGGAGATCGAAGATCGCAAGTAAACACATCAAACTGCCACTTTTCAATGCAAGTGTGAATCCATCATTGGCATATGGATGTGAAAGTTGGAAGTCTACCGCAATAATGGATAAGAAGTTAGTTGCCTTCGAAAATAGATGCCTCAGAAACATCAAAGATACTAATTGGAAAGACTTCAAATCAAACGACATACTAAGAGAGGAGACAAAACAAGAATACGTGACGAACATCATCAGTAAACATCGCTGGACATACATCGGCCACATACTTAGAATGAAGGAAGACAGAATTCCACGACAAGACTTCATGTGGACACCAGACGCGGAAAAAACAGGGAAGACCAAAAACAACGCTCAGAAGAACATTTACGAATGAACTAAAATAAACAGGCATAAATACACAAGACCTGCAATCCTTGACAACTGATCGACAGGCATGGAGAACTATGACATCCGCCCTATGTGCCAAACTTGGCTAAAGAGGAACTGACTGAAACAAGAGATAGGTGTAGAGTTAAACAGAGATATATAAACAGATATATATATATATATAGGTAAATAGAGAAATATAGAGAAATATAGAGAGATACATAGAAATAAAATAGACCGATATAGAAATATATAGAGATAAATAGACTTAAAGAGGCAGATAGAGAGATAATAGGGATAGATAGAAAGCCAAATATCAAAATATAGAATAAATAGAGATAGAGGGATTTATAGTTACACTTGGTGAAATAAAATATAGAGCGATAGAAAGAAATTTGGTAGAGATACAAAAAGGGATAGTGGAAGAGAGAGAGAGAGAGAGATAGTCAGGGGGAAAAACCACCTTACATATCTGCACAATATTAACTGAATATGGAAGAAGAGATAAAAACCTGTTTGCTGATGTTACAGGATGAAACCTGCGTATTGATTTGTCTGATCATTGTTTTTGGTGTCCACACGTTCCAGAAGGAATAAACATTACAATCAATGAAACGGTGTCTGTCGTTAGTGTCCCCCCCCCCGAGAACCGGTATAACAGGACGGGTAACATCTTACATGCGGTTTAGTCCGACAAAGACAACCTGGACTGACGTAAATATTAAATAAATCTACGTTCTTGTTACATAGCGCCATGTATTTATATTCAATGATTAATAATAATAACGTATGTACATTTATAATAATAACAATAACAATAATAATAATGACACGAGAGAAACAGTTCCTACCATCACATCCGGGGTTAGGAGTTAGGGGTTAGGGTTAGGGGTTAGGGTGAGTTACTCAAATAGTTAAATAAATATTGTAGGCTTATTTTTACGATGATAATTGTGTGTACCCTGGGAAAGATATAAGTTTACAAATTCTCATTGGCACAAAGGGCTGACCACAGCTGGGATTGGATAAAGGTTCAAAGATTGGCGATGTTTCCTGTCATTAATGTCATATGAGGCGCTTACGATTAGGGGTTGTCCATAAATTGCTTCAATAGTGTTTTTTCCAAATTTTGCACCATTCTCCCCCCTTCCTCCTTCGTAAAACAAAAATTAGCATAAAAAGTGTAAAAGGACTACATAACTCTGTCAGAGTTGTTGCAAAAAGTATTCTTCTTCTTCAGCGTTCATTCTCAAACTCCCGTTAGATCTCTCTTGTAGCAGGACCATGGTCCTATTAGATTTCCAGCAGGATGTAGTCCAGAGAATGGAAATGCGTTGTGTCGCCGTTTTATTTGCGCAATGGCCCGACACATCCGTCTTCGGCGGATAAAGTATTCAATTTCTAACTATTGAATTAGTGTATACAAACTGTATTGTTGACGTCAGCTTTTCTCAACCACCCCCCCCCCAAGTTCTTCTTATCGACGACTATCAAAGGTTCTCATACCTATCCCCCCTCCTATTTGTTGATTTAACTTAAGTATGTCCCCCTGCTACATCCCGTTGTCCGGCTCTGTGGCGAAGTGGTACATGGCGCTCTGTGACGGAAAAGGTACTGAGTTCGATCCTCACCACAGGCAATTGTGCATCCGGACCGTTCAGAAAGCAATGGCAACCTACTGAATGTATTTATATTGCCTAGAAAATCACCACAGCCAACAAATGCTGGGTTGATAGCTACGTCCTGGATAGGATATGCTACCAATTTAAATCCAGTAAAACGTTCACATGATCCAAACTCACATGCCAAAGTTGTGGGCCGGAAATCGCGGCGATAGCTGCTACATTTTATACCAAGACACAACACAGACCATCTTGTTAACCGGTATGTGTTTGAAATCAAATAATAAATGGAAAGACATCTACGTGTAACTATGATCTTCGTTTGCATCTTTATCTTGCACATGTGTTTGTTAGAGGATAATGATTGTCTTGAAATGTTTCAAACTCACTTTCTTCATGTTATCTGTCATTTATCTTCAACGCCTTTACGATTTCTCGTTTTGATTTTCTAAATTACTTAATCAGTCTTTTTTCTTTCCATCTATTTATCGTTTGTTCTATTTCTCTTTTTCTCTCTTTAACATTTGCTCTTTCTCTTTTTCTTTCTATATTTTATTTCGCTTTCTCCCTCATCTCTTTTTATTTTTGTTTTCTTGCTCTCTAACGTTATTTCTCCCTTTCCCTTCCTGTATGTAATTTTTATTTTTCTACACCCTTCTCTTATAACTTTCCATTCTCCCCTTCTCTTGGTTTATTTCTATTTTTCTCTTCTTTTATTTCTACCATCTCTCTCCCTTTGTCTTCCTTAATTTATCTCCCAATTTCTTCCTCTTTTCCCTCCCTTTCCATTTGTCTATTTTGCTTTTCGATTTTCGTCCTGTATCCTTCTTTTTTCTATTTATGTCACTTTCTCTTTCTTTCTAATCTGTTTCTCTTTGTCTTCTCTCATTCTCTTTCTATTTTCATTTTTATATTCACGTAATTTTCTTTTTTTTCTCTCTTTTGTCTGTCTTTGTCACTCTTTCTCTCTCTCTTTCTCCTCTCTCTCTCTCTCTCTCTCTCTCTCTCTGTTTTACGTTTTCTCTTTTCTTTCTACTGTTACATATTTAGTCTATTCCCAGAGTTTTCCATTTATGTTCATACATCATTTCAAACAATTTTCTTACGCATAAAACATTTGTGTCTGCCTGCATTTTTCTGAAATATAATGTTCAATAAACAATTATGTAGCGAATTATAGATTTGTTTCATCACAATTCAGGGTTGTCAGAGCAGAAATTCCACAATATCTTGTTTCTGAAAATGATTTTGTTTGCAGAGGTCATGTTTTATGACATTTATATCAACACTATGTTAACACACTAAAATGTTAGCACACTACACATCCCCATGTTAGCACACTACACATCCCCATGTTAGCACACTACACATCCACATTTTAGCACACTACACATCCCCATGTTAGCACACTACACATCTCCATGTTAGCACACTACACATCCACATTTTAGCACACTACACATCCCCATGTTAGCACACTACACATCCACATTTTAGCACACTACACATCCCCATGTTAGCACACTACACATCTCCATGTTAGCACACTACACATCCACATTTTAGCACACTACACATCCCCATGTTAGCACACTACACATCTCCATGTTAGCACACTACACATCCACATTTTAGCACACTACACATCCCCATGTTAGCACACTACACATCTCCATGTTAGCACACTACACATCCACATTTTAGCACACTACACATCCCCATGTTAGCACACTACACATCTCCATGTTAGCACACTACACATCCACATTTTAGCACACTACACATCCCCATGTTAGCACACTACACATCCCCATGTTAGCATACTACACATCCCCATGTTAGCACATTACACATCTCCATGTTAGCACACTACACATCCACATTTTAGCACACTACACATCCCCATGTTAGCACACTACACATCTCCATGTTAAAGTTAAAGGTAGGTCCTATAGCAACAACCCACGGTCAAGGATGAAGATGATTCTTCCTATACTAAGCGTCAGCAACTACTGGGTGGAGTGACTAGATCCCTTCCTTGCTGTGTTACCTTTGAGAACACATGCGTCATGACCCATTGACAGCTGGGTCGGGTAGAGGTGTGGTTAGTTTGAGGCGACACATCACGACACAGATTATTCATCTCCATATTAGCACACTACACATTTCCATGTTAGCACACTGCATATCTCCATATTAGTAAAATATACATCTATTTATTGACAGACTACACATCTTTGTTAGCACTCTACACAGCATTATGTTAACACAATGCACATCTCCATGTTAACATACTACACATCTCTATATTACTATATAAATACACTATACATCTCCATGTTAGCACACTACACATCTCCATGTTAGCACACAGAACATATCCATGTTAGCACACTACACATCTCCATGTTAGCACACTACACATCTCCATGTTAGCATACTACACATCTCCATGTTAGCACACAACACATCTCCATGTTAGCACACAGAACATATCCATGTTAACACACTACACATAACTGTGGTAATACACTAGGCCTACATATTTGCATATTACTATAACACTACACATCTCTATATTAAAAGTACATATTTCTATATCAACAGTACACATCTCTATATCAACACTACTCATTTCTGTTAATATACAATCTCTTTACTGCAACTTGTCTCGTTTCTCTTTATTAATCAAGTGTTAACATAATTTCACTATGCACTGGATTCCGTTCACATGTTATAGTTATTTATTTTATGTTAATATTTTTATATTATTTGTGTAATTATGTGAACACACGTCATTTTCTTCTGTGAACACACGTAATTTTCTTCTGTGAACACACGTAATTTTCTTCTGTGAACACACGTCATTTTCTTCTGTGAACACACGTTATTTTCTTCTGTGAACACACGTAATTTTCTTCTGTGAACACACGTCATTTTCTTCTGTGAACACACGTCATTTTCTTATATGAACACATTTGGAAATATCATGAGAAGAGGAAAGATGGAACATGTTCTAAAGACGGGAAAGTTGAAGAGCAAGAGGTATAAGGGATGACAAGAGATAAGATGCTCGACATCCTAGTATTGTGGCATGGGAGAACATCAGTATCGGAAACTATTGACAGCACACGAAATAGAAGAATGAAAGAATATGATAACCAACGCAACACGGCATGTACCATAAGAAGAAGAAGAAGAAGAATGCACTTGTCTTCTTTATGTTAACGCACTTTATTTCTTTATATTAACACTTCATTTATTTATGTCAGCAAACGTTCTTGCACTGGCGCAATTATTGCCTTGAATCATCATTAGGTTTAACAAGACACATCAATGTACCTGCTCCTCCGTCCAGGCTGTTAACAGGTTCTACATTCTATAAACGGCACAAAATCAATGTTTCGTTATAAATTGCTAACTTGCAGGAGACATTTGCTTCTAACGTTCTTACACATTTCATCTGTCTAGTTTCTTGTATTCATTGACATCGTTCAGAGATTGATTTCACATTTGATCACGAAGAGGCTTTGAAGTCTGTCATCTTTTGTGATATCTTCAATGTCATCTAACAAATCTATATTGGAGTATGACATTTAAAACCGTATAAAAATATTTGTATGTGTCATATGACTCCAATGTAGAACTATGGTGCAAATTCACTAAACTATGAGCCATAAAAACACGCTTTCACTAAACTATGAGAAATCACAACATTTATTCACCAAACTATGAGCCACGACAGCACAAATTCACAAAATTATGAATCATCACAACACACATTCACCAAGCTATGAGCTACTAGAACACACATTCACCAAGCTATGAGCTACTAGAACACACATTCACCAAGCTATGAGCTACTAGAACACACATTCACCAAGCTATGAGCTACAAGACCACAGGTTTCCAAAATATGAGCCGTGGGAATACACATTCCCAAAACTATAAGCCACAAGAACATATGTCCACCAAAATATGAGCCGTGGAATACACATTCCGAAAAAAATATGAGCCACGTGAGCAGACATCCCCTTTACTCTGTAATTATGTAACCCTTTCTTATGTAACTATGTAACTCTTTCTTATGTAACTATGTAACTCTTTCTTATGTAACTATGTAACTCTTTCCTATGTATGTCCTATCCATCTTCTTAATGAATTTCCTATGAAAGTTCGTAGTTTTCTGGGAAAATGCGCCAGAAACCTGTCTCTGAAACGGTACCCCTTAAACTTCAGAGACAAAATACACAAGAGCTCTGTTATGTAATATCTCAGACAGACTAAGTTCCAGGGGTGGCTAAGAGCTTTTGTAAGAATTTGTCTGTGGGAGCAAACTAAGCGGTTTCTCAAAAACAGATTAAAAAAGTGGCATCAAATAATCACTCTTGATTAATCAAAAAGTGGCATCAAATAATCACTCTCGATGTGGGTGCATGAAGATATTATTTAGGCAAGAAATTCTAAATTTTTACGCGTAATTCTGAGAATTCAGTGCGCTTCAACTTTGACGACGCGCAAAGATACCCAATAGAAACGCTTAGAGGGAACGTTGTGTATCACTAACACTGAAGAAGAAATAAAACCATTTGGTCTAAGTGAGATTATTAAAAAAGAAATTACTAAAACATAGTACATGTGTATACATCTACAAAGCATGTGCTAGGTGAGTGAGACAATAGATGAAAGCAAAGAGAAACCAGTTAATAAAATTCATTTTACAAGACTAACACATTAATGAAGAAATCACACGGTAAACAAAGATGGAGAACGGAAGTTGTCACGACCACAGACACATGATATTCATGAACACTTCCGTCCGTGGCCGGACGACTCTAGTTTAATATCATAGAAAACACGAGATTATGAAAAAATAATTGATTAAAGAGAACAAAGAATGATTGGAAATCTGCACAGTATTGATGACTATTTTTTGGGATATAATTACGCAGGGAGAGTGAAGGGAACTGAGTACTTGAGAGTTTGTTGTCAAGGGAGAGTGAAGGGAACTGAGTACTTGAGAGTTTGTTGTCAAGGGAGAGTGAAGGGAACTGAGTACTTGAGAGTTTGTTGTCAAGGGAGAGTGAAAGGATCTGAGTACTTGAGAGTTTGTTGTCAAGGGAGAGTGAAGGGATCTGAGTACTTGAGAGTTTGTTGTCAAGGGAGAGTGAAGGGAACTGAGTACTTGAGAGTTTGTTGTCAAGGGAGAGTGAAGGGATCTGAGTACTTGAGAGTTTGTTGTCAAGGGAGAGTGAAGGGATCTGAGTACTTGAGAGTTTGTTGTCAAGGGAGAGTGAAGGGAACTGAGTACTTGAGAGTTTGTTGTCAAGGGAGAGTGAAAGGATCTGAGTACTTGAGAGTTTGTTGTCAAGGGAGAGTGAAGGGATCTGAGTACTTGAGAGTTTGTTGTCAAGGGAGAGTGAAGGGAACTGAGTACTTGAGAGTTTGTTGTCAAGGGAGAGTGAAGGGATCTGAGTACTTGAGAGTTTGTTGTCAAGGGAGAGTGAAGGGATCTGAGTACTTGAGAGTTTGTTGTCAAGGGAGAGTGAAGGGACCTGAGTACTTGAGAGTTTGTTGTCAAGGGAGAGTGAAGGGATCTGAGTACTTGAGAGTTCGTTGTCAAGGGAGAGTGAAAGGAACTGAGTACGTGAGAGTTTGCTGACTGTAGAGAGTGAAGGCATCTGAGAACTTGAGAGTTTGTTGTCAAGGGAGAGTGAAAGGAACTGAGTACGTGAGAGTTTGCTGACTGTAGAGAGTGAAGGCATCTGAGAACTTGAGAGTTTGTTGTCAAGGGAGAGTGAAAGGATCTGAGTACTTGAGGGTTTGTTGTCAAGGGAGAGTGAAGTGGTCGGAGTACTTGAGAATTTGTTGTCAAGGGAGAGTGAAGGGATCTGAGTACTTTATAAGGAGGGGATAAAAAGTCAACACCAAATTATTGACGTAATTTATGGACGTCCCGTTATGGTTAGGATTAGCGTAACATATTAGCGTTGTGGTTGAATTAGGCTGTACTAGTTGTAGAATGATGTATTAGGGTTAACGGTTGAATTAGGCTGTATTAGTTGTAGAATATATATCTCGTTTCCCTAGCTTTGCCCTCAAATGTAATTATCTGAGTAACCGTCTAACGTATTCATGCCATTTTGTGCATGCGATGTTATATTTAGTTAGACGCAATAAATATATACTTTATATTTGTTCGTCGTGTCCAGTTTTTATGAACGAATGAAATCCTTTGATCTTTGTTGCCATACTAATTATTGTGTTTCTAGAAAAGAAATGCTATCACTTCATACATTACACTGGATAAATGTTGCCACATAGTTCTGGCAAAACCCGAGGTGATGTCGTCTAAAAGTAGTCCAAACCCACGAATCGTTCTTTAAACAATTGTTCAACTATAGTTTGGTGAATGATCGTAATCTTTTCTCTAGAATTATGATGAATGTTTTTTTTTAAAAATGGCTTAGAAATGATATACATCTGTGTTTTGTACAATCTCTTTTGCTGTTTTTTTTCCAAATAGGCATTATTACAGCATTATTTCGGTCTTCTAGCGTTTCTTCTGTATTCCATATTATATTAAACAACCTATGTAAAAATTTTATTCCCATATCTTCTGAACCTTAATTGATTTGATTTTGTATGCTATCAGGTACTGGGGATTTGTTTATTCTCCTTTTTCTGCGATCATTTTCCTATGCTCATAAGTCTATACAGGATGTTGGGCCGCCTTGGTGAATTCAGTCGCAAGCAGGAAGTTCTCACGGCTGCACCACATCTTTACCTGGGGATTTGTTTTATGGAGTTGTTTGTATGATATTTTCTACTTATGCTAGCAATATGTTTGATTATAATTTTTATTTCAAATAAGGTCGTTCCGTAATTGCCAATAACAGTACTGTCATATTTAAAGTAATTGTCAATAACTATACTGTCATATTTAAAGAAATTAAACTTCACAAGAATCATAATTGGATGCTTCTGAGAAATATATAACTAAATCCGACTGAATAAAGGACAAACCATCATTCTTCCAATATATCTCTTCCTTTTCTAAACTATGGTTCTCACATTTCTTTCAATATATCTCTTCCTTTTCTAAACTATGGTTCTCACATTTCTTTCAATATATCTCTTCCTTTTCTAAGCTATGGTTTCTCACATTTCTGTATTTTGCGCATGCGGTTGCGTCTGTGGGTCTCACCAATGGCTCACTAGACAAACCAACCATGCAACAGAAAATCTTAGTAGATGACATGCCTTTATATTGAGGTTATCTTCTTATAGAAGCTTCATGGCACGTCATCTATACAATCCCGTAGTCGCAACCTTCGATAATAGATACCATGTTGCTCCGACAAGTCGACGTTGTGCTTGAACTAGTTACGGGCACGGCGTGGGTGGGCGAAACAACAAAGAAATCTGTCGCAAGGGCCAGAGTTGTGCCCTGATATCGACATCTGTTTCGGCAGCATTAGACTCGAAATACCATCGAGTCGAGTGGCTGCTGGAACAGAGGGCGGAGCACTTATCGAAATGCCCCACGTGCTGTGAGGCCAGTTTCTAATCAAGAATCAAGAAACTCACATTTCTTCCAATATATCTCTTTCTCTTCTAAGCTATGGTCTCACGTGTCTTTCAATAACTCCTGGTTATGCTAGATATTGCGGCATGTGCAAGTATTACAATATCTGTGAATGTGAACGCTTTATTCTCTGTCGCTACCTGCTCCTTAAGTTTAGGAAAGACTATTTCTATTGGGCTTAGGTGAGAAAGGTAAGGTGATAGGGTGGCGGTCTTATACATCTGTGACATGTTCCTGGATTGTCTTGTCTATATGAAAAATCTTTGCGTGCTGTGTATTTTTTACAATTCCAAGAATAATTTCGTTTAATCGAATGTTGTATTTGGTAATCCACACCATTATCACATCTATACTACTTGAAGGGTTTGGAAATTATCTTCTGGTGATACATCGTTGTGATGTGAAGTATTATCCATTATCAAACACGATGTTCTATCCTGTGAAGGAAGTATATCATTCACAATCGAATCTTCAAATATATTGCTGCACATCTCTGTATGATAATCCCTAGTATCTGTAAGTTTGAAAGAAATATACGCACAGCATTATTTAGAAGACCGTGATGGCTGCTCCATGCCCCTTCAGATGATTGCCATTTTTGTTCATTACTGTGGTGTGCATTGTTCCAAGTTTCATCTAAACACACTATATCATAGCAATGTCTTATTATTTCTCTGACCTCCCGTAAATATTTTCACCTCATTGCAAATATACGCTGCTTCTCACAAGTAAGGGTTCTATCACCTAGAATTGTGTGGGCGTGATTTTTCCACATTCCAATGAATGGCTGAGGATAGGGTTACTTGTCGATCTGTTTGTGTTGATGTATCCTGTCTGACACCCCTAAGACACTAACGGGTTACGAGTTTTATTATAGCTAAATTTACAAAGAAAACTCACCCTGAACATAACGTGGTGACAGCAAGCAAGATGCGACCTTAATCAAACAATTCACCAAAAATCTCGTCTAACCCCCTAATGTCCAAACCCCAGTATCGAAACTTGAACCTCGAGGATCTACATATGAAGGCACGATTACTACCACAGATAATGTATTGTATGGTATCGATGTCGTCGTATTATGTTTCTGTGTACGTCACCAACCCCATGAATTCTCAGCAACCTGCTTTTACTGTCATATGTGCAATGGGGTACTGTCTCGGAGCTTTCTTTCATAACCAGAAGACTCCAACTTTCAGCTTAATGCAATGCCTATTGAGGAATCTGCCTGTTTGGATGGTGTATGTTCATGTTCATATATATGCATGTATTCTGTATAAATCTCCTGCTACTTGACAGAGCTCAATGTAAGCTCACACAAAATCTCCTGCTACTTGACAGAGCTCAATGTAAGCTCATACATCGTTAATATCTTGAACTCTCTGTTACCATCTGAGCTACATTTCCCGTATTCACTCGATAACTCTCGGTTGACCGCATCTCAGGAGTGCTAAGTAATTAAATGTATTGAGCTGCAGAGAGGATAGAGGGAGAGAGAGAGTGAGAGGAAAATAGAGAGAGATATATAGATAGAGATAAAATAATTGATACTCACAAATAAGATTGATGTAAAACTTTTGTTCTTTGAGTTAACACGATTGACAAGGAACGAAAAATATTCTAAACCTTTACATATGTTGTGAATGGAGAATAGGAACGTTGATTGTTCATATGAATTCATCTCGTAGAAAAGCAACGCCAGAAAATGTTGCAGAAGTAAGTATGTGACTAATGGCGCAAATATCGCAGCTTTGCTGTGCAGGTAAAACCATCAATTTAAGAGTTGTGCTAAAGGGTCACAATAGTATCACGAAAATAGTATCACAATATTATCACAATAGTATCACAATAGTATCACAATAGTATCACAATAGTATCACAATAGTATCACAATAGTATCACAATAGTATCACAATAGTATCACAATAGTATCACAATAGTATCACAATAGTATCACCAAAATGATAGAACTCGTCGAATTTGGAGAAAATTACTTTTTTCAATGTAAACCCCCCCCCTTTCCACCCAATAGAAGAATATACAGCCCTGCGTATAAATGCATGTGTTACCATGAGGCCATTCACACATGATTATCATTCTTCAACTTCTCCATACAACGGATCACTCGTCACCTCCTTCATACAACAGATCACATCTCCCGTAACAACAGATTACCTCCACCAAACAATAGACTATCACCTCCATACAACATATACCTGCTCCATACAACAGATCATCTCTTCCATACAACAGATAACTCTTCAAGTCCCCCATACAACAGATCATATGCCTCATACAATAAATCACCTCCCCAAACAACAGATCAATTCCTACAAACAACAGGTCTTCTCCCCCAAACAACAGATCACTCTTGCCGACACCTGGACTGAGCGTTGCTTGATACAGAGTTTTGAACTGAGTAGTTCTAGAACATAATCAACGAAAACAAGAGCACCAACAAGAACAACTACAATAACAGCAACAGAAACAACAAGACCAACAAGAACAACTACAATAACAGCAACAGAAACAACAAGACCAACAAGAACAACTACAATAACAGCAACAGAAACAACAAGACCAACAAGAACAACTACAATAACAGCAACAGAAACAACAAGACCAACAAGAACAACTACAATAACATCAACAGAAACAACAAGACCAACAAGAACAACTACAATAACATCAACAGAAACAACAAGACCAACAAGAACAACTACAATAACAGCAACAGAAACAACAAGACCAACAAGAACAACTACAATAACAGCAACAGAAACAACAAGACCAACAAGAACAACTACAATAACAGCAACAGAAACAACAAGACCAACAAGAACAACTACAATAACAGCAACAGAAACAACAAGACCAACAAGAACAACTACAATAACAGCAACAGAAACAACAAGACCAACAAGAACAACTACAATAACAGCAACAGAAACAACAAGACCAACAAGAACAACTACAATAATAGCAACAGAAACAACAAGACCAACAAGAACAACAACAGAAACAACAAGACCAACAGAAAGAACAAATTTATGCTGGTGCCGTGTGACGTTGGTTATCATGTCTTTCCATAGCCTTCTATTTCGTGATTCCTTACAATCAATTCCAATACCGATGTTCTCTAATTCCACATTGACATTATTTCAAGTATTTTTTCACTTAGTCTTCTCTTACCTCTCTTGCTCTTCAACTTGCCGGTTGTTACAATGTATTCCATCTTTCCTCTTCTCATGATATGTCCAAATAATTTGGATTGTTTTTGTATTATGCGAAAATTTATATATATACACAGGTTCAACGTTTTAATCATTATGCCTCTTTGTGAAGGTAAGGATAAATACACAGACTGGTATAGAATAGACACACACACACACACAAATAATATTGGAGGTAAATATGTAGACTATGGGAGAAATAGATGGATGTAAATTAGAACTTTTCATGTTTTACGTTTCTTTAATTCCATTTATTTCTCCTATGGCAATATAGATGCTTACATACTTTCCTCCAATGTAGTTTAGTTATTTGTCTATTATATTTCAGTCTGTGTGATTGTGCTTATCTTGAAAAAGGCATAGTGATCGAAGCGTTGAACTTGTGTAGTTGTCCTATTTGTAAAACTGATATTTAACCATATTTTGCCTACTTCCTTTTACGACATGGTAGACATTTTTTCTGTAATCTTTCTTTCTCGTTTTCTCGGGTACGCAGTTCTCATTTTGAATTAGCTTCTTTCTAGATATCTTTATAACTTTCTGTATCTATCCATGGTGTTCTTAACATTTATCTATTGAATCACATCTCTTCTCCCCATTATTATGGTTCACTGGTCTGCTGAGTGTCCAAGATTCACTTCCATATATTACATATAGTTATATATCACTTCTACCACAGAAGACGGATGTGTTGGACCATTGGCGCAAATAAAACGGCAACACAACGCATTTCCATTCTCTGGACTACATCAACCTGGAAATCTTCTAGGACCATTGTCCTGTTACAAGAGAAATCCAGTGGGAGTTTGAGAATGAACGCTGAAGAAGAAGAATATCACTTCTAAGAAGTTTCTATTTCAGCCTAGCAGACAAAGATATATTACATACAATGGTCATCATCTTGTGAAAAGCTGCCTTTTCCTGGCAAAATCTAAATTTGATTTCTTTAATACATCTTCCATCTGATGTTATTAATGCACCCAAATATTTGAATATGTTGACTTGTTTCAGACTGATCCCATCTACTTTGTTGTTGAATTCTGGAGGACATTTTTTCCTTTGATATTAACATTACTTCAGTTTTTTCCCAATTCATTATCTTCAATAAATCTTTCTTTAAAATATTATATCCTATACTTCTTTTTGTTTTGTCTATTGTGTTATCGGAGAGAGTCTGAATAATGACAATTGGTAATTACTTTGTTTTGGACCCATCATTATTCCAATGAAATCGACCGTTATACGATGATACTCCACGGAAGACGGATCAGTCGGGCCATCGGTGCAAATAATAACCTATTCAGAGTTTGTGAGCTGGAGGAAGTGATAAGAGGCTGTGAATTGGTCAAATTTGACAAAGAGAGAAAGTTATTGACAACAGTTATGATACAGATGGGAAGAGGGTGCCGAGACTGGGCTGCCAACAGAACAGAGGGAATAATCCAAGAACTCATACTGCAGCACTCGAAGCCACACGATACGATAATTTACACAGACGGTTCAGTAACACAAGAAACAAATAGGTGAATATGGGGTTTCGTGGCCTACCAAAATGGCAAGAATTTAGCTGAGAATTCAGCTGTCTACCCTACTACAACATCCAGTATGAGAATGGAAATAGAAGCGGTGACGGCAGATCTCACTTGACTGACGACGCAACCACCAACAGACTCAGTGATTCTATCGGACTCTCAAAGTATGCTGCGCAAGATAGGAGAGTGTATGATCAAAACTGAATGTGTCACTCTTCTCAACAACGCGCAGAACATTACATGAGTTTACTGTTCAGGTCATGCTGGGATACGCGGAAGGGAAAGAGCCGATGTGTTGGCTGGTAAAGCATTGGTGAACGGCACCGAGATAAGAAGAGACATGGGTGAATTGATTAGAGCAGTCATGGATACCCTAGGAGAAGACGAGGAGGAAGTCGAATGAGACATTGTAAATATTCATAGAATGGTAGAAATGGGAGTGACTACAAGCTATGGAAGAAAGTGTTCCCTCTCCGGAAAGATCAGAAGAATGCGAATTCAGCAACTGACTGGGACACTGAGCTTATATAAACTTTTAGATGGCTGACGGAACGACAAGCAGAGCATATATAGGAATGTCCCCAGTGCTGTGAAGCTTATTCCTAATCAAGAATCAAGAGAAATACAATGGGAGTTTGAGAATGAGCGCAGAAGAACAACATAAAAATACAGGTAGCAAAGCACAAACTCTGTAGTGCAGGAGAGGTTACACAATATAGATCCAGGTTTATTTGTTTTCACATAGATATCTTCACATTAGATGAAAGATACAAGATCTTCTTCCATTTCAGCCTGTTTACAAAGTATATTTTATGATTCCAGTTTTCACTCTTGCTAATGGAATGTAGATTTAGTTCAAAGGAATCCCAGAGTCATTTACCTGGTATAGGAATAGTACATCACAGTCTGCACGTAACTATGACGCTTCATAGGTCAATAAATGTACACGATTTTGATAACTTAAAGTTTCATCTATTACAAATGTACAGACAAGATTATAGTAACTTAATGTACACGAATATGTAACTTAATAGTACACGAATATTATATTATAGTAACTTAATATTATAGTAACTTAATAGTAAAAAAAAAAAAAGGAAAGTAACCCATAGCATTTTATTAATGCCGTAGGGGTGTGAGATGTTAGCGATCTCACATTTCACAGGCTCAGCTGGGGAATGAACCCAGGACCACTCATATGCGAAGCCAGTGCGCTAACCACTGAGCTAACGCAGCTATTCAAAGCTATTCAAAGCTATTCTGTGCAGTTCTTGAATAGTATAAATATTGGTTGTTTTACTTTCTCTAAGTATTGTTCTTCTGAGTGTTTCTTCTGGTCTAACCCCTTGCTCTTTTGCCTGTAGGTATCCAATCAAGAGATTGGTTGTGTATTCTGTTGGTGTCTGCACGTAGGACATGCCCGATGTAGGACCAACGGCTTTTTCTGATAACATCTGTGATGACATTTTGATGTATCTCTTCTCTGATTTTATCATTCGATTTGAATTCACTTCAATGGGTGTTAGTTATCCTACGAAGACATTTGTTCTCGAAACTGAGTAATTTCTTTTCTGAAGATACAGAGCTTTTCCAGCTCTCACATTCATATGATAGCAGCGGAATAACGCAGGAATTAAATAAGCGCATTTTCGTGCGTGTGCTGATTGACTTTGACTTCCAGATACTAGACAGTTTGTTAAATACACTTGATGCTAAGGCAATGCGAGTTGTAATTTCTGCAATGACATCACCGTCGAGTGTTAATTTGCTTCCTAGAAAGGATAATTTGTGTACTTTTTCAAGTTGTTGTCCATTTAAAGTAATTTCGTTAGGTGAATTGGTGAAGTCCATAATTTTTGTTTTTGATGAATTGATTTGGAGACCTATTTGTCCTGCAATGAGTTTTAATCTATCAGTTTGTGTTTGTGCATCTTGATGGTTTTCACTCTATAGTGCAAGATCATCGGCAAAATCCAGGTCTTCTAATGTTGTTTTATTGATCCATTTGATTCCTAAATTTGTGTTGGATGTGCTTTTTCTCATAGCCCAGTCAAATGCGATATTAAATAGTAATGGTGACATAGGGCAGCCTTGTTTACCACCAGTAATCACAGGGAACCATTCTGAATTGCCTTTTTCTGTTCTAACACAGCATTTTGAGTTGGTATAGAATGATTTTATCATATTTATATATTTGTTTTGAAATCCGTATATTTTTAAAATTTCCAAAAGGGATGGTCGATGGATGCTGTCGAATGCTTTTTGGAAAATCAACGAAGTTTATTATGAGATTAGATCTAAATTCTACACATTCTTCTATTATTGTTCTAAGAGTGAATATATGGTCGAGGCAGGAGCGACCTGCTCTAAAGCCTGACTGATCTTCTCTAAGTCTTTTGTCTAAGATGACTTTAATCTTGTAAGCATCATATTACAAAGAATTTTGCCAGGTACGGATAGCAGTGTAATTCCCATCAAATGACAAGTATACAGACAAGATTATAGTAACTTAATGTTTCATCTATGACAAATATACAGACAAGATTATAGTAACTTAATGTTTCATCTATGACAAATATACAGACAAGATTATAGTAACTTAATGTTTCATCTATGACAAATATACAAACAAGATTATAGTAATTTAATGATTCGTTTGTGACCAAATGTAGGAGACTATCATAACAAAATGTTTCATACTTACTAACATACACGTATTAACACACATTTACTAACATACACGTATTAACACACATTTACTAACATACACGTATTAACACACATTTACTAACATCCACGTATTAACACACATTTACTAACATACACGTATTAACACACATTTACTAACATACACGTATTAACACACATTTACTAACATACACGTATTAACACACACTTGCTAACATACACGTATTAATACACACTTGCTAACATACACGTATTAATACACAATTACTAACATACACTTACTAACATACACGTATTAACACACACTTACTAACGCATACTTACTAACACACTAACAGATACTTCTAAACACACACTTGCTAACATACACGTATTAACACACACTTACAAAAACATACTTACTAACACACTAACAGATACTTCTAAACACACACTTGCTAACATACACGTATTAACACACACTTACTAGCATACACGTATTAACACACACTTGCTAACATACACGTATTAACACACACTTACTAACGCATACTTACTAAAACATACTTACTAACACACTAACAGATACTTCTAAACACACACTTGCTAACATACACGTATAAATACACACTTGCTAACATACACGTATTAACACACACTTACTAACATACACGTATTAATACACACTTGCTAACATACACGTATTAACACACACTTGCTAACATACACGTATTAATACACACTTGCTAACATACACGTATTAACACACACTTGCTAACATACACGTATTAACACACACTTACTAACGCATACTTACTAAAACATACTTACTAACACGCACTAACTAACACACACTTACTAACACACACTAACTAACACACACTAACACGCACTAACTAATCACAATTACTAACACACACTAACACACACTTACTAACACACACTAACACACACTTACTAACACACACTAACTAACACACACTAACACGCACTAACTAATCACAATTACTAACACACACTAACACACACTTACTAACACACACTAACACACACTTACTGACACAAACTAACGCACACTTACTAACACTTACTAACACACACACGCACACTAACACACACTAATACACACTTACTAACACAAACTAACACACACTTACTAACACACACTTACTAACACATTTACTAACACACACTCCCAAACATTAGCAAGAGAAGTATCGAGATTTAATATCTACAACAATTAAAGTATCGACTTATTGACTGAAATTAGTATCGACTTCATCGCATAATTCTCCGCCCTATTCTCACTAACTCGTTCCCCTTTCCCTGGTCCCAGAAGTAACATGCCTACCTATGCCACCGTGTACTCACTCAGCCTGGAACCCTCGCTATCGCCTCACAGTCTCCGTAAGAGCGGTTCCCTCTCAACACAGAATCTACCAATAACACACTGAAGTCTATAGGATTTCTGCTCACACGAACTTACTTCATGTAAATATTTTGCGGAAATCAAAAACTAGAGCAGTGAGTAATCGTCATCCTTGTCTAAGTACTCCATTAATGCAAGTTTTCATTTATTGATAATTGTATTTGTATACACTTTCCCCGTGCTGTCTTCTATCTGTTTATTTGCAGGATTCTTTTCTTTCTATCATTTCTTTCTGGGTATTGTTCGAGACTAGTTATTAGATAGTGTTAAGCAAAGAGGTTCTGCGTAGTTTGGCGGCATAGAAGCTATATTTGTCCAAAGGGGCTCAGTATTCAGTTCCATGTGATGCTGATTCTCTAGTCGCTCAGAGGAAATTAGGTGTAGGTATTTATGTGTAGGAAAAATACTTCAATGTTACTTATATTCTACAAATGTTACTTATTTTCTACAAATGTTATTTATATTCTACAAATGTTACTTATATTCTACAACTGTTGCTAATATTCTATAAATGTTACTTATATTCTACAAATGTTTCTAATATTCTACAAATGTTACTTATATTCTATAAATGTTACTTATATTCTACAAATGTTACTTATATTGTACAAATGTTACTTATATTGTATAAATGTGACTTATATTCTACAAATGTTACTTATATTGTACAAATGTTACTTATATTCTATAAATGTTACTTATATTCTACAAATGTTACTTACAAATGATAATTCTACGTATGAATCCATTCCACCTGATAATTTTATCTGGATAAAAATGGCAAACCATCCATGGATGAGCATTGTTGTTGGCTCAGTTTTTTCATGATGTCTATGGCAAGTCATTCATGAATGGGCTCCGATTTCGGCTCAGTTTCTTCTGAAATAATGTGACGAACCACCCATGCAGGGTCATTGATTGTGGCTCAATTTCATCTGACTGAATGTGACGAACCACCCATGCAGGGTCACTGATTGTGGCTCAATTTCATCTGACTGAATGTGACGAACCACACATGAAGGATATAGTGCTGATTGTGTTACCTCTGAATTGCCAAGCGTAGACGAATCAGTACCTAGTATTGGTACATTTTATCCTGTAAAATTGCTGGAATTGAAATATTAACCCTATCAAATTTGTGTGTTAAAATGAACGTATTCAAGTAAAAACATTAGTAATTAAGATAAAGGTAGCTCAATTAAGAACCATCATGCTAGCAGACAGTTTTCTCAATTGTTCAGCTGCCTAAACAGTGACTGACCAAATACCGACCGAATAGCATGACCTACCGCATTTGCAAATAGTGATTGCGCTATGTCTCGATCAATCCAGGTAACGAGCCTTGGTACCCTTCTTCCGTCGGGCTGGGTGAAACCACCAGTAACCTCTGAACATGAAACACATGCCCAATAAAGCAATTACCTTATCACTACACTAGCGCCGCTTCAAACATTAACAGTATTAGTTAATGAAGACATTTAAGTGAAAACGTTGATTCTGCCAGCTTTTCATTACAATTTAAAACATGTTTAGCCTTAAATCGTAACATTGTTATCTAGAGTATTTCAGTAGTAATATATTACAAAAGGCATTCTGCTTGTAGGGATGCTGCGGTAAATGCGTCAACACATAGATATCTATAATTTTTTTCTTTCTGCTGTTGTGATATGTCTAGAATTTAAGCCCGGACTATTTCTTGATGATAAAAATCCATGATTTCATCCAATCCAATCTGCTTCTTCATCCTCCACTATATCCAACAATATATTTCATGGCAAAGTTACACATGCATTTATATGTAAACATTTCATAACCTTTGTTTTTCTGTGTCTTTCTGATAGAAATTTTAAATTTGTCTATAATCGTAAAAATTCTTGAGACCAACTGGAAATGAACCAGTCCATTCTAACGGCACCGAATCGCCTGGCAACTAGAGTAAACGGGTTTTTCGTACTTGACTAACCGCATCTCCAAAAAAGGATGCGATTTTGTCAAGACATTCAAACTGTGTACTCAAGTCACTTAGAACGGACCAATCAAGACAAGGACTATTATAAACAACAAACATCCCGTACAGATATTGAAGTATATTCAGTAACACAAACATATAACATCCGTATTAGATACGTATATACAAATATCTATTCGTAGGCAAGTTTAGTCTACGCGACTCGTCATGTCTATCTGGCAGTAGTTATTGTGACAATATTGTCAACAAGACGTACGACTACACAAGTGGTCGTCAACATTTTTAGGTCCAGAGGACGGATTGGTTTTTTTCGCGTCGACTGGCACCATCGAATTTTTTCTGTCCAGTAAAGTTATATCTTACTGGTGTGAACTTATGTCTTAGTTATGTGAAGTTATATCTTAGTAATGTTAAGTTATATCTTAGTCATGTGAAGTTATATCTTTGTCATGTGAAGTTATATCTTTGTCATGTGAAGTTATATCTTAGTTCTGAGAAGTTATATCTTAGTCATGTGAAGTTATATCTTAGTCATGTAACGTTATATCTTAGTCGTGTGAAGTTATATCTTAGTTGCGTGAAGTTATATCTTAGTCATGTAACGGTATATCGTAGTCATGTGAAGTTATATCTTAATCATGTGAAGTTATATCTTAGTCATATGAAGTTATATCTTAGTTCTGTGAAGTTATATATTAGTCATATATTATAACACACCCCAGTAAAGTGATGCTCAAAATACTACTGAACAGAATAAAACACAAATCGGAAGAAGTAATTGCAGAAGAACAAGATGGCTTCAGAGCAAACAGATGCACTGTTGAACAAATATTTAACATCCGAACACTAATGGACAAACATATACAGCACCAACGTGATCGATACCACAATTTAATTGATTTTATAAAGGCTTTAACTGTGTTTGCTATGATGGTCTGTGGCACATACTGAAATAATTTAATTTTGACACTCCAGTTATAGACATTGTTGAATCACTTGACAAAAATGCAAGAAGTGCTGTCTTATCAAACAATACAATTTAGAATTCTTTAAAACAAATGTGGGAGTTCGACAAGGATGCATAATGTCTTCAGTACTTTTCAATATATACCTAGAGCACATCATACAGGAGACTCTACATGATTAGAACACTATATTGATTGTAGGTCGCCCTATTTGCAACTTGCGTTTCGCTGATGATATTGATCTATAGGTGGGTCAGAACAAGCATTACAAGAGATAACAGCAAAGATGGAAAAAGTTGCCAGCAAGTACGGAATGGAAATCATTACAGAAAAGAGCAAGATCTTGGTTAACAGCAGAGACTAAGATGAATAGACCAACATCATGATGAATGGATATACGCTTGAAAAGGTGAAAAATTTCAAACATCTCGGATCTAGCATATGCAGCGATAGGAAATACAAAGCTGAATAAAAATGTGAAGTTATATCTTATTCATGTGAAGTTATATCTTAGTTATGTGAAGGTATATCTTAGTTATGTGAAGTTATATTTTAGCATTGTGAAGTTATATCTTAGTCATGTGAAGTTATATCTTAGTCATGTGAAGTTATATCTTAGCTATGTGAAGATATATCTTAGTCATATGAAGTTATATCTTAGTCATGTAACGTTATATCTTAGTCGTGTGAAGTTATATCTTAGTCATGTGAAGTTATATCTTAGTCATGTGAAGTTATATCTTAGTCATGTGAAGTTATATCTTAGTCATGTGAATTTATATCTTATTCATGTGAAGTTATATCTTAGTCATGTGAAGTTATATCTTAGTCATGTGAAGTTATATCTTAGTCATGTGAAGTTATATATTAGTCATGTGAAGTTATATCTTAGTCATGTGAAGTTATATCTTAGTCATGTGAAGTTATATCTTAGTCATGTGAAGTTATATCTTAGTAATGTGAAGTTATATCTTAGTCATGAGAAGCTTTATTCTAGTGATGTGAAGTTATATCTTAGTCATGTGAAGTTTTATTCTAGTCATGTGACGTTATATCTTAGTTATGTGAGGTTTTATTCTAGTCATGTGAAGTTATATCTTAGTCTGGTAGACCAGAACAATAGCACCTGGTCTGCCACGAAGATTTCCTTTGTCCCCAGTGCTGTTTAATGTTTGTACGATAAAAATTGTTCAAACCTCAAACAATTGTCTTGTAGAGTTCTAATATACGCGGATCATATCCTACTATACTATGCTGTAAACCATGACACAGCGCATTCCTTTCTCTTGACTACATCCTGCTAATCTGCAGGAGTTTGAGAATGAAAAGCAGAAGAAGAAGATCCTACTATACAACATGGGCAAGGAACAGAACAGTTATTGCTGAGAGTGTACAGTGTGGACTAGATCAATTGTCGATATGGTGCAGAACATACAACGCCGTGATCAACCTCTCGAAAGCAAAGGCAGTCTGGTTCTTCTTTCATAATAATCTGGTCAATGACAAACTGACAGCTGTCAGTTGCATGGATTCAATCATTGAAAGAGAACAGGACATTAAATATCTTGGGATAATCTTTGATAGAAGTCTCTCATTCAACATACACCTCACAAATATGATTCAGAAGACTAAAAGAGGGATCAGTGTTGGCAAGGTTATGCCCTATTTTTGGGTTATGCCGTAAAAAATGGTTAATTTTTCTGCTTCAACAAGTGATACAGCTATATGTCATAGATTACGGACTCGGCCTTAGTATGGCGCACTAACACTGTCACAGGCACAAGTCCATAGATTGGAAAAAGTACAAAATGAGGCAATGAGTACTGGGGTGTACTAGAGATACACATATCTCTGCTATGAGATTTCTGCTTGATCTCCCCAGCATTAGAGTGCGACATCAGGTAGCACAAGTTAGGTCGTACCTTAAAGTGACAATACAACTACTACCATTACACCAACGTCTAGATGAGTCAAAGGGAAAATGAATCAAGCGTGGCGGATCATGGATGGCAGAGGCTGAAGACACACTGAAAAGAGTATGTTAATTAGAAGAAATAGGAAAGAGCAGTGAATGGATGGAGGCAGAAACTGAGAAGAAATCACTAACTAAAGTAATAATACAACTAGATAAAGCGTGTCGAAAATGTACGGGTGTCAGGGCCCAGGTTACAGTGCATGAATCATGTGCAATCCAGGGTTCTCTAAATGTTGCGCCACACGCAGTGAAGTAATTGTACAGATAAAATGTTGTGGGTCTACCAGAAGAGGTTATCCAGATTATATTTGTATGTTTGCTACTAAGAATTTGCATAACGGATGATCTGGTAGACAGAAATGGAAACTTTTAGTCACGCAGTACAAATAGAAAACTGCGAGTATAGATGAGCAGTTCCTGTATTGATGACACTTCGTTGCTATGGAACAATTCATGACACTTCGTTGCTATGGAACAATATGGCAGAAATTGTTGATGTATTTTATGTTCAACCCATATAATGGTAATATACTTCATCACTGTGTCCTACCCAGACTGGAGAGTTTAGTTGTCAGGGAAGTGGTGATCATAGTTCTTTGCCCGCAAGAACCTAGCTGTCCAGTGGTTGACCGAAGACCAGCGTAGTCTACAACAAGTATAAAGTAGTCACGACGATGCCGTTTCTTCATATTATCCTGTTGATGGTGGTTGGTCAAATACATAGGGTTTCATGGGGTTCTCTCGTGGCCAACGATGGTACTATAATACCTTTCAACAGAACGTAAACATGACATTGAATGCTAATTTTTGATTATTTCTTGTGGATTTCGTTCGTCGGCCGTGACTGTTTTGGAAGGTGACTCCCAGGAAAATAAATAGCGACCATGGAAAATAACTTCACGAATGAAGGCGTGTTTACATTCTGTTGAGGGGTTTACATTCTGTTGAGGGGTTTACATTCTGTTGAGGGGTTTACATTCTGTTAAGGGGTTTATACTGAAACATGCTCATATTTTTCCAACACACAGCAATTGACTGCCACCCCCATTCCTCACACATACACAACGATTCCATTCTGTTGGGATATCCACCGATATCCTAGGGACGTGATCTCCGAAAGGTCAAGAGTGATTATGACACCAGGAAGCTTGATTGTGTAGGAACGCAGTCATTCTTCCCATTAGGTCATTTTGGAAATGGAAATAGATAATGTAATTCTTTCTTTTATCATTTTTCTTTCAATTTTTGTTTAGAATGAAGGAATAGTTGTAAAACGTTTGTTTAGAATGAAGGGAGAGTGGTAAAACTTTAGTTTAGAATGAAGGGAGAGTGGTAAAACTTTGTTTACAATGAAGGGAGAGTGGTAAAACTTTTGTTTAGAATGAAGGGAGAGTGGTAAAACTTTTAATCAACGAGAAGGGGGATCTAAATTATTGACATTTGTTGACATGAGGAAGGATGGTCATTTCTGGATCTGATCTGTTATGCCATTTCATGATACTGTTTTCCTTCTTTCATTTCATGATACTGTTTTCATTCTTTCATTTCATGATACTGTTTTCCTTCTTTCATTTCATGATACTGTTTTCCTTCTTTCATTTCATGATACTGTTTTCCTTCTTTCATTTCATGATACTGTTTTCCTTCTTTCATTTCATGATACTGTTTTCCTTCTTTCATTTCATGATACTGTTTTCCTTCTTTCATTTCATGATACTGTTTTCCTTCTTTCATTTCATGATACTGTTTCCTTCTTTCATTTCCACATATTTTTTTTTTCATTTCACTTTTCTATCTGATTCAATTTTTCATTTCATTGTTCTATGTGATTCTTAATTTGATTTGATTTTCCCTTCCATTTTTACCGGCTCATTTTTTCATTACATATTTCTATCTGCTTCAGATTTAGTTTCTTCCTACGATTCCACGAGAATAGAGTTGTCCTGTTGGAATGTCAACACATTTCCTGCTGTATTATTTGTCAAGATTGACAGCACCCGCTGCTGGTGTCGATATATTTATTATTAATTTAATGAATTTGTAGAAAGGGATTTAGATTGTATAGTACTTAGACATTTTCATTCTCCAAAGGTCGCTGGTTCGATCTCTGATCGCTATAACTTGTATACAAGTGCATTTTTTCCAGAGATCAGTGAAGACTGGAAGTTTCGTTCTATGAATGGTAAACTTACCAGGCGGCGTGCCGTTTCGTTCTACCAGGCGGCGTGCCGTTTCGTTCTATGAATGGTAAACTTACCAGGCGGCGTGCCGTTTCGTTCTATGAATGGTAAACTTACCAGGCGGCGTGCCGTTTCGTTCTATGAATGGTAAACTTACCAGGCGGCGTGCCGTTTCGTTCTATGAATGGTAAACTTACCAGGCGGCGTGCCGTTTCGTTCTATGAATGGTAAACTTACCAGGCGGCGTGCCGTTTCGTTCTATGAATGGTAAACTTACCAGGCGGCGTGCCGTTTCGTTCTATGAATGGTAAACTTACCAGGCGGCGTGCCGTTTCGTTCTATGAATGGTAAACTTACCAGGCGGCGTGCCGTTTCGTTCTATGAATGGTAAACTTACCAGGCGGCGTGCCGTTTCGTTCTATGAATGGTAAACTTACCAGGCGGCGTGCCGTTTTGCCGAGAATATATATTCTGGAATCCGAGTACAATGAAGTCTATCCTATACGCCGTTGGAGATTTATTTTTATGAAATGTTGATTTGTGGTTATATATGTATCACACACATTTATATATGTATCACACACATTTATATATGTATCACACACATTTATATATGTATCGTACACTAATACTGGTCACTTAAAAAAAAAGTGTTCAAAAGATTCTTCAAAAGTACCACAGTTACCGCATATATACGCAGTCCCTCTCAAGGAAGCGGCATGCCGCCTGCGGAGAGTACCATTCATATCACAAAACTCCGTATCTTAAGTCATAAGCCATTAAAAAAAATATCCACTTTATAAACATGACGTCGCTAGCGGTCTGCTCTGAATAATAAAATTTGTATGGCTCCCCGTGGTGTTGATGAAATTGTCTCCTTCCACGACTCACAGATCTGCGTACAATCAATGAATCAGTTGTACATTTAAATTATACTTTAGAAATAGTAGATCTTTTTCTGTTCTCGCACTCACACTCCTGCCGGTGATCAAGATGCAGCCCATAGCAAGAATTACGTTGTGTTATGGTTAATAGTTTGGCTGTGATATGTGGTTCTTTCAGAATGAATATCCGATTTCAGCATGAGTTATGGGTCACTTTGACCCTATAGGGTATGGGACAGCAAACTTCACCCCCGAAACTCCTTAGATGCCTCGCAACGGGGGCAAGTAGCAGAAGAAGATAAGTGAAGAAGTTGCTGGATGTGTTGCTATCAAGGCATGGGAGAACGTTACCAACTTAATTTGTTAGCAATACAGGAGACACAGGGTAGTGGAGAAACATGAGCGCCTATATTACTCGACATATCACATGACTGATTGTTAATATTATTACTGGAACCATGACCACAGCTACGATTCGTGATGATGCGGGGGTTGGGTTTGATAACAAGTCACATGACAACGGTCTTTGCGATAAGGACTGGGCATATGAGACACCTACATCCGGTGTGAAGAGTAACTTGAAGGCCTGTTATCATTTATTGTCTCTTTGTTACTCCATTGAATCAGGTTTTTGGGATGTCTTCTTCTTCTTCACAGCAAGTCTTCTTCTCGTTCACAGTTCAACATGTCTACACAGCAAGTCTTCTTCTCGTTCACAGTTCAACATGTCTACACAGCAAGTCTTCTTCTCGTTCACAGTTCAACATGTCTACACAGCAAGTTCAATTTGTTGTGAAGACATGTTATCCAGTCATGTGTGATACCATAGTTTCTCGTGCGCCTCTCGGCCTGGTATCTCCGACTTCAGGGAGATTGTTTGGGCAGGACTGGAGTCCTGATCGATATCAGGGATGGTCTGACCAATCTTAGTTTTCAGCCTATGTTAGTTTGTTTAAGCCCCCCTCTCTTCTCTAAGGCGTCGACGGGGATTTGGAATGTGTATTCCATATCTCTAGGAAAGTAAAGTGCCTATAAATTCACAATGGATAATACAGAAAGATCCAAAATCTACAGCTAGAAGGAATAGAAATAAAAAATATGACAACAGATAAAACAAAGATCAAACTAATAATCAAAATAAACAATATAGAACGAAAAGAAGACTCGCAATTGCAGCTCACAAGTACATGCAAATGAGAAAACTGTTTCAAAGTATTAATGACACTAAACTAATTATTTTAACTCTTAAAGGCCCATGTTCAGACAGAAACATGGAAGTGTCGATGACATATATGAAACATGTAGTAACAATAGTACGTAAAAGTGATTATAAAAAACCCAAAGAAAATTATGGCATGTCCATCGTAAATTATTTTTTTAATGTATCTATATTGCTATTCCTGAAGAGTGGATATAGCAATAAATATATCAGTTTAGCAACCTATAATTCATAGAATGTGTTTAAATAAGTATTTAAGTGAAATTTGTTATCTAATTTGATCATATATATTTTTAACGTCTAATTATTCCTACTTTAAAAAAACAACCAATGATCAGATACATGTTTAACCTATTGTAAACATATAGAAAATTCATTGTCAAATATTTATGTATATAATACATATTATAGAAAGTATAATTACATGATTTATAATAACATTGATAACATTAATTAAAACAATTGGTGATGAAATACAGGCTGGTAAAACCACGGTTTGACCCCTGGCCTACCTTGAAGATCACGTTTTCCCATTAGCAACATATGGATGCGAGACTTGGACTTTAAACAAGACAATATCAAGTACCACAGAAAGATCCTGCGAATATCATGGCAGAGAAAAAGAAGAGTATCGAAGATTAAAAAATCCTCAAACTTGATGAAGGGTGGCTTCTAATTCATTCGATGGAAGCTACAGTACTTTAGACACTAAATACATGACAGCATGGAAAGGGCTGATTCTAGAGGGCAGAGTACCAGGAAAGAGATACAAGTAAGCCCAAGACGACGGTAGACCAGCGACATCGGAGAATGTATGAACATATTTCTAGCCAATGCATGTCTGCTTCCCCGGGGAAGGAACATACAGTTTCCACAGCGAAGACACCATTCTGTAAAGAATATGTGATTTGATATGATATTTTATGTATACCCGTTGGCGTACATGTTAGAACAGGTGTGTCATGCGATAAGGTAGTAAACCCGAACAGAAATCCGGAATAACCTTACTGAAGTCGAGTGTATATTAAGCTATCTACTGACATCACCTGCAGTATTTCTTCTTGTCAATCGTATTAGCGATGCCTTTACCTTAGAAAAATCAACTTTCAAAATCAACAGAGCTAAGGGGGAGGGGGGAGGGGATGGTGGTTAGTGCAAATGGACAAGGCACTTGTCCAGCCAAGCAATCATGTGTGAAATTTCTTATTCCATTTGAACACTTCTTCTTGACCGTCTGTAAAGACACACTAGTCATCATTTTGCATCGTCATTTCATACAGTTTATGTATAACCAAGAGATACACACTAACCAATGACAGAAAAGTACCAACACGCGGAGAACCTCACAAACAGATTCAAAGACAATAATGTGTCAAGTCAAAATTGTAAAGATGAAATTATGCATCACTAAGTTACAGATGGAGAAATTAGGTATCACTAAGTTACAGATGGAGAAATTAGGTATCACTAAGTTACTAATAGAGAAAGACTTAGTAACAATAAAACGTACGCTATTGGCAGTCTCTACATCTCAGCCTACAACAACAAGTACCAGAAACATTAACCAACACAGTGTTTCCACAAAACCCGGTTGTAAATAATATGCTTTGACAGTGGATCCAATTTCGAAATTTTCGACATGTGAAAGAAGAATTGAGACAAGTCTGCAACAAATTCCTCTAAGAAAACGTATAGAATGTTGCGTGTGTGTATGTTATTTTTGTACTACTATATCGTTTCGTTGCGTTCTCACATAATAATTGTGCGGTGTCGTGCAGTGTAAGGAAGTAAATAGATTTTTGAAACTGGCCCTTGTGAGCATAGTTGCCATCATACATTTTGAAAATAGCCTAGGTGCGAAGTTGGAACATTTTTTTTGAGAAGTTCAAAATGTATATAAATATAAAGGCGTATAAGAAAGACGTGAATGATTAACTTCACTGTATTCAGTTTACCTCATATGTACTTTGCCCTTTTAAAAGTATTGGCACGCAGCCTGCCTAGAATACCAGTCACCACACGTAACTCCGTAGCTGAAAGTAATACTCTCTATGGATATTCGAAAAAAAACACTTTAAAAAAAACGTCGCTGGTTTAGCTGGATTTGAAACCGCAACATTTCAAGCACATACTGAACGGCTTAACCACTACGCCAGGCTTTTGATCATCCTAATGTATATATATATATATATATATATATATATATACATACATTATATATATATATATATATATATATATATATATATATATATATATATTTTTGCTGCCGATATCCAAATGCTGATGAGAAATGCTACTTTTGTCAGCACAATGCCATTGTTGAAAAGTGTAGGTCTTCGGAGCTTGACTTAATCCATACAGTAAGTTAGTAACTGTTAATGGTGTCTGTAAAAGAATTTTCCTGCCAGTTTAAAGGGAAGGGCAGTCAATAAGGAGGTGTTCCACTGTTTCTGTTTTGGGATGAGAATATTGTCTACAAGTGTGTAGTTGCTGGGATTTGATACGGTTCAAGTGACCATTGATCCTTGCATGTACTGTTCGAAACTGAAACATTAATGATTCGTTTCTCCTGCAGTAAATATTTATTTATGTATATAGTTTACAAATGAATTTTCAAAAACATTACATTGAATAAAATAAACATTACACTTACTTGTAAAGAAACTATTACATTGAATAAAATACCTCTTAGAGTTACTTGTAAAGAACATGTTTTTGATATAGCTTATTTTACTAAAATCTTATCCGTTAGAAATGAGCGCCATGCTGTATTTTACTTGTTTCCCTCGTGTATTTGTTAGTGAAAATATCCACATTTCCAGATAAATGTTACAATATAAATATTCAGCACAAAAATGTTGACAACAATTCAGCTGCGTAGTTGTTGTTCTTGTTTGTGGATTAATATTAGTCGTGTTTCCAAGAGGCTCTTCTATTTAGCAGCAATTTCTATTCATTCTGCAAATTGTTCAGCCTACTCTCAGATACAAGTTTGGAAATATATAACCATGTAGACATATAAAAATTACACGATTGTCACAAGAAAAAATGACAAAAAGTTACACTCAACTAACTACGAAATAATTTGTTACTAGTTGTCAGCCAACATCGTTGTGCCCTAGCAGATTCATAGTTGATGTCTTCCCCATCAGAAGTAGAAAATATTAACGCTAATGGTTTAGTAGATGTCTTCTCCATCAGATGTAGAAAATATTAACGCTAATGGTTTAGAAAGATGCAATTTCTACTACTGCTATATTTAATGCAGAATTAACACAATCCCTGCCAATGTATGTAATCAAGAACATGGCCCTTCTCTAGCATGTGCCATGAATTACTTCAGCATGTTTCCATTATCCATTATCAACTCACCGTCTATAGATGCAAGCCACTATGCGTCATCACTACCGAGTTCACATGTATGTTAATAAATCTGTTACCTATTAATGTTAACGTTGACATTAGTTATAGATGACATCATTTATATGGAGACATTAGTTATAGATGACATCATTTATATGGAGACATTAGTTATAGATGACATCATTTATATGGAGACATTAGTTATAGATGACATCATTTATATGGAGACATTAGTTATAGATGACATCATTTATATGGAGACATTAGTTATATATGACATCATTTATATGGAGACATTAGTTATAGATGACATCATTTATATGGAGACATTAGTTATAGATGACATCATTTATATGGAGACATTAGTTATAGATGACATCATGTATATGGAAACATTAGTTATAGATGACATCATTTATATGGAGACATTAGTTATAGATGACATCATTTATATCCAGACATTAGTTATAGATGACAACATTTATATGGAGACATTAGTTATAGATGACACCATTTATATGGAGACATTAGTTATAGATGACATCATTTACATCGATACCTCTCATTTTGGATACTTCGAAGTGAATGTAAAGCCCACTGTCTGGTGGTAACTGTTACAGATGAAAATAACTAGAAGATTTCAGTGGTAGCCGTCGTTGTAGTACAAGAAATACATGCACAATAAGACGAGTATAGGATAATATAAATACAGCCAAATGAAGTGACGAGAGATATCGGTGACAATAAATATAAGTTTTAGCATGCATGTGACAACGAAATGATGTGATGACATCAGAGCTGACAATAACAAGAAGTGACATGGAGGTGCTGAAGACATGAAGTGACACCAAAATGAGGTGAGAATAGGAATTGACTAGAAAAGAACATTACGACAACAAGATGACAGTAGGAACATTTCCGTCTTTCCAGATGAGAGTAGTATTGTTATGATATAAGAAATATAATCTGAGATCCGCCGAAGACGGATGTGTCGGGCCATCGGCGCAAATAAAATGCGACACAGCGCATTTACATTCTCTCGACTACATCCTGCTGGAAATCTAATAGGACCATGGTGCTGCTACAAGAGAGATCCAGTGGGAGTTTGCGAATGAACGCTGAAGAAGAAGTAATCTGTGATTCATGGCAATGATGACGTACACCACACATCTTACGTATTAGGCATCTTTCCGTCTATTCAAACGATAGTGTTATTGTTGTGCTATAAGATATTCTATGTTCTATTAGGATCAATCTGAGCCCCAGCGAGTCTTCCAGATATACACAAGACATCACACACTCGCGTGTACCACCATGTGTGTTTCTGTGTGTCTTGTTAGATGTGACAGAGAAAGTGAACACACACAATTTGACGATGAAATCAATTCACAATGAATGAAAGTAAAAAAAGACGTAACAACGACCCAAATTAACAAATAAAGGAAGAGACGGCAATAGGAGGTGATCATAAAATAAAATGACAACAAAAAGATAACGACGAAATAAAATAGCTATTTCTTCTTGATCTCCAGGAATTGCGAGCGATTACCTCTTATTACCTATGTGCAGTAGGGAGGGGGGGTGGTCTCCGACTTTTCTTCCATACCCAGTAGACCAGCTTAGTGCAATGCATATTGAAGGAATTGAAGGAGCTTTCTGCTCAGAGTAGGTACATGACACGAGGGGAGTGATAGTTTGCTTGGGTCAACCATTGTTTATCTTTCCTCGGACGAGACGCTTCGCAGCCAGCGAGCTGTTTCTCGTGTAGGAAGAACATTCCGTTGCCACCCGTTGCCACCCTTGGTCCCAGACCTAATTTCTTGTGTATTGGGTATTGTATTCTATGTCTGGTAACGGCGACAGTCGGATTAAACTCAGGGTTTAAACAACCTCCCAAACGAAGTACTGCTTCGCCAAACACGTCGGGGATCTGGGATTAGGCCTGTGCATTTCTCACGTACTCGCCTTGTCCACTTGTGATGACCTTCCAATCGATCGCCAGGCGCGGCTTAAGTTTTGTAATTCTTTCCCAATGCCATATCACCCAAAGCCATAGGTAGATTGTGTCTTTCTGGGACGTGGAGCTTCGCAGTGGGCCTTGGGTACTGAACCCAATTATCTCTGTATCCGCGGTTGTGGACAACGGCGACTGTCGAGTTGGAGTAGGTTTGCAGTGACCTCAAGGACTTGCTTCCCACTCTACGTTGCCCATATAGTACATGGTTCGAATCTAAACACTGCTTCTGTAAGAATTTTAAACAATGTACTCCCCGAAATTTTTTCAATACTTTTCCTGTGCTTTTCCTGTGTGAAATGTGGGGGGGGGGGGGTCCTATATTCAAAGCTTTCATTCATATTCAAGGGTACATGTTCAAGTTGGCATATCCAATACCCTAATTATGACTCCTACTTTGAATGGGGTATATTGTGGTGGGACGTGTGGCTTCTGTGTGTTTTCAAGCATAAACATCATTTGTGCCATTCGGTCTCGTGCTGGACAATTGTAGCCTCACTGCTCATATATCGATTCACATACACAACATTGCCCTCTAGCAAATTTTCCAGATTAAATGTGTACTCATAGGATCTCCAAGTCTTGGCAGGATCTACTCATATCGGACATTGATATTGGCTCCAATGCTTCTGCATTTTCTCCTGTACGAGGGGCTATGCACAGATGACTTTGGTCACTTTGTGCCGACAATGCTGCTGGGTATGTTGGCGTAGAGGTATCTGAGATACTGCTTGTTTCTTGGCAGACAATTCTCATTCAATCTACAGTCTCAACATCCACGGACACGAGCCTAAAGGTGTTGGCTAGAACGATACAAAGAGCTGCTGTCTTTCTGTTTTCAGAGTGCACCACGGGGAGGTATTTTTAGGTTATGGGTTATCTGCTAACCAATGGTCCTTCGAGAGCGATGTGGCATCCTTTGCACTCTATAAAGTAGCTATAAAAAGAAATGACTGGGAAATCACGTGGCTACATAAGGTAGTGCCACATAAATGAAGTAACAAATGCAACAAGAGGTGCTGACAAACAGAGAAAACAATATCGATGTATCATCAAGTCACGAAAAGAGATAAATAAGAGCAGAGACTAGAACTAGTTGAAACACAAAACTTTGTAACAACGCTACAAGCATCTACGCTACCTTGCTGACTCACGAGAGAACGAGAGAACGCTGTGCATTGTTGGATGTATATGAATTAACCTTCCTGCTTCTACCACTGTTGTACTGGCACGTATTAAGTTACAATCTTACGTACACGCTCGTATATGCCATCGACACTTCCATGTTTCTGCCTGAACATGTTGATAACCGATGCCCTGATAATTTACTTTCCTGTCTAGAATAAAGTCATGCTGGGATCTCTCACAAAAACAAAACAACGCGCGTTGTGGCAACCCTGACCGAAAAAAAGAAAGTCTTCAGATAATTACCAGATGCATTATTTATGGTGTTTGTTAATTATAAGCAACTGAGGACGTGCTTTAGTTTGTTTATTGCATATACGAAGTACATGCTGGTAGTTCATATAGCTCGTTGGTCCTTGCAGGGAACCCATCTATAGTAATTATTTTCTATTGCACTATCTGTACATATATAGCTTAAATATTGCAATGTTTCTATTGAGTCAGACATTTAAATAACATATTGGAATCACACATTGGAACACTGGAATCACACATTGGAATATCGAATATCTATCCATCTACACATCTATCTGTCTCTCTGTCTGTCTAGTTTTCTATCCAAGGCTCTCTAGAAAATAGCGAAGCTGTTGCATGACATGTATGTCGCATAAGACAACCGACGAGGTTCTGATGTTGTGATTGGCGTTTCCATTTCACAGAGTGTCAGTGACTCACAAGTAATGCTAATATCTAATGTTTCTGACCTAACGGCGCTGTAATCGCAGCCAAACTGTAGCCCGTAACAAAATAATACGTTATGTGAATTACATGCTTTACCGATTTGGGATCTCATAACGAGATATGAATGTCCATGTGGATCTGGAATCCAAACTCCCGAACACATACTTCAGGACTGCCGTACATACAAAGAGCAGAGACAGCGGATCTGGCCAGAGGATAGATATTTGTGGCAAAAGCTACGGGGCAGCAGCTCTGACCTGGAAAAGACAGTGGACTTCGAAGGAACTACATGTCTGACAAACATGATCGCATATGCTCAACGTATAAGAACGTATCTCTGACTGTACGAATTCTGGCTGCATATTCAAAGAATCTAAATATGAATTTTATCGTAAAAACTTGCAACACAAATTTCCTGAACACGGTTGATATGTTCATGCAATTTTTTACTATTTTGATTTTCTGAACACATTAACCTTTAGCAACCGATGGTGAGTTCACGAATCTCAAGTATCATGTAAGTGTTGTGCGGCGCTTCAAAGATTGTGGGGGTGGTCTGATAACATATTTTCTCTCTCTCTCTCTTTCCGAGGAGAGTTCTAGTAGCAGCTATGTTGGACTTCTGTTTATTCGCATCTAGTTTAGAAAGGCTGTTAAAAAAAATCGCTCGCGTTCTACAGGCCCGATTGGGGAGTAAAGACTAGCTACACTGTTTACCTTTCATATATGTCGTAGGAGCCGGAAAAGAAGTTTGTGGGGTGAAATTGTCTCTCCCATCACATAAAGCAAGTTATGCTAAAGTCGGACGTGTCAGGTGGAAAAGCGTAGATAAGTTGTAAACCATGATACAGCGCATTCCTGTCTCCGGACTACATACTGATAATCTGTGAGAGTTCGAGAACTGTCTCCGGACTACATACTGATAATCTGCAGGAGTTCGAGAACGCAGTGTTTACAGAAGGTGGATTAATTCCTGAGATCCTTGAGGAATATAACTTGAAGATGTGCGTTGTGTGGCTATGTCGATAGCGATGCAGAGGGCGGCAAAGACAAAGGTAATGTATTTGATCGAGGTTAGATGAATGATGACAGCGTGCAATACGAGCACCAATCTCTCCAACTGCGGGCCTACTAGCGATATTGTTGCTGACGTCCACATTTCAGTGGAAATTATAACGACGATGAAACACCCTGACTTGCTTAACACCAACAAAGATATGTTTGCAGATGACCTTGTCGTACGCACAAGTGAATCAGACTTACTCCTGGCTGCAGAGAGACTTAGAAAACCCCTTCTCACAATATCAACATACAGCAACTTCTGGAAACTGATGGTAAATACCTGTAACCACATATATACTATTTACACATATGAACAAAGACAACAACAACACAAAAAAGAAATATAAAATCATCCGCGAAAGAGCTCAAATAAATCGTGAAGAAAATCCAACATACCTAGGTCTTCAGCTGGAGAGGATGTTAGCCTACAACTACTTTAAGAACAATATCAAAGAAAAGTCGTCTAGTAGGTTGAACTTGCTAAAGCGACTTGCGAGTATACCCTGGTGAGCAGACAAGACAACACTTGGGACTTGGGCATGAACATAGGATATGTCAGATCCATATTAAACTATAATATCCCCTTGCCTGGACACATCATCAAAGCTCTTGCACACACCTGGACAGAGTAAAAAGCCAGGCTCTCTGCTTAATTTGTGGCGGCATGAGATCAACACCAACAGTGGTCCGTGAAACCGATGCAAATATAGAGCCATAAGACATTTGAAGAGAAAAGGCAACTATAGAAATTGCGGAAAGATACAAAGGACTCTCACAAAACCATCCTAACAAAGAAGTAGTCAATAAATGGACACGCAAAACAGGACTAAACCAAAAATTCCCCAGTACATCTAGCAGATGAACTGGACACGAAAAATGACCTTCATGAAGATAGAGAGGAATCTGAAAGAGTATCAAATATCCCACCAAATGCATCCCTGATACTGCTCCATATAAACACTACACTAATTGACAAGTCAGTAACCAAGGCAACAAACCAAAACAACCGACATGTCCATTGTACTAGAGACTATAGACTTACTACCACAAGGACTGAATCCAAGCATACATATATGGGTCAGCCTTCAAAGCCACCATCAATGCAGGATATGATTCTCTCATAGTTCTCCCTGACAAAACATCAATAGAGTTATCTGCTCCTTGTGGAGAGTTCTGCAGCAACTATCATGCAGAGGTGAAAGCAATACTCTCATACATCACTAACAAATACAAAAATTGTGCAACACACTCAAAAATCCTATAAATATTCACAGTCTGCTCTACAATACCTTGAAAACTGGAATCCAACAACAGAGAAAACTATAAGCAACATACTCCAAGCTACAGACATACTTACTTCCTATGCCATCAATACTACACTACAGTGGATACCTGGCCACACAGGGATCAGTGGGAATGAAAGTGCTGATAAACTGGCAAAAAATGGAGCAACTATGCACAAATAAAGAGTTACCACCAACCTTAGAACATCTAAATACACCATTCGCAACAGCTGTACACAACAATGGATGTACTAGTAGGCTACTGGCTCTAAAGGAAGAGTGCTATATGAAGACATGTGCCAACCAAATTCACACGACAGCACAAATAGATTACACCTCAAAAACACCTACACAAAAAATTACCGCAGACCATACACCATAGTGCAACCACTGCAGCAGACAAGAGGAGGAAACAGTAAAACACCAACTTATTGAATGCCATACACTACAGGGCATACGAAAACAACAGTTACCACCAAAACCCTCTATTACTAACACTCTTTATACAGCTACCACTACCTGGCACAGGGAATAAAGAGTAACATCATGCAAACAGAGGGAATCACATAAGTAAGTGAAGGTAAAGTTATGTCCCTCGCAGAAACCTGCCGCCAGGGATGAAGATAACTCTTCATGTGCTAAACTGAAGCAACTATTTGGTTGGGTGGACAGTTCCCTTCCTTGCTGTCTTTACCTCCACTAACTCATGCGTCAGGTACTCATTTACAACTGAGTCGACTGGAGGAGTGGTCGTGTCAAGCGAGAAATCACAATCCAGAATTTGTGTGTGTCCGGACGTGGTTTTCAACCTGGCAGGCTGTAACCGCAGCAAGCTCACCATCAACTAGGCTACCGCGCTCCCCCATAAGTAAGTAAATAGCAAGAATATTGTACTATGAACTTCACATGTATGTGAATTCTGTTCTAAAATTTATTTTACCGCCCATCATAAAATAAAAGTTCACAGATGGATTTCTCATTAGAGACAGAAGCATGCGAGTAATGGCGCTATTTACAGAATTGTTTTCATTGGATGTTAGAAGGTGTATGCAGAATGTAGCGCTATTTGTGGATAATTTGTGATTGAACGTTACCGTAAATAATGTATTCCATTTGGTATTCTCAATCTTAATCATCACTCTATCACAATTTTTGACCAATTTGTTTCTATATTTATAAAAATTACTGTGTTATTTCTAAGTAAAGCAATTATTGCAGACATTTGAGGCAGGGTTGCCAGAGAGTTGGAACTTTTTATGTACAAATAGCGAGCATGGGGTCGTAGGGGTGTCACACTAGATATATCAGGGACGTATGGGTGTCACACTAGAGATATTAGGGACGTAGGGGTGTCACACTGGATATATCAGGGAGGTTGTCACATAGAGATATCAGGGACGTAGGGGGTGTAACACTGGATATATCAGGAACGTAGGGGTGTAACACTGGATATATCAGGGACGTAGGGGTGTAACACTGGATATATCAGGGACGTAGGGGTGTAACACTGGATATACCAGGGACGTAGGGATGTAACACTGGATATATCAGGGACATAGGGGTGTCTCACTGGATATATCAGGGACGTAGGGGTGTCACACTGGATATATCAGGGACGTAGGGGTGTCACACTGGATATATCAGGGACGTAGGGGTGTCACACTGGAGACATGAGCACTAATAGCGAACATGGGGTCGTAGGGGTGTCATACTGTAGAAATCAGCACAAACAGCTCACCAAATAGCTCTATCCTCATCCATTCGGGGTGGGGGTGTAGGACAAAAATTACACCCAAACCATTTCTCGATTTAATCAATCCATGATTTTCTCTGTTCTTATCTTTCCATCCTCGACTGTTTCTTGCAAAACAATTTTAGAAAATTAGTCGTTAATCGGTGACCAACAAAAATCACGGATATAATGAAAATCACGCATGAAAGCCTGTTTTGTTTGTGCTGTCATGTCTTGTCTTTCAATAGCCACAGTTTTATTCACCATGTTATCATTGCCTAACAGACGCCGATGTGATGTAATTTACATTGTCCCCCATGTAAAGTGTCACTGAAACAAGACATCGCTCAAAAATAAATACATTTTTAAATTTGAAAAAAATTGCTAAAACATGTTTTTATTTCCACCTGCACGTGAAAATTAAACAATGTGAAATTTGGCCTTGAAAAGCCCAAAATGGCAACTCACTGTGAAGCGCAATGCAATAATGTTGAGGACCTGGCGATATAGAATTGCGCTAACATAATTAGAAATTGTTATGATACGACAAACGTGTCGATGGAGAAAGATAAGAATACAACTTAACACAAATTCTATCCCTACTTCCTTGTGGAAAATGGTGTCAAGTTTACGTCTAGACATAACCAATGATAGCGCTGAATTGGTTATTGTTTTAAGTTTCATTGCTGCTGGCGTTGTTGGACAGGTTTTTCTCTTATTTGTAATCGAGCTTTTCACATAATTGTTCTTCTTCCTGGTAAACATGTACGCGCCATCTTGATGATTTAAATAAAGTAAATGTATAATTTGACCGTACTTTCTTTTCTTCTTCTTCAGCGTTCATTCTCAAACTCCCGCTGGATCTTCTTTGTAGCAGGACCATGGTCCCACTAGATTTCGAGCAGGATGTAGTCCAGAGACGGGAAATTCGTAGGTCGTCTTTTTTTTTGCACCAATGGCCCGACACATCCGTCTTCGGTGGATCCTTAATTTTCTTTAATCTAAAGGATTAGGGTAGCTGGTTTACCCGGGAGTGCACTCAGTTCAACACCCCTATATCGCAGTCCCAACTTGTCTAAATTTTGTCTTTAGTTTATAAATTAATCTACTCAGAAGGCACTTCCCATTTAACTGAAGATTGTTTCATTTCCTGGGTAACATCAGAGTTTTAGGAATAGAGAAATATTGTAATTTTGTATTTACTTATGAATTTTAAACCATTGTTTCACATTTACTATTGACATTTCTTCCTATCACGTTATTTAGTTATTTAGGTACGATAGGATTTTGTTCTTTTGGCAATATGTATTCTTTCGTTTGTGTTTACTCTCAAACTTCAGCAAATTAGCAGGTTACACAGTAAATACCATATCCTGGTTACACCGTTAACAAATTAGCATATCCCGGTTACACACTAAACAAATTAGTTTATCCTGGTTACACAGTAAACAAATTAGTTTATCCTGGTTACACAGTAACCAAATAGATTTCCATCTGAAAGTTGAGATCCCAAACTAAATTGTACATGTCTTTTACGTAAGCTTGCTTTGAGTTCTTTCTTTACCTGTTCTTCTCTCGGTGGATTTATAAATAAAACGAAAGCAAATCTTCCTATTTCGATTATTTTGCCACGTATTTATTCATTCATTTTTTGCTTTTTTTTAAAAAGATGTCCAGTTTCTTCGAGTTTGCTAAAAAAAAATCGGACTTATATTTGAATCACAAATTTGTTGCCAAAGAAGTGCAGGTACAGCGGTATGGCTTATCCAGAAACACCCCATACTTAGGTAAAGGTAAGGTAAAGGTAGACCTCATGACAGCAACTTACCGTCGGAGATGAAGATAACACTTCATGTACTAAGCCACAGCAAATACTAGGTGGGGGTGACCAGTTCCCTTCCTTGTTGTCTTTACTTCCCTAACTCATGCGCCTGGTACCGGGATGGTCGTGTCATGCAAGAAATCATGACCTATACAATCGTAGAGAAACATAAATACAGGCTGTTCCTTTACCACGACGTGCAATAATATTATTGGTCCTGGTACCACAACGTGCAATTAGATTGTTTGTCCCGGTTACCACCACGTGAGATTGGATTGTTTGTACCCGTTACCACCACGAGTGATAACATTTCTTGTCCCGTTTCTTTTATGGAAATTATGATGGTTCTATCAGTACTATGTGTTATCAAAAGTGTGAATCATGGTGTCTTAAGACTGTCTGAGAATGGTGTAAAGTGTGAATCATGGTGTCTTAAGACTGTCTGAGAATGGTGTAAAGTGTGAATCATGGTGTCTTAAGACTGTCTGAGAATGGTGTAAAGTGTGAATCATGGTGTCTTAAGACTGTCTGAGAATGGTGTAAAGTGTGAATCATGGTGTCTTAAGACTGTCTGAGATTGGTGTTAAGTGCGAATCATGGTGTCTTAAGACTGTCTGAGATTGGTGTAAAGTGTGAATCATGGTGTCTTAAGACTGTCTGAGATTGGTGTTAAGTGCGAATCATGGTGTCTTAAGACTGTCTGAGATTGGTGTTAAGTGCGAATCATGGTGTCTTAAGACTGTCTGAGAATGGTGTAAAGTGTGAATCATGGTGTCTTAAGACTGTCTGAGAATGGTGTTAAGTGCGAATCATGGTGTCTTAAGACTGTCTGAGAATGGTGTAAAGTGTGAATCATGGTGTCTTAAGACTGTCTGAGATTGGTGTAAAGTGTGAATCATGGTGTCTTAAGACGGTCTGAGATTGGTGTAAAGTGTGAATCATGGTGTCTTAAGACTGTCTGAGATTGGTATAAACTGTGAATCATGGTGTCTTAAGACTGTCTGAGATTGGTGTTAAGTGCGAATCATGGTGTCTTAAGACTGTCTGAGAATGGTGTAAACTGTGAATCATGGTGTCTTAAGACTGTCTGAGAATGGTGTTAAGTGCGAATCATGGTGTCTTAAGACTGTCTGAGAATGGTGTAAAGTGTGAATCATGGTGTTTTAAGACTGTCTGAGATTGGTGTAAAGTGTGAATCATGGTGTCTTAAGACTGTCTGAGATTGGTGTAAAGTGTGAATCATGGTGTCTTAAGACTGTCTGAGATTTGTATAAACTGTGAATCATGGTGTCTTAAGACTGTCTGAGATTGGTGTTAAGTGCGAATCATGGTGTCTTAAGACTGTCTGAGAATGGTGTTAAGTGCGAATCATGGTGTCTTAAGACTGTCTGAGGATGGTGTAAAGTGTGAATCATGGTGTCTTAAGACTGTCTGAGAATGGTGTAAAGTGCGAATAATGGTGTCTTAAGACTGTCTGAGAATGGTGTAAAGTGTGAATCATGGTGTCTTAAGACTGTCTGAGAATGGTGTAAAGTGTGAATCATGGTGCCTTAAGACTGTCTGATATTGGTGTTAAGTGCGAATCATGGTGTCTTAAGACTGTCTGAGAATGGTGTAAAGTGTGAATCATGGTGTCTTAAGACTGTCTGAGATTGGTGTAAAGTGTGAATCATGGTGTCTTAAGACTGTCTGAGATTGGTGTAAAGTGTGAATCATGGTGTCTTAAGACTGTCTGAGATTGGTATAAACTGTGAATCATGGTGTCTTAAGACTGTCTGAGATTGGTGTTAAGTGCGAATCATGGTGTCTTAAGACTGTCTGAGATTAGTGTTAAGTGTGAATCATGGTGTATTAAGACTGTCTGAGAATGGTGTTAAGTGCGAATCATGGTGTCTTAAGACTGTCTGAGATTGGTGTAAAGTGTGAATCATGGTGTCTTACGACTGTCTGAGATTGGTGTAAAGTGTGAATCATGGTGTCTTAAGACTGTCTGAGATTGGTGTAAAGTGTGAATCATGGTTTCTTAAGACTGTCTGAGATTGGTATAAACTGTGAATCATGGTGTCTTAAGACTGTCTGAGATTGGTGTTAAGTGCGAATCATGGTGTCTTAAGACTGTCTGAGATTGATGTTAAGTGTGAATCATGGTGTCTTAAGACTGTCTAAGAATGGTGTAAAGTGCGAATCATGGTGTCTTAAGACTGTCTGAGATTGGTGTAAAGTGTGAATCATGGTGTCTTAAGACTGTCTGAGATTGGTGTAAAGTGTGAATCATGGTGACTTAAGACTGTCTGAGATTTCCGTAAAGTGTGAATCATGGTATTTTAAGACTGTCTGAGAATGGTGTTAAGTGCGAATCATGGTGTCTTAAGACTGTCTGAGAATGGTGTTAAGTGCGAATCATGGTGTCTTAAGACTGTCTGAGAATGGTGTAAAGTGTGAATCACTTAACACTGTCTGAGATTGGTGTAAAGTGTGAATCATGGTGTTTTAAGACTGAGATTGTTGTTAAGTGTGAATCATGGTGTCTTAAGACTGTATGAAATTGTTGTTAAGTGTGAATCATGGTGTCTTAAGACTGTCTGAGAATGGTGTTAAGTGCGAATCATGGTGTCTTAAGACTGTCTGAGATTGGTGTAAAGTGTGAATCATGTTGTCTTAAGACTGTCTGAGATTTGTGTAAAGTGCGAATCATAGTGTCTTAAGACTGTCTGAGAATCGTGTTAAGTGCGAATCATGGTGTCTTAAGACTGTCTGAGATTGGTGTAAATTGTGAATCACTTAACACTGTCTGAGATTGGTGTAAAGTGTGAATCACTTAACACTGTCTGAGATTGGTGTAAAGTGTGAATCACTTAACACTGTCTGAGATTGGTGTAAAGTGTGAATCATGGTGTCTTAAGACTGTCTGAGATTGGTGTAAAGTGTGAATCATGGTGTCTTAAGACTGTCTGAGATTTGCGTAAAGTGTGAATCATGGTGTCTTAAGACTGTCTGAGAATGGTGTTAAGTGCGAATCATGGTGTCTTAAGACTGTCTGAGAATGGTGTTAAGTGCGAATCATGGTGTCTTAAGACTGTCTGAGAATGGTGTAAAGTGTGAATCATGGTGTCTTAAGACTGTCTGAGATTGGTGTAAAGTGTGAATCATGGTGTTTTAAGACTGAGATTGTTGTTAAGTGTGAATCATGGTGTCTTAAGACTGTATGAAATTGTTGTTAAGTGTGAATCATGGTGTCTTAAGACTGTCTGAGAATGGTGTTAAGTGCGAATCATGGTGTCTTAAGACTGTCTGAGATTGGTGTAAAGTGTGAATCATGTTGTCTTAAGACTGTCTGAGATTTGTGTAAAGTGTGAATCATGGTGTCTTAAGACTGTCTGAGAATGGTGTTAAGTGCGAATCATGGTGTCTTAAGACTGTCTGAGAATGGTGTTAAGTGCGAATCATGGTGTCTTAAGACTGTCTGAGAATGGTGTTAAGTGCGAATCATGGTGTTTTAAGACTGTCTGAGATTGGTGTAAATTGTGAATCACTTAACACTGTCTGAGATTGGTGTAAAGTGTGAATCACTTAACACTGTCTGAGATTGGTGTAAAGTGTGAATCATGGTGTCTTAAGACTGTCTGAGATTGGTGTAAAGTGTCTGCGAAGAGAAACATAATATATCTACGTAGAGACTGATACATTAACATTCAACTGGAACTGTCAGCGGTTACACTCAGATGAGGCCGCTTAGCGCAGTGGTTAACCCACTGCCTTCGCATATGAGTTGTCCTGGGTTCAATCCTCAGGCGGAAATCTTTCTCTTATCGCAACGGCTCTTGGGTCGGTCAAGCCTTAAATTGTTATCGGGTTAATGCGATTTTAAGTAAAGACTGCGATGGATAACAAATGGCTACCGCCCTCATATAACAGAACCACTGAAGTATTTGATCGCTAACATCTCACACCGCTACGGCATTAATAAATGTTACGGGTAACTTTACTTTAATTTTACACTCAGAAGGATTTATCGATACGGAGATCGGAGCACATATGGACTTGTCCGGAATGCGCTGATGATAACCTGCGGTCATAACAATCCATTCTCTGTGTGTGTGTCAGGTGTGGTCAGATATGACAGAGCTACCTTATGCCAGTAGTCGGTACTACCGGATTCTGTTAACGATGTAAGTAGGGCGGCGTTTACCTATCCTGACAACCCACACTGTACCAACGGATTCGGACGGAGGAACACATTTGGGAGGGTACAAGTTTTATGCTAGGAAGAAGAAATGCAACATAAAACCAAATGGTATAGCAGGGCATGTCAGTGCTCTTAGATTTGGTTGGTGGCTGATCTATGCTGGGAGCATCGATAAACGGACAGATAGATTACAGTCCTGCGGTTCCAGCAGCTCATGCAGCTTGCCATGTTCCAAATATATTGGTATCATCTTTCCTTTAAAGTTAACATGGAAGCGTAGAAATCTATAATGTTGAATTCAAAGACACGTTGTCTATAATTCAGTGTTGGCATTGTGCTTTGTAAAGGAATACTCCATCCCTGACGTTAATGGGTCTCGGGTCCTGAGGGTAAACTCCATTATTGGCCATGGATCGTAAATAATATGTCTTACATAACAACAATACTACTATCGTTTGGAAAGACGGAAGGTGTTTTCTACGTAAGATGTGTGGTGTATGTCATCGTGTATCCTAGATTATATTTCTTACATCACAACAATACTACTATAGATCGGAACACATAATAGACCTGAAACAAATATATCAATCACCATGTACAGACAGTAACACACACATAGACGATCAGCAGAACATGAAACAGTAGAAAGAATACATACAACCAAGCACACTTGCACGCACACTACTGCCCGTCCTCTATAGAAAATGATATGGATAAACAGAGCATCATATAGACACAAAACATCAAACATTGTATGGAGAATTACAAACAAATAAATCATACACACAACCAGTGTTAACGCTGACGTTTAAAAAATAACCCCAAATAATCTTGGAAAAAACCCAGCAACTCTTGACTATATAATTCAATATACATAAGGCGCATGACCTTGGTAGGAGAATCGAGAATACCTAAAAATTTAATTCGTCCATTTTTATAAGCATTTCAATGCGATGTTTCAAAGTTTTAATGTTTCAATGCGACGTTTCACTGTTTCAATGTTTTAATGTTTCAATGCGATGTTTCAATGTTTCAATGCGATGATTTGTGACTATTTTTTGAAATCGTTAATGGTAGGGAGAGTTTACCCGTTTTTTAAAATTTGGCTAAATTCCGGAAATTTTCTTTTAAGACCAATATTAAGGCGATCAAATTTGGCCAAAATACCCCCACACAAGGGTAAAAATCACTAATTTTTTTTTCTTAAACCGGCAGTGGCATCATTGCTCATAACCGGTTCAATTCAATCCGTCACGACACAGATACCTTACTTCTTAACGAGAATTCAGATCAACCATATTAATACAGGCATATTTTGTGAGATCAATCAGACAGCATCGTCAGCCATTTCTAAGGAATTTTTGTAATGTAATTGGACGAGTTCTTGTTTCTGTGATCGTTTTTCTTGCTGTATTTGTGGCTGCTATGTCTTATTGATGCTGTCTTTATCGTTTCTAACACAAACGATATTCTTACATTATTACTATTTTTTAGGGTGCTATTATTGATGTAGTTGTTGCTATTGTGTGAATGATGACAAAGGAATGTGTGGGCACAGTTTGGGACCGGCTGAGAAAAATCAATAGGTTAAGCGGACCTCAATTAGAAGATTTCTGATGGCAGGAAGTGACTGTAAAAGAATTATGATAGCAGGAAGTGACTGTAGAATACTTCTGATGGCAGGGAATGACTGTAGAATACTTCTGATGGAGAAAGTGACCGCAGAGAACTTCTGACAGCAGGAAATGACTGCAGATAACCTCTAATGGCAGAAAGTAAATGTAGAAGACTTGATCCTATGTATCCAAGAATATTTGATTAGAAGAAGTGGGCGCCATTCTATAAAATCTAAAGTACACATACAATTATACAAATGATGAAATTAGATGAATTATGGGGTGCTCCTTGAATTAGATCAAGGATGTTGTGCACATGTATTTGTGTCACTGTCTTTTAAGTACACAAGTAATTTTGGCATTGATGATTTAGTGCACATGTAATTGTGGAAGTGCCTTCTTAGCACAAATGTAATTGCGTTATTGCTGACCTAGTGCACATTTAATTGTGTCAGTGCTGTAATAATGGATACACTCAACTGTGGAGATCGGAGCACGTATGTAATTGTGGACACACTCAAGTGTGGAGATCGGAGCACCTATATAATAATGGACACACTCAAGTGTGGAGATCGGAGCACCTATGTAATAATGGACACACTCAAGTGTGGAGATCGGAGCACCTATATAATAATGGACACACTCAAGTGTGGAGATCGGAGCACCTATGTAATAATGGACACACTCAAGTGTGGAGATCGGAGCACCTATGTGCATGACCGGAGTACAATGATGATGATCTGACGACTAACTAACTTGTTCACCGTCTGTAATACGAAAAACGCCATATATGCACATACATACACGCACACTAGCGCACACACTCACGCATACTCACACACGCATTTATATATATAAATATACTGCTCATAGAAAAATGAAGAGAAACACTACAGCAGCGAAACTAGAACCATATATACTACTATCGGAAATAGAAAATGCAATAAACAAAGCACCAATGAACAAGGCAGCAGGCTCTGATAACATACAAACAGAACTTATCAAAGCAGCAGCAGAGAGCGGTAAAAAATGGCTACACAGACTTTTTAATGTAATGTGGAAAAAAACAAGAGACACCAGAAGACTGGAGGAACGCGATAATTATTCCCATATGGAAGAAAAAAGGCAGTAAGAGAGACTGCACAAAATACAGAGGGATATCTTTACTAAGCCACACAGGAAAAATTTTTAACAAAATATTAGAGCAACGGGGGTGCAAAGGGAACGCATTGCTCTAGGCGGACCCAGGGTTAGCAGATAACCAAGATCCCAAATGTACCTCCACGTGGTTCACCCTGGAAACAGAAATACAGCAGCTCGTGCTGATTCTGGCCAAATCATTTGGGGATCGTGTCCGAGAATGTGGAGGTAGCAGATGGAAAGAGATTTGACTGCACAAGAGACAGACAATATCTCCGACACCACCAGCATCACCACATATAGCAACACTGTCGACATACAGTGAAGCTAGTCAGTCCAGTCCGAACATTGGAGGGGCGGCCAATGTAAAATGCACGTAAAAGTAAATGCATGGCGAGAGACACATATGTTTCATACAGAGTACAATGAAACAATGAAAGGGCAGAACAGCGCTAGAGGGCAGCGCGAACTGCAAATAGAAAGTGAGAAGTCCCTAGGAAAAAGAACTACAAGCTCCGTCAGCTCGAGACGGGCTTCTAGTTACCAGAGTTCCTAACAGGCAGAGACCCAGGCCCATCCATCGGCGTTTGGTAAAGCAAAAGACCTAACCCAACTCTAATGTCGAGCCTTCCTAAACCGGAAATATGCTTGCAAAGAGAAAGGGTTCTGTACCCGATGGGTGTAGGCAAGAAAGGGACAACGATGGTAGTCGTGGCCCAACTCTACTGTCAAGGTTTCCTACACCGGAAGTACACTTGCAGAGAGAAAGGGTTCCGTACTCGATTCGCTCAGGCACAAAAGGGACAACGATTTAGCCCTGGCCCAACTCTACTGTCAGGTTTTCCTACACCGGAAATACACTTGAAGAGAGAAAGGGTTCAGTACCTGATGGGCTCAGGCGCTATTGGGACAAGGACGCTCAGCTCGAGAACGCCTTGCTCCCAAACGCGTGGTGTGAGACTCGAACTTGGACAAGGGGTACACGATGTCGGTGAATGACACCTCGGCTAAGAGGGCGAAAGAGCCAGTGTCCAACTCCTCTGATGAGTTCTTCCCCTTAAGGAACCAGGCTCACGGATGAGAAACGGTTCGGTACCCAATGGGCACAGGCACAGCACGTCCAATTACACGAGGCAAGTTCATAGACAGTGGAACACCTCGTTCGAGTTAGACGAGAGCAAAACATCGTCTGGGCGAAGAGTCTCCGCTACGCGTGCCTGGAGACAGATATAGAGGCTGTCACAGGCTAAGGGTAGCCCACCCGAATTGTCAAGGCATGCCGAAATCGGATGTGCTAGGCCTACAAGGCGCATAACGGTGGCACAACGTAATCACGCTCCCGGCGGAAATCGCACGGATATCCGTGATGGTTACAATGGAGCGAACGAAAAACAAACAAACAAAATTAGAGCAACGACTACGAACATATATTGAACCACAACTTCAAAACACCCAAATGGGCTTCCGTAAGAACAAAAGCTGTACGGATGCTATCTTTACACTTAGACAACTAACAGAAAGAGCAACAGAAAACAACAAAGAATTATATATCGCATTCGTAGACCAAGAAAAGGCATTCGACAGAGTAGACAGACAACAACTATGGAAAACACTATCAATATACGGAGTACCAGAACATTTAATCAACATATGCAAGGGCATTTATGCAAATAGCCAATGTGCAGTAAGAACAAATGCAGGTGTGTCCAATAAGTTCCAAATCCAATCAGGAGTTCGCCAGGGGTGTGTCCTATCCCCTCTACTTTTTATAACATATATCGACCACATCTGTAAACTAACAAGTACCAACGAAGAAGATAACATAAAAGACAAATTGAACGAACTACTCTTTGCAGACGACCAAGTACTAATAGCGGCATCAGAAGAACAATTGCAAGACCATATGAACAGACTCCACACAACATGTAAAAAATTCAACATGAAGATCAATATTGAAAAGACCGAAATAATGGCAATAGCAAAGAAAGAAAGAAATATCACCATCTCCATCGATGATAAACACCTTAAACAAGTAAATGAGTTCACTTACTTAGGAAGCATTATATCGAGTGAAAGGAAAACCAGTAAAGAGATACAAAATAGATGCAACAAAACATACCAGATCCTAGGACAGATGACACGCATTTTCAAGAACAAAAATGTAAACATAGACACTAAAGTTGCATTATACAAGACTATTATTATTCCATCACTATGCTACCAGTGCCAAACCTGGACAATGACAGCACAAGACAAAAGAAAAATAGTGACAACAGAAATGACATGTCTACGAAGAATACTCGGAGTGTCATTAAGAGATAGAATTAGAAACGATAACATCAGACAGATAACCAAAACAATACCAGTATTGGAACACATCAAAAGACAGCAGATGAAGTGGTTTTCACACGCTTCCAGACTACCGACATATAGCATGCCACAGATGGCCATGACACATAGACATAACGGTTATAAAGCCAGAGGCAGACCATGTAAAAGATGGATCACAGAAATCAAAGAAGCCACAGGAACAAGCTTACAAACAGCGCACAAGAAGGCCATCTCCAGAGAACTCTTCCACCCCTGACGCTGCAAGGCAAACAAGGGACACAGCGTATAGATAGATAGATAGATATATATATATATATACGTACATGCGGACATATATACATATGTACGTACACGTACATACATACATGCATGCATACGAAAGCATATTCAAATGATTTCATATGTAGTCACTCTGTTGTACCCCACCCAAAACGTTTGGCGTCCTCCACCCACACTCTGGGCAATGTATTTCCTGTGAGGCCATTACAGCCCACGCCCAAAAGCAGTTATTTCGATGAAAAATGTTGATTCTGGACAAACAGTCTAGTAATAAACATACAAGAATTACACATAGTAACATCACATCGCTCGAACTGGAGCGCTCTAGTTTCTGCCTATACACTTTATTATGCGCTGAATGAACACAGACAAACCAGACCAGGTCCACCACGAGGTCCAAAACCAGACAGATAGATAGATATTTAGACAGTCAATTAATAGGTCACAATCAAGATTCTTCACAATGTAAATCATTTCGAAATATTCTTGCACACTTACAAAAAGAACGATAAACGTTGGAGTAAAACAAATTCCTTGTCAGTGATGTTCCGGTATCTGATGAAATCACGACGCTTCATTGTCTCTGCGCCAGGATTACAATTCGTCATCATCCAGCCATTATCATAACGACGATATGGACGGAGTCTTCGCAAACATATTCATAGAATTTGCTGTCTTTACAAAATAATTTAGTCTCCTTATTTATAACTGTCATATTCACACGCTACTCCAAAAACTAGCGCGCACAGAGTCTTCATCAAATTGTGAAATTCAGAAATAATTGGTTGGCCACACGCAAAAAAATACGTCATGCTTCTTTACAACTAAATGCGGTTAAAATGAACAATAATTTTAACAAAGAAAAAAAATAGAAGATTTACTGTAACTACGGCAAGATGGCATTGTTTTTACTACAAATACTGAAAATAGGCGTTTCTGGCAGACTGACATTTAGGAAAATATAATATTTTTAAAATTCAATCTTTTATTTTTTTCCTCTGATTTTTGTGTAGAACTAGAAGCCACACAAATTATTTACTGATTCAAGTAGAAAATGTGCTTGCTGTGGTTACAGACCGGCAGGTTTAGTTAATGAATTTTCAACTTTTTAACAATCCGACATATTGTCAATGCTGAGATAAATATTGATGTACTAGGAAATATATGAATGATTTAAGTTAATGTCTGATATTTTTGTTTTTTACTTTGTAAATGTAGTTCTGCATGATTGCTTTCGAATGTCACTCAAAGTTGACTGAATATTGCGAGGTTTATCTTGGTGGTTGAATAAACTTAAGTTCGTCTTGTGGGTAGATAAACGTTAGGCGTCATGGCGAGGACGCTGAGATAAGCGATGGGGGAGTCTGATAATCATGGCTGTCTGGTCATGACAATGTTCTATGTCGTGAGGTAATTATATGACGATGTTTCACGCATGCGCAGAGTTTCTGTACTTGATGGCTCATTTGTATCGATATTGGTAGTATTAGTTTATGGTAAAAACGATTACTTCTATCGACGACTACTATACAGCATAAATATAATTGTTGGAACATGTTTATTGATTCAGATTAATGACACCGTTCAATTTTGCTTAATAAAACATGTGCTAACTGGCAAACACAGGTAGCTGTTACAAGAATCTCATTTACTGGACACATTAGGTCAGATTCTACTGGACACATCACGTCAAAATTTGGTGGACACATTGATCAGATTCTAGTGGATACATCGTGTCAGATTTTAATGGACACACTATGTCATTATCTGGTGGACACATCACGTCAAATTCTAGTGGACACATTATGTCAGTATCTAGTCGACACATTGCGTCAGATTCTAGTGGACACAGCAATAACATGTTTAGAGGCAGAAGTTATTTTTTGACAAACACATTGGTCAAACAATAGTGGACAGAATCTTGAACCGTTTAGATATAATTGTCTAACTTTATTGTCTGTAGTGCAAGGTATTTATTCATAGTTCAAATTTGCTCCACAAAACTGTAAGAAATTTGCACAGGACCGACGTATAATGATTATTTGCGTACAATGATGGCTCTTTAGTCGAAACGGCGTCTACATTTTATGATTATTATTAGTATGTTTTATACTTAATATTGACCATACTGCCTTCATATTTTAATTCCTTCATTATATTGTCCCGTGTTGCCCAGCCCTCTCACATCAGTTACGTTGGGTTTATTTATCACATCATTGATTTATCTACACAGAAGATATATCTCAGTTATAGGTCAACATACACTGCCTGACACAAGTAATACGAGTGACAAAAAGTGTACTCAAAATCAATATTCTAAACTAAAGATTATATAGTTAGTTAGTTAGTCTTCTGATGTTCTAAAGCCTTGAACAGATAAAGTGTTCTCTTCACCCTAATGTCATCAGTTCTTGTCTGGCTTCTTCTTTTGACTTATAGCATTCTTTGTAGACATATAACCATATTTCTGGTGACAGACGGTTAGAAACTAACCAGTATCACTGTAGTTTGTCGGCATGAATAGAACAGACATTCCCATGACAAGATCTGAATATTCGCGCTCGATTTGATATGTTGCAGAAGAATTATGATAACATATCATTGAATTGTGTTTCATTGTTTCTGAGTGTTGTTCTTCTGATCTGTGAGCCATTGAGTTTATAAATGTCTTCTGATCTGTGAGCCATTGAGTTTATAAATATCTTCTGATCTGTGAGCCATTGAGTTTACACATGACTTTAGGCCCTGACAGAGAGCATAGATTAGCAACACATTTTACCTTCCATGCATGTCGTAAGAAACGACTAAGTAGGTTATGGGGTTGAACTGGTTGTTCCATCTCATATATGGTCATAGTGACCCTAAAGATCATACTGAAGTCGGATATATCAGGCTTATATTTTAGCACAGGTGTAAACCATGACACAATGCATTCCGTTCTCTGCACTACATCCTGCTAATATATAGAAGTTGAGAGAGAACGCAGAACAAGACGACGAACAGAAGTTGAACTCTGGTTAAATGCTAGAGATTATTTCTCTCCTTTACTCGTGTTGTGTGTCACGTTGAAATGTTTACTTTACTCGTGTTGTGTGTCACGTTGAAATGTTTACTTTACTCGTGTTGTGTGTCACGTTGAAATGTTTACTTTACTCGTGTTGTGTGTCACGTTGAAATGTTTACTTTACTCGTGTTGTGTGTCACGTAGAATGTTTACTTTACTCGTGTTGTCTGTCACATAGAAATTTTTACTTTACTTGTGTTCTGTAGAACGTAAAAGAAATTTTTCCTTTATTTTTTGTGTGTGTCACGTAGAAATGTTTCTTTTCTTGTGTTGTGTGTCACGTAGATATGTTTCTTTTCTTGTGTTGTGTGTCACGTAGAAATGTTTCTTTTCTTGTGTTGTGTGTCACGTAGGATTGTTGATTAAATAAAAATGTATGAGATGGCGAGAAATGTATGAGTTGGAGACACATGTATACACAGAAACCAATTAATGAACACATTTCTTTTCATTTTCATGAGAACTCCATTCGCAACAGAAGCAGAGAATATCTGATCTTCATTATTGTGTCTGCTTGAACATGAAGCCCTACATGAACTTGTGGGTTGCAGCTATAGCCATGATGTTAACAGCGGACGGAGCCAAGAAAGCGAAAAAGGATCGCAGTAAGTAGACACACGATGATGATTATCTAACAATCCCTTTTGCTGTTAGCAGGTAGTTCTTGACACATGATGATGATGTCATATGTTAGACTGTCTGAGATAAGCACTTGGTCTTTTCATCTGTGAAACTCAGATTACTCATGATGCCACTGACAACCTCAGATGTCAGGATGTGCAAGGACTGTGTCAATGGACTCATTTAATGATGTGCAAGGAGTGTGTCAATGGATATATGTAAGGATGTGCAAGGAGTGTGTCCATGAATACATGTAAGTATGTGCACAGAGTGTGTCAATGAATGCTTGTAAGGATGTGCAAGGAGTGTGTCAATGGATGCATGCAAGGAGTGTGTCAATGGATGCATGTAAGGATGTGCAAGGAGTGTTTCAATGCATGCATGCAATGATGTGCAAGGAGTGATTCAATGCATGCATGCAATGATGTGCAAGGAGTGTATCAATGGATTTATGCAAAGATGTGCAAGGAGTGTGTCAATGAATGCATGTAAGGATGTGCAAGGAGTGTTTCAATGGATGCATGTAAGTATGTGCAAGGAGTGTGTCAATGGATGCATGTAAGTATGTGCAAGGAGTGTGTCAATGGATATATGTAAGGATGTGCAAGGAGTGTGTCAATGGATATATGTAAGGATGTGCAAGGAGTGTGTTCATGAATACATGTAAGTATGTGCACAGAGTGTGTCAATGAATGCTTGTAAGGATGTGCAAGGAGTGTGTCAATGGATGCATGCAAGGAGTGTGTCAATGGATGCATGTAAGGATGTGCAAGGAGTGTTTCAATGCATGCATGCAATGATGTGCAAGGAGTGATTCAATGCATGCATGCAATGATGTGCAAGGAGTGTATCAATGGATTTATGCAAAGATGTGCAAGGAGTGTGTCAATGAATGCATGTAAGGATGTGCAAGGAGTGTTTCAATGGATGCATGCAAGGATGTGCAAGGAGGGTTAATGAATACATATTTAGTCCTCAAAGGAAGACAGTTCAGTCCTAACGTATTCCATGACTATGATGACCTTCAAGAAGTTTAGCATACACGCCTGGGTCAACTATTCCACGATTTTTCTATTAATTAGTCAACAGAGCATCATAAAGGCAGGATGGACACCGACATAATGGCAGGCTGGACACCGACATAATGGCAGGCTGGATACCGACATAAGTGCTCAAATATTACATTCAGTATACCCTTCAACATGTGGAAACTGACTGTCCTTCAACATCTGGAAACTGACTGTGCTTCAGCATGTGGAAACTGACTGTCCTTCAACATCTGGAAACTGACTGTCCTTCAGCATGTGGAAACTGACTGTCCTTCAGCATGTGGAAACTGACTGTCCTTCAGCATGTGGTAACTGACTGTCCTTCAGCATGTGGTAACTGACTGTCCTTCAGCATGTGGTAAATGACTGTCCTTCAACATGTGGTAACTGACTGTCCTTCAGCATGTTGTAAATGACTGTTCTTCAGCATGTGGTAAATGACTGTTCTTCAGCATGTGGTAAATGACTGTCCTTCAGCATGTGGTAACTGACTGTCCTTCAGCATGTGGAAACTGACTGTCCTTCAGCATGTGGAAACTGACTGTCCTTCAACATGTGGTAACTGACTGTCCTTCAGCATGTTGTAAATGACTGTTCTTCAGCATGTGGTAAATGACTGTTCTTCAGCATGTGGTAAATGACTGTCCTTCAGCATGTGGTAACTGACTGTCCTTCAGCATGTGGAAACTGACTGTCCTTCAGCATGTGGAAACTGACTGTCCTTCAGCATGTGGTAACTGACTGTCCTTCAGCATGTGGTAAATGACTGTCCTTCAACATGTGGTAACTGACTGTCCTTCAGCATGTGGTAACTGACTGTCCTTCAGCATGTGGAAACTGACTGTCCTTCAGCATGTGGTAAATGACTGTTCTTCAGCATGTAGTAAATGACTGTTCTTCAGCATGTGGTAAATGACTGTTCTTCAGCATGTGGAAACTGACTGTCCTTCAGCATGTGGTAAATGACTGTCCTTCAGCATGTGGTAAATGACTGTCCTTCAGCATGTGGTAACTGACTGTCCTTCAGCATGTGGAAACTGACTGTCCTTCAGCATGTGGTAAATGACTGTTCTTCAGCATGTGGTAAATGACTGTTCTTCAGCATGTGGTAAATGACTGTCCTTCAGCATGTGGTAAATGACTGTTCTTCAGCATGTGGTAAATGACTGTTCTTCAGCATGTGGAAACTGACTGTCATTCAGCATGTGGTAAATGACTATTCCGGGTCTGTGTTTGTTGATAAATCTTCTTATTCTTCTTGTGATCCACTCATTTCTTGCTACACCGGACTTCACTTACAATCCCATGTTCTGATGTGAAGAGTTACTTACAATCCCAAGTTCTAGTGTGAAGAGTTACTTACAATCCCAGGTTCTGGTGTGAAGAGTTACTTACAATCCCAGGTTCTGATGTGAAGAGTTACTTACAATCCCAGGTTCTGGTGTGAAGAGTTACTTACAATCCCATGTTCTAGTGTGAAGAGTTACTTACAATCCCAGGTTCTGGTGTGAAGAGTTACTTACAATCCCAGGTTCTGGTGTGAAGAGTTACTTACATTAACAGGTTCTGGTGTGAAGAGTTACTTACAATCCCAGGTTCTGATGTGAAGAGTTACTTACATTAACAGGTTCTGGTGTGAAGAGTTACTTACAATCCCAGGTTCTGATGTGAAGAGTTACTTACAATCCCAGGTTCTGATGTGAAGAGTTACTTACAATCCCATGTTCTAGTGTGAAGAGTTACTTACAATCCCAGGTTCTGGTGTGAAGAGTTACTTACAATCCCAGGTTCTGGTGTGAAGAGTTACTTACATTAACAGGTTCTGATGTGAAGAGTTACTTACAATCCCAGGTTCTGGTGTGAAGAGTTACTTACAATCCCATGTTCTAGTGTGAAGAGTTACTTACAATCCCAGGTTCTGATGTGAAGAGTTACTTACAATCCCATGTTCTAGTGTGAAGAGTTACTTACAATCCCAGGTTCTGGTGTGAAGAGTTACTTACAATCCCAGGTTCTGGTGTGAAGAGTTACTTACATTAACAGGTTCTGATGTGAAGAGTTACTTACAATCCCAGGTTCTGGTGTGAAGAGTTACTTACAATCCCAGGTTCTGGTGTGAAGAGTTACTTACATTAACAGGTTCTGGTGTGAAGAGTTACTTACAATCCCAGGTTCTGGTGTGAAGAGTTACTTACAATCCCAGGTTCTGGTGTGAAGAGTTACTTACAATCCCATGTTCTAGTGTGAAGAGTTACTTACATTAACAGGTTCTAGTGTGAAGAGTTACTTACAATCCCAGGTTCTGGTGTGAAGAGTTACTTACAATCCCAGGTTCTGGTGTGAAGAGTTACTTACAATCCCATGTTCTAGTGTGAAGAGTTACTTACATTAACAGGTTCTAGTGTGAAGAGTTACTTACAATCCCAGGTTCTGGTGTGAAGAGTTACTTACAATCCCATGTTCTAGTGTGAAGAGTTACTTACAATCCCAGGTTCTGGTGTGAAGAGTTACTTACAATCCCAGGTTCTGGTGTGAAGAGTTACTTACAATCCCAGGTTCTGGTGTGAAGATTTACTTACAATCCCAGGTTCTAGTGTGAAGATTTACTTACAATCCCAGGTTCTAGTGTGAAGATTTACTTACAATCCCAGGTTCTAGTGTGAAGAGTTCACAACAAACTTTGATGGAAAAATCATTGACTTTTTTTTCTGCACAATTTTATACGACCGATGACTAATATAAAATAATTTGTTTTTTAAATGCAAGACATAAATTAGTGAGATTCCGTGACGGAGTGGTTAGTGAGACAGTATCACAAACCCAACTCGTCTAAACCTGTTGCTGGTTCGTCGTGTAGAATGCAGTTTTCTACAGAATTGGCAATGTTAGGGAATATTGTCACTAGTGTTTCAAAATTGCAATTTATTATTTTTAACGTGGACCTTTGCAGAGCTTTGTACTCTACTTCCTCAACACACACTCTTAATCTCCTGCTTTATATCTCTTGTAGCAGGACAATGTCCCCTTTCTTGTAGCAGGACAATGTCCCCTTATCTTGTAACAGGACAATGTCCCCTTTCTTGTAGCAGGACAATGTCCCCTGTCTTGTAGCAAGTCTATGTCCCCTTTCTTGTAGCAGGACAATGTCCCCTTTCTTGTAGCAGGACAATGTCCCATTTCTTGTAGCAGGACAATGTCACCCTTTCTTGTAGCAGGACAATATCCCCTCTCTTGTAGCAGGACAATGTCCCCCTATCTTGTAGCAGGACAATGTCCCCCTTTCTTGTAGCAGGAAAATGTCCCCCTATCTTGTAGCAGGACAATGTCCCCCTATCTTGTAGCAGGACAATGTCCCCCTATCTTGTAGCAGGACAATGTCCCATATCTTGTAGCAGGACAATTTCCCCCTATCTTGTAGCAGGACAATGTGTCCCCCTCTCTTGTAGCAGGACAATGTCCCCTATCTTGTAGCAGGACAATGTTCCCCTATCTTGTAGCAGGACAATAGTCCTACTATATTCGCTGTAGGATGTAGTCATTCATGGTTATTCACCGAGACATTGATCGTCGGCGGAGAATAGATATGAAACATTACTAATCAAATTACCTGTGCCAAGGATAACCCACAGCCAATCTGAAACATGTAGGGTGACTTAACACTCAGCAAACATGATATTGATAGCATATTATAGTTAGAAAGCGAGAAAATTAGCATTTTATTGTTGTAGTAATTTTAAAAGTAATATTTGCGTTTAAAATGATGCCATTACGCGGCACTGTGGCGTAGAAGTGCAGCGGGCGTCTCAGATGGCCAATGTACCAGGTTCGAATCCCAGCGCAATAGTGTATCCGGGCTATTCAGCAATAAATGACATCCTACTTAACATATGTGTACTGTCCATAAAATCACTACAGTCAAAAGTAATGGGTAGATTGCTAGGTGCTCAATAGGTAATGCTACAAGTGGGATGGCGTTGTTTTCTGAGTGTAGGTGCACAGTTGCCTGCTGCATACATATTATAAATACTACGTAGGGGTCACATTGTCGCGATCTCACAGGCAAAATCCACTTGACCATTCTATTGTTTGATATATATATAAAGAATCCTGGACGCTCAGCAGAACAGTGAAAGGTTATAATGAAGCAACAGAGATGTGGTTTTGTAGAAGAATGTTAAGAACACCATGGACAAATAAAAAGAGTAATGAAGATTACTTGAAATAAGTTAATTGAAACAGGAAGCTGCTTACCCGAATCAGAAAGAGACAGGCCACATTGTGTGTATATATCATGATAAATTGACAAACAGAACTTCACTGTAACAACAGGCAAATTGAAGGGCAAGAGAGGTAGAGGAAGACCAATAGAGAAGATGCTTGACAACCTAGCACTGTGGCATGGGAGAACATTGGTTTCGGAAATAATTAACAGAACACGAAATAGAAGGCCGTGTAAAGGCATGATAAACAACACCATACGTCGTATATATGCAGCGTTCAAATATATAATAAACAGGCAAAAGCAACATTCAGAAAAATGAAAAGTATATTATATAATATAACCTTGCCAACAGCGATGAGGAAGAAAGATTTGCAGTGTTACATAACTCATATTCTAACATATGGATGCGAGTCTTGGACAATAAATAAACAGAAAAGTGGGAAATTAGAGTCAGTACTGATGTAGTTGTACAGAAGAATGCTGAGAATACCATGGACTGCCAGAAAAACTAATGTAGAGATGTTGAAAGAGTCAAATGTTAAACAGACCTTAATCAACAGTATAAGAAAAAGATAATCTTTATTTTTTGACCACTTCATGAGAAATGGAGGTTTGGAGAACATAGTCACAACAGGCAAGATTGAAGGCAACAGAGACAGAGGGCGACAACGTGAGAAAATGTTAGACAACATGACACGGCAGGTAAACAACAATGATCTGAATACATAATGCTGGAGATAGAGTGTATATATATATATGTCTAAACACTGATATATATATATATAGACACACAGGGCGGCCCCTAACAAATTGCGGGGCCCTATGCGAAACGGATTGTGCGGGGCCCAGTCTGGGTAGGGAAGAGGATAATAAAATAAATTATAATATGAATGTATGGGCCTATGAAAGTGCGGGGCCCACTGCGGCTGCATAGGTTGCAGTGGTCTAAGACCGGCCCTGTATATATATATGTATATGTACACTCGCACACATATAAACTAAAAGGGAGTTTACTCTTAAAAATATAGAAGGTTTAATGTGAAAGATTACAAAGTTAACTCTCTTAGATCATCCCTAGATATGGTCATGTCTATATCGGTTGGGAAATCGATGGGATGGTATCGAACGAAGTATGTACTATCATTGTTCGGGACGAATCCTTTACACCTTCATACGGAACCAGACTAGTCGGTCTATATTTTCTGCAGCAAAGACAGTTCTTCTTAGAGACATCAAGTCTGTCCCTTAACTAGAGACAACTTTTGTATGTACATCACGGAAACGAGGAAAATATTAAAAATAATCAAAACAGATGACCAGTCATACAAGAAGACACACGTGTAACAATGCAATGGAAATTTTCTGTGGCGAAATCTCCAATCAAATAGAATATTGTTTGTGTTTGAATCTGCGCTTTGTAAATGTTACAAGGAGAAATAATTCTACAGACTACCACTGCAGAAATCTGCCACTAAATAATAGACACTGCCTCTAATTACATAACTCTTGTAGAGTAATTAAAATAGTGAAGGGCATCAGGATTCCGTAGAACTAGTTCTAATATTGACTTTAACTTTTGGTGTCTGAACATATCTGGCACACTTGTTTCTGCATACAAATTTTGTTTGTGACAGAATTATGTTTGTTTATCTGCCGAAATGATCAATTCTGTCAACATTCGTGTTTCTTTATTTGATAAATTTTCTTTTCGGACACGACTGTTGCCTCATCCATCTTTCCGATTTTTCCAAGCCTCTAATTTAAGTATTCGGAAATTGTGTGTCTTGCTTCATTCCCTGGGGTCAGCTGTGATCGATCCCTGGGGTCAGCTGTGATCGATCCCTGGGGTCAGCTGTGATCGATTTGTGTGGGTGGAATTCATATCTTCTATCAGACAACTATGTACAGACTATCTGCAATCAAATTTATCTGCTGCCACGGACGTGCTGGCGTCTACGGTAATGCGAGAACATGCAGATTTGTGTGCAATACCTCTAAGAAATAAATAGACAACAAACTGGATTTGAACCAGATCCGCTCAGCTAGCACCTATTTGCTTCAAAACGTCAGTCCACACGTGTTCCGTATTCCACCACACAGCATCTCTAACAAATGTGCGATTTTAGTCCAGACTTCCAACGTGTATATACATTTACGCTACTATAAATATCGACAGACCAATCGGCACACAGACCAGAGCAACACATACACACACTGCACAGATATGTAAATTCTTGGAGAACTACAAACATTTAATTTTAATATATGTCATAGGCCTCAGTATTATAAAACCGAGCTAAGCCTACTTGTAAACACAACAAATAAACATAAATCCTCGACGTTTCTGTATTAGGGGCCTATACTATCCAATGCAACTATAGAGTTGAATTTAACATTTGTTAATGCATCTATAGAGTGGAATTTAACATTTGTTAATGCATCTATAGAGTTGAATTTAACATTTGTGATTGAGTCATAATTGCAATATCGTCTGAAAACTACACAACCACATCCATCATGAGAAAAGTGGTAGAGGAATGATTGCTGTACACATTTGGTAGTTTACTGAAATGTCAGTTGACACTGCTCCTCGCATATTCCCTAAGCACATTGCCTAAGATAAGAATGTGTATTCTAAGAATCTAATTAGTTACACTACTAAACAACTTACTTGTCCAATTTGCTTGTCCAGTCACTGGTAGGCAATGATGCTGGTGATAGAGAAATACTTAGAAGAGATAAGGCTGCCGTATTATGGGCAGTTGAAGTTTTGCTACAGAATGAGAAAGCTTTCAGTAAACTGAAAGTGATAACGCATTCGTAAAAAGAATGACAGAAATGGGAGTCACCAGGGTTGTTGGATGAAACTGTGTCTTCTTTAAAACGATATGAAGGTCATATCATCAAGATGTAACTTAAGTGTATGCCTGTATAATCTTGGTTGACTGCTGGGACGGAGAGCGGAGCCATTAAGCATATATACTAATTGTTCACGTACTATGATGTAGGTTTCTAGTTCAGGATCATGGCAGGATTCTGAGACTGCTATACAATTGTCAGCTGCATGCAAACACAGAAATTGATGTCACACAAAGGCAATGACTATGGGTATTCAGTATTCAAGGTGAAATACATTGAACACTCTGCGGACATAGTGAGGAGTAATGTCATCAAGCGATCCACAGGAACAGCCAACGAGCGTTTTTTCAACATGTGCTGGAAAAGTAGAGCACATATCGGCGTGTACGGAGTGCGATGATACCAGTTCATAATCAATCATCTTTTCAATCATTGTTAGTTTCTGATCTGATTGTCTGCTATACATGATCAATTCTGTTAGTTTCTGATCTGATTGTCTGCGATACATGATCAATTCTATTAGCTAGTTAGTTAGTTAATTAATTAGTTGGTCATCAGATTGTCATCACATAATTGCAGTCGAGGTGTGTGAGATGTCTAAGAGGGCAGTACCTCTGACTTTGTGCTTCTGTATAGGGTGTCAGGGAGGTAGTAACCTTGACTTTGTGCTTCTGGTGGGGTGTCAGGGAGGGTAACATCCCTGACTTTGTGGTTCTGTGTGGGGTGTCAGGAAGGGTAGTAATTCTGACTTTGTGCTTCTGTGTGGGGTGTCAGGGAGGGTAACATCCCTAACTTTGTGGTTCTGTGTGGGGTGTCAGGGAGGGTAACATCCCTGACTTTGTGGTTCTGTGTGGGGTGTCAGGGAGGGTAACATCCCTGACTTGTGGTTCTGTGTGGGGTGTCAGGAAGGGTAGTAATTCTGACTCTATTGTTATCATGCTACTTTGGTGTAGTTCTAACGTCCCTGATCTCCAGGTGGACATTCATCTCTCACCTGTGGCTCCCAGTAGTTGCAACCATACAGAAGCGTTAGCACCATGTACGTGACAGTACGGCACATCAGGTGAGAGTACCATGTATTTCCGGCTCAGAGATAAATGTAAGACATAACTGCTCGAGCATTTGAAGATTGGATATGGCTGACAGCGCGGATGAAACATCTGATGTTCAAAATTCTGGAAGGTACTTGACAGCAGAGCGCTATGATAGCAACAGGTTTTGTGAGGAACACAGAGCAATCGGGTCATGAACTGCATCCTAGTACACCTCCCGTCGTCTTAACCTGCCACTAGAACACCGTAGGATAAGGAAGAGAGAGCCGGTTCAACAAATAACGCAACATTTCCGCACTTGAAATAAAGGTTTGCGCTAGTCAAAACCCAGCTACCACCATCATTCATCATCATCCCGAGTAAGTTGCATGATCGTCATTGACTACGACGATCGACTCACATCATATAATTGCACATTGAACACATCATTAGGTAACCAGATCTTTCATCTGAGAACATCAGCAACTAAATTACAACTAACATATTCCGTTCTCTATATCAACAACTAAATTACAACTAACATATTCCGTTCTCTATATCAACAACTAAATTACAACTAACATATTCCGTTCTCTATATCAACAACTAAATTACAACTAACATATTCAGTTCTCTATATCAACAACTAAACTACAACTAACAGATTCAGTTCTCTATATCAACAACTAAACTACAACTAACAGATTCAGTTCTCTATATCAACAACTAAACTACAACTAACAGATTCAGTTCTCTATATCAACAACTAAACTACAACTAACAGATTCAGTTCTCTATATCAACAACTAAACTACAACTAACAGATTCAGTTCTCTATATCAACAACTAAACTACAACTAACAGATTCAGTTCTCTATTGCTTGACAAAAAACCTTTTCAATCCACATGAACTCTTATTTCTGGCGACACCAGATTAAAGCGGTGCTCTTGATTGAGTATCATGCGTATTGTCTATGTAATCATGTGTATTGTCTATGTAATCATGCGTATTGTCTATGTAATCATGTGTATTGTCTATGTAATCATGTGTGTTGTCTATGTTATCATGTGTGTTGTCTATGTAATCATGTGTGTTGTGTTTGTGATTTTGCTCAACACTTTCCACTTAATTTTATCGGTTCATTTTTCATGGACCGGTTCACTCATGGACCGATTCACTCATGGACCGGTTCACTAATGTGCGGTTCACTCATGGACCGGTTCACTCATGGACCGGCTCACTCATGGACCGGTTCACTCAAGAGAAATACCTGCTCAATAAAAACACTAACATTTCTTTACCAGAGACAAGCCCGCAATGGAAGCCTTCGTCAATGCCAGCCATGAACAAAAGATCAGAGTTTGTCTACGAAGGAAAAGAAGTCCATCTGGACTGTAGGGCAGAAGCACACCCGAAACCATCTGTTCGATGGCTGAAAGACGGACTTGAACTCAAGAGCCATAATAACGTTGAGGTAAGCCTTTACATGTGAAATTTGTAACAAGTCAGTGTAAACACACGCTCCCTCTTCAATAATTCAGCAATTTTGTTTAATTTGTCTATTTATACCTCAAATCATATAGTGATATTTTCTTTCTTTCTTCTTCTTCTTCTGCGTTTGTTCGGAAACTCCTGTTAGAAATCAGGATGTACCCAGGACAATTACACGCGATGTGATATGTTTACTCTTTAGCTGAGGTAGCCACGCTCTTCAGCGTAACTCATCCGACTTTAGCATGGGTTTCTTGTCATTTTGACCTATAGTGTGGCAGAGGAACCATCACACTAAATCGCTTTAGTGGCTTCTTGCTACATGTATGGTAAGTCACTGTGCTGCCACACAACATTTACGTTAGGTCACTGTGGTGCTATTATGTGATCTCCTTTCAGTTCCCTAAGTTGATGCGTACATTATAATGTGTTGATCATGTCTAGCCTTAACGAACTGGGAAAGTTACAGATGCCATTTCAAGTAGCTTTTAATCGTCCACATTTTACCAAATGTTTCCTGAAGTAGCTTTAGTCTCTGAGGATCAGAGAAAACCAAAACGTTGAGTTAGTCTGCTCATACTTCAAGAGTTTTTACGGCATCGCATGACGTCTGACATCTAAGTACATAATGGGCACCAGTTTCCTGATGGTGTCTACATAGCCGACACTGAAGTATCTTGTAGGAATGAGGGTTCTCAACCATTTCAGACGGAGAGCACTGCAATATGTAAAACGGTACTATGATCGCAGTCCAACTACCGTTGTCCCAAATACCGCCTACCTGTGTTATTTTTTCCATATCCTAACCCTAATCCTGAAATGAGTATTTCAATTAATTATTGATTATGTATTGATATTCTATTGATATCAATTAACCACAAAATACATAGGTAGACACTAATTGGAAACAAGAAAAAAAACAGGGAGTTGTACTGCTTTCATAGTACATGTAATACTTAGTTTTCGAGAATCACCCATACGTAATATTGAGTATGAGAGAACCACCCATACGTAATATTGAGTATGAGAGAGCCACCCATACGTAATATTGAGTATGAGAGAGCCACCCATACGTAATATTGAGTATGAGAGAGCCACCCATACGTAATATTGAGTATGAGAGAGCCATCCATACGTAATAGTGAGTATGAGAGAACCACCCATACGTAATATTGAGTATGAGAGAGCCACCCATACGTAATATTGAGTATGAGAGAGCAACCCATACGTAATATTGAGTATGAGAGAGCCACCCATACGTAATATTGAGTATGAGAGAGCCACCCATATGTAATATTGAGTATGAGAGAGCCACCCATACGTAATATTGAGTATGAGAGAACCACCATACGTAATACTGAGTATGAGAGAACCTCCCATACGTAATATTGAGTATGAGAGAACCACCGATACGTAATATTGAGTATGAGAGAACCACCCATACGTAATATTGAGTATGAGAGAACCACGCATACGTAATATTGAGTATGAGAGAGCCACCCATACGTAATATTGAGTATGAGAGAACCACCCATACGTAATATTGAGTATGAGAGAACCACCCATACGTAATATTGAGTATGAGAGAACCACGCATACGTAATATTGAGTATGAGAGAGCCACCCATACGTAATATTGAGTATGAGAGAACCACCCATACGTAATATTGAGTATGAGAGAACCACCCATACGTAATATTGAGTATGAGAGAACCACCCATACGTAATATTGAGTATGAGGGAACCATTAACATATAATAAGATAAAAGTAAAACTGAAAGTGGAAGTGAAAACTGACTATATAGTTTTCTTTATTGCACGGTATAAGCTCCAGCCAAGATTTCCACCCGCTACCAACAATAGTGAATAGAACACAGTTTGAATTGCAATAAAAACGTATTATCGTATGTGTTCACGAACACTGTTTAAACTCTTAAAAAGTCATCCTATCACCCAACTATCCAAACTTTGTCAGCCTACAAAGTCATCCTACAAATCTTCTAATTCATGACTACAAAGTCATCCTATCCCCAACTCCCTCAAGTCATCATACAAAGTCATGCTACAAAATCAATCTACAAAGTCATCCTAAAAAAGTCATCCAACAAAGTCTTCTTGCAAAATCATCCTACAAAATCATTCTTCAAAGTCATCTTACAAGGTCGTCCTATTCCCTACTCTCTAAAGTCATTTGACAAAGTCATCCTACAAAATCATCATACAACGTCATCCTACAGAGAGAGAGAGAGAGAGAGAGAGAGAGATGGAGAGAGGAAACTATTTCAGATGAAGCGGAATCTAGTCCGAGAGTAAGATATTTGCAATTCAAATTTGTCAGTAGTGTCTCTCAAAGAAAGAGTTCCCACATACTGACATCATTTGCAGGTTCTCCATCTTGATTTCAATGAGCGATTAAAGGCTATTCTAAACAGGAATATACCAAACTGCTCTCTACATACGTTCTCACATATAAACAGTGCACGATCATCAAGTTGTGAAGAGGGGCAGGTAGAACTCACAACACATGAAGAACTAAACATACATTTCAAAAGGGGATATGTCTAGTTTCAGAAATCAATACCGACACTGCAACCTGGATTATGAGAAATTGTGCAGAAATTATTTATTGTATATCCTCCCTTATGTGACTGAGCCGTACTTGTCATTTATTGCTTATTTTATTGCTGTAGCGAATTTACTAAGACACGGAACCGATAACAAATAACTGAACGTCAAGATTATGACTGTTTTTAACGTCAAGATTTCTGACTGTTTTAAACGAAAGTTGAACTTGATATTAACAAACTATTTAAAAATGTATCAGGCTCATACTTCACATTAATTTCTGATATTTCTGTTGTATGTGTACTTTCTAACTTCCAAATATGCTGTTTTAATGATTACAATAATATTATTTACTAATCGCATGCAATCTCCTAATATTTATTCCGAATGTTCATATTTAAACTATTGTATGACAGACCGGGATTATTTATTAAGACTAACTTACACGGGAAGTGGATAAATGACGTCAATAATTATGTTGCAGGTGGGTCTGAAATGTTTGACAGCCGGTGGGTGGCAAGGGTGGGAGCTAACACATTGATCACGTCAATAATACTGTTTGATATACCAATTAAATTGTTTAAATTGAAAACATTGTTCTATGAAAAATGGCACACACCAATATATCTTTTTGCGTTACATTGGTTTATTTGGGGGGGGGGAGTTGATATAATTATTCGGGTGGGGGTGGTCACTGATTTTTAGTTATTGACAAAGGGGAAGGGAGGGCTAAGGTATTGACCACAAAATTGTTGACGTTTTTTATGAACGGACCACAATTGCTGTAACCAATTACTGTAACCAATTACTGTAATCAAGCACTGTAACAAATTACTGTAATCTTCTTCTTCTTCGTTCGTTCTCAAAGTCCAGCAGATTAGCAGGATGTAGTCCAGAGAACGGAATGCGTTGTGTCATGGTTTACAGCATTGCTGCGATATCTGCGCCTTTCGGCCTGACACATCTGACTTTAGCATGGCTTTCGGTCACTGACCCTATATGGGATGGGACAGCCAATACCATCCCATAACCTCCTTAGTCGTCTTTTACGACATGCATGGAATGTAAACAGTGTTGCTATTCTTTGCTCCCCTTTCGGGCCCCGGGCAACACACGGGCGACTGTAATCAAGTGCTGTAACCAATTACTGTAATCAAGTGCTGTAACCAATTACTGTAATCAAGTGATGTAACCAATTACTGTAATCAAGCGCTGTAACCAATTACTGTAATCAAGCACTGTAACCAATTACTGTAATCAAGCACTGTAACCAATTACTGTAATCAAGTGCTGTAACCAATTACTGTAATAAATTGCTGTAACAAATTACTGTAATCATGTGCTGTAACCAATTACTGTAATCAAGTGCTGTAACCAATTACTGTAATCAAGCGCTGTAACCAGTTATGAATAAAAACAGAAGGAAACATGTCTGATATAACCCCTCTACCCAACATTAATCTGTTATCTATTTTTCAGATCAGGAAGTTTAATCTGGTTCTCAAGGATATCAACAATGATACGAGTGGCAACTACACCTGTGTGGTCAGCAACAAACATGGTCAGTTAGAATGGACATTCCACGTCAATGTTCAAGGTTAGATCTTATATGTTTACGTTTAGAACTTATATGTTTATATTTAGATTTCTTCATGTTTATATTTAAATGTTTCAAATCTTGTTTTTCCTATTTCTATATCTCTGTATGTATGTATGTATGTGTGTGTGTGCGTGTGTGAGCGTGCGTTCGAGCGTGAGTGTGCGTGATTGAGAATATGTTAGTGTATGTGCGACTATTTTGTGTGTGTGCAACCGTATGTGTGCGCGCATATGCGTTTACGTGTGTTTGCACGTATGTACATATGCAGATATGCAGGCATATATGTGTGTGCGTATGGTTGCGTGTCTGTATATATATATATATATATATATATATATATATATATATATATATATATATATATATATATATATATATATATATATATATATTGCTAATGTCTTTCCCCAGGTGGTTTGTTATCCACTCTTGCCGTTAAGCGTAGGGGTGATTGGAGCTCGATCTTGCGTTCTAGAGCCAGATGTGTGGCCTCGGCTGTGCTATGACCATGTCTGTTCCGGATCTTCCTGACGTTTTCTATCCATCTTTTCCGTGGTCTTCCTCTGGCTTTGTACCCTGATCTCATTTGGTTATATGCCTGTACAGGAAACTTTTCGTGATGCATTCTCATAATGTGGCCAAACCACTTGATCAGTTCTCTCTCTGTGTAACTTGTTACTCTGTTACTTGTTTTACTCCTATATTGTCTATCTGTATATTTAGTGGGTTAGGTGTTCTGCATATTTTCATAGCTTCCGTCTTTTGTGTATTGATCTTGATGTTGTATTATATATATATATATATATATGGGTGTGTGTGCACCTGTGTTAAAGTCCGTGCGTATGTATATTTATATGTGTTTGCAAGTATTTATATATATGTGTATTGGGTAATACGAGGAAGACCAAAATAAACTTTACGTAGAACTATTGCAAGGGAACGTTTCACCATCGTATTAGAAACAATGAAGATCTAAAGCAAATTGCAATGAAACAAGAGACATGGAAATCTATGACATCCGCCCTATGTGCCGTCTTTGGCCCTGGAGGAATAACTAACTAATATGGGTAATTATGTTTTTAATGCATGTATGTATATATGCATACATATATGTGTGTGTATGTGTATGCGTGTAAAAGGGGGAGGGAGGGATATTACGTCCTGGCGACATAAAAAAAAACCTCTGCGCTTATTCGTATCAAACACCTGCAAATTAAAAGTATGCAGTACTGCGGCCTGAAGTCATCTTCAGCCTGACACATCCCATTTCAGCATAGCTTTTGGGTCACTTTGTACCACTATGGGACAATGAACTTCATCCCATAATTTCCTAAGTCGCCTCCTACTACATACATTTAAGCTAAACAGTATTACTATTATTTTTCTCTTCTCTGTGGCCTGGCAACACTTAGACAATCACTACATTAAATCCACCTAAAAATGAAGACAGTCAACTGTAAAGACCTCTATGAAGAAAGCAAAAATACCTTTATTTCTGATTTTTTTATCATTGTCGCGATTTACGTTGGTCAAAATTTATATACTTGAAGTCGCATATAAAAAAAATCTAAGCCCGATCAACGAAAAGAATGTAAATAATAAAAAAAAATTCAACTTTTCTATAAACAGCTTTTTACTGGATCACGGACATACTAAAAACGTAGGGGATTATATTTCTCAGTAATGAAGGATACACCAACTCATAAACACAGAATGTACAAGATTTGTGGCCCCCATTAATTCTGTCTCAATCATTGAATTATACAAGAAAGAATATCCTTTAATTAATGATGTAGCAAATTTCCTACAGATAAGATCTATGAACTACAGATTTCTTACAGATCAGATCTATGAACTACAGATTTCTTACAGATCAGAACTATGAACTACAGATTTCTTACAGATCAGAACTATGAACTACAGATTTCTTACAGATCAGAACTATGAACTACAGATTTCTTACAGATCAGATCTATGAACTACAGATTTCTTACAGATCAGAACTATGAACTACAGATTTCTTACAGATCAGATCTATGAACTACAGATTTCTTACAGATCAGAACTATGAACTACAGATTTCTTACAGATCAGATCTATGAACTACATATTTCTTACAGATCAGATCTATGAACTACAGATTTCTTACAGATCAGATCTATGAACTACAGATTTCTTACAGATCAGATCTGTGAACTACAGATTTCTTACAGATCAGATCTATGAACTACAAATTTCCTACAGATCAGATCTATGAACTACAGATTTCTTACAGATCAGATCTATGAACCACAAATTTCCTACAGATCAGATCTATGAACCACAAATTTCCTACAGATCAGATCTATGAACTACAAATTTCCTACAGATCAGATCTATGAACTACAAATTTCCTACAGATCAGATCTATGAGCCACAAATTTCCTACAGATCAGATCTATGAACTACATATTTCCTACAGATCAGATCTATGAACCACAAATTCCTACAGATTAGATCTATAAACTACAAATTTCCTACAGATCAGATCTATGAACCACAAATTTCCTACAGATCAGATCTATGAACTACAGATTAAGAAAGGAATTTTCAATGTAAACAATAGTTGTAATTAGGAACCGACATTATTCAACTGCCAGGAAACCTATAGATATTCAGTCACAACTAGCAAATAACGAATTATGTTCATTCACGATGTTTGAATATCCTCTTTATGTGAATGCAGACGTCCAATTCTACTTCCACAATGAGTACCAAAGCCTCAAAATATCATTCCAAATATATACCCATGAGCCTCTCTCATCCTACATGTGTCATTACTAGCGATGCCCAGATGTAACAACCGCTCATGAGCCTCTCTCATCCTACATGTGTCATTACTAACGATGCCTAAATCTAACAGCCGCACATGAAGTAATTTGAGCGCATCCATCTTATCCATCGTCTATTGCAATAATAAAATTAATAATAGTACACATTTTAGGTGCCTGTTTACTGATCCAAAGTTTGTTCATAGTTTGCCCAGTGGGTATTAATCACGTATAGAAATTTTATATTTGAGGCAAGTGATACCGGAAATCGACTTTGCTGGTCCTACTAACATTTCTGACCGAATGTCTTCAGACATCATTTCTTTGATGTCCAAGAAGACATGGCGGTTAACAACGATTTCTATAGAAGTTCAGTAAATCTTAAAGTGTTCCAGAAGTTTTGTGATGAAGTGTATGAACAGCGTTCTCAGTTAGCTTCGGTTGGTTATCTTCCTGGTACGGGGAATTACTCTACGTTTAACCGCTGACGTTAGTTCAATTTGGGAATATCAGAACTTTAAAACTATAAAAAATAATCGATGTTGCAGTTATGGTAATCCAACCACCTCTTTCTCAATTCTCTAACTGTTCGTTTTTAAAATGGAGGGACTCACTAGTCGGTCAAGACGTATACGTAGTAGACAAGGCAGGACCTGGTAATCCTTGAATAGTTTTACACTAGAATGTGTCAAATCGGGGACTATACATGCATTCATAAACCCCGTAACACAAGAATGCCTTTGTTACAACATTAACTTGACGTGTTTGAGTGTAACCTTGGTTACTTAACTCAGGATGGCGTATACGTTTCTCAGAAACGCTATTGGCTGCTAAGAGCTACATGGATACAGCTGAAGAGATTACTTCATCATCATCATGTGCTAAAAGCTACATGGTCACAACTAAAGAGAATACTTCATCATCATTAATTGAAATACATCAGAAAACATTAGCTAAAATCTTTCTGTGTATATCATATTTCTGTGTATATCATATTTCTGTGTATATCATATCTCTGTGTATGTCATATATGTCTGTATATCAAATTTCTCTGTATATGATATTTCTGACATGAAACTATTACAGTGCATTGTGTTGATGTAAACTTTATTTATTTATCTAAATTTTGTATATTGAAGTGAAAATCTGGCCACTTGTTATCGATGGTCCAGTCAACGTGACTGAGACAGAGGGGTCAAGTGTCACGTTCAGATGTCACGTTCTGAATGATCCAAATGCAATCATCAGATGGCAAAAAAAACGGAGGAATAAGAACATGGACGATGGTGTTCCACAAGCAGAAGTGAGTATGTAATTATTGCTATAATTATTCAACATTTACTTGTCAATGCCGATGAAAATGGATGTATCAAGCCATTCCGCATATACAACGGTGACACAATTCATCTGTGTTCTCTAGACTACTTCCTGGAAGAATTCTAGCAAGACCATTGCTGTGTTACATCCTGTTAGCATTCTAATAATACCATTGTCTAGTTATTTTCTAGTAGAATTCTAGTAATACTATTGTCTTGTTATTTTCTAGTAGAATTCTAGTAATATCAATGTATTGTTACATCCTGGTAGAATTCTAGTAATATTGTCTTGTTACATCCTGGTATAATTCTAGTAATACCATTACTTTGTTACATCCTGGTATAATTCTAGTAATACCATTACCTTGTTACATCCTGGTATAATTCTAGTAATACCATTACCTTGTTACATCCTGGTAGAATTCTACTAATACCATTGTCTTGTTATTTCCTAGTAGAATTCTAGTAATACCATTACCTTGTTACATCCTGGTAGAATTCTAGTAATACCATTACCTTGTTACATCCTGGTAGAATTCTAGTAATATTGTCTTGTTACATCCTGGTAGAATTCTAGTAATACCATTACCTTGTTACATCCTGGTAGAATTCTAGTAATATTGTCTTGTTACATCCTGGTAGAATTCTAGGAATACCATTACCTTGTTACATCCTGGTATAATTCTAGTAATACCATTACCTTTTTACATCCTGGTAGAATTCTAGTAATATTGTCTTGTTACATCCTGGTAGAATTCTAGTAATACCATTACCTTGTTACATCCTGGTAGAATTCTAGTAATACCATTGTCTATTTGCAAGAGATATTCAGTGGAAGAATGAGAAATACAAACATGTTATTAAGTACACTACATATATATGATTTTTACGCTTTCCATGTAATATAATATTTAAATGGAGGCATATACATAAATGTAAATATTACCAGCAGATGGAGAAATGCTAGCAACACGGTGTAAAGAAGCTATCTTACAGAGAATGATTTTACAGAAAACCAATGATTTTTACAGGAGAAATCCTTCAGAGAAACATTAACTTTACAGACACAACGCAGTCCTTTCTCTGGACTACATCCTGCTAATCTGCAGGAGTTTTAGCATGAACGCAGAAGAAGATTAACTTTACAGAAAAATATTGATTTCTACGGAGAAACATTGATTTAATAAAGAAGCAGCCACTAGTAAAACATGGACAATCCAACATTTCTTAGCTCTAGTGATTCTCTTGCACGTATTTATGTCCAGTAGTTCACCATTGCTTTCCGAATAGATCTAATGCAAAACTGTTAGCAAATAGGATTTGAAATTGACAGTCAAAGATGTGCACTGTACCTCTCCGGTGCAGATCTGAACTGTCGAATAAGGTTTAGTAATTAGTTTGTTCCATTTGGACCAAATTGATGGAGTTTTATTAAATGACTTCACAAGCAAGATGGCATCACGTCACAAGCAACATACTATTTCTGATAGACCTGGACATTTAATGACACGGACATAGAATCTGTTAGTTTTCTCAACAGTCTCACTAGAAGAAGAAACCTATCTCACAGGATTTCGGCGTAGATTCAGTTGTCCAACATGAAGGTAGATATAAAATCTAATGAGCAACTATGGACGTGAGTTAGGAAGTTAGACACGATTCTTGCAGGGTGTTTGGACATAGATTCAGTTGTCCAACATGAAGGTAGACATACGATCTAATGAGTATCTAGAGACATGCATTAGACAGCTTCGCAAGATTTTTACCTGATGTTTGAAAACAGAGAACACATTCACAATTTCAATTTTCTTAAATTTCAAACAATTTTGGTTTAACTGTCTCATTTAATAAAATTTCAAAGTGAATCAGTGCTGAAGTCAAATTAGTCGAGCCAAAAAGGTAAAATATCGCACCAAATCTGTAAACAATGACAACAAATTCCATTCGTTGGACTAAATTCTGTCAATATACTAGATCTTTAGAACGAACCGAGAATAATGACAACGAATGTGTATTCAAATGTCAACAATAATAACGAATGTGTATTCAAATGTCAACAATAATAACGAATGTGTATTCAAATGTCAACAATAATAACGAATGTGTATTCAAGTGTCAACAATAACAACGAATGTGTATTCAAATGTCAACAATAACAACGAAATTGTATTCAAATGTCAACAATGACATTCACTGTTAAGTACTTATGACATGTTGAGAAAATGTTCAATAAGTTCACATTACGTTTTTAAATTTTGACCCGTTGTCAGTTTCTGCCTGACAGTGACAACCCACAGGTACTAACACTGACCAAAATTACAGCAGAAGATGAGGGAGAATATCGTTGTATGGCCGGGAATGTTTGGGGCCTGATACCCAGCAGTGCTTGGCTTACAGTGGCTGAACTGACCACTACACCACCTTGTAAGTACATCCATACCAACTGTAGCTATTGTTCACTTAATAATTATTTTCTTATCAGTTCTTCTCCATTCGATTATCATCATCATATATCCAAGGAAGCTTGGCTACAACAGATCTCCAACATGCCATGTCTCTTGTCTTGGTGGTGCACTCTTCTAGACTGTAACATTTCCATCTCGTAATAATATTCTCCCACTCGGTATAGCAATTCGAAAAGTTGGTGGACAGAAAAATCGTTTCAAAGACACCCTCAAGTCATCACAGAAACATCTTAAAATTTACGTAGGTTCTTGGAAGAGCCTCGCTCAGGATAGAACAGTATGGCGTTACAGTCTCATAACTGGAGCACTATTTGCGGAAGAGACCAGGCAAGATACTGCAAGACAGAAGCGGGCATGTAGAAAAGACAATACATCTGAACGTCCCATATTTCGTCTCTACAATTGTCAATTATGTGGAAGAAATTTTTGTGTTCGCATTGGACTTGTTAGTAATTTAAAAACGCACTATTAACTTTATCTTTTATTACTTGTTGTTATTCTTATTATTTTCGTTGAGTTTTGGTCATCATCGATTACGACGGACAAACATCATCATCCTAGCATACCAATTTTGAATTATTTGCTGATATCCCACGGTGCAAGTAAGAGCTAGAAATCGAAGCATCCGACGTTGAAGAACATCCGTATCGGAAATGATTGACATCACACGAAATAGAAGGCTGTGGAAATACACGACAACCAACGTCACACGGCATGGACCATATGAAGAATAAAAATTCGAAGATCGTATCAAACCTACTAGCATGTGTCTTTTTTAATAATCTGTTTGTTGTTCGTCTATCACATGATGATGATAAACATTTGTTACATCAACTTTTGAAATGAAATTACAGTTATGTACTTGACTATGAGTTCGTACATAGCTAATAGGCGATATTCTGATCGTAAAGGTCATTGGACAGTTCGGACATGGGATGACCACTGCAGATAGATTTTGCCTACTCGCAAATTTCTAGCTATACTCTATATTGTTGAACTTCTGAATTTGTTCTACTTTTCACAAGACGCTGCACCTTTTCTTACTATAGAGTGTCATGAAGCATTATTGTGAGCAGGTTCTTTCCATTCAATCTGTTGGCATATAATAAACATCATAATTATAATATGCAGCTATTATATATGACGTGTCCTTTGTAAAGTATTGTCTTAACATCTACTATGTGAATTTCTCGTTTGTCCTAACCTCTACTCTGTGAATCTCTCGATACTCTACAAGATTCACATACTCTTGAAATGAGATTAAGTTAAGACTCGAGATTGTGATCGCAGTTTCGGCAAGGTTGAATATAATTTGAAAAGCAAGATCAGTATTACAGTAAAGATCAATTTATTCAGATCGCTAGTGTAGATATAGTGTTATACGGATGTGAAAGCCTAACACTCAATACAGACACAGAAAGAAGGATTCAGAGTTTTCAAAGCAAGGGCTTCAGACGTTTCTTCATAATTAGTTAGATAGAACACAGTACAAATATATTTGTCTGTCAGCAAATAAATAAACTTGCAGATTATCAATAATCACTTATGTCATTGGTGACACGACCTGAACTTGTTTAGTGTGGACATGCAACGAGACACGACTAACGTTCTAAAATTATTTTGTAGGGAACATGAGGGGGGGGGGGGGGGGTTGGAGGGGGTGGTCGAAGGGAAAAGGCTCACAAAAATGGGGTTCGAGAAAATCCAGCGTTGTTCACAGGCCAGACCATTTCTTTTCTATATGTGTTCGAATTGCTGAAGGCAGAGGCGTTTTGAGGCTTTATGTGCTCACGTTTTCAGTGTGGTTTCCCTACCACCCTGATGTTTCCAGTGTGTTATCACTACTACCCTGATGTTTCCAGTGTGTTATCACTACCACCCTGATGTTTCCAGTGTGTTATCACTACCACCCTGATGTTTCCAGTGTGTTATCACTACTACCCTGATGTTTCCAGTGTGTTATCACTACTACCCTGATGTTTCCAGTGTGTTATCACTACTACCCTGATGTTTCCAGTGTGTTATCACTACTACCCTGATGTTTCCAGTGTGTTATCACTACTACCCTGATGTTTCCAGTGTGTTATCACTACTACCCTGATGTTTCCAGTGTGTTATCACTACAACCCTAACGTGCTATGTGTCATTATTATTAACATACTTTTTCAGTGTTGGACTGCATACTCATCTCAAAATCCCGCGTCTTGTTCATGTCTGTCCTTAGAGTGTCTGGAAACTCATCTCTGATTTTTAGATCTATGTTTATATATCTATCGACAGCTTTCTCTAGAACATTCATTTACAAGCAGAATACAAAGAAAATATGATAACAAGGTTGGAAGTAAATATACTAAATCACTCAATAAAATGGAACAGTGGTTTGAAAATTTGGGGTGATTTCCACTAGATGGGAGTTAAGGTGATCTCTATAGGGGAGTAAGGTGATCTTATACGGGAGTAAGGTGATCTTATAAGTGAGTAAGGTGATATCTAGAGAGGAGTTAAGGTGATCTCTAGAGAGGAGTAAGGTGATCTTATACGGGAGTAAGGTGATCTTATAAGTGAGTAAGGTGATATCTAGAGAGGAGTTAAGGTGATCTCTAGAGAGGAGTAAGGTGATCTTATACGGGAGTAAGGTAATCTTATAAGTGAGTAAGGTGATATCTAGAGAGGAGTTAAGGTGATCTCTAGAGAGGAGTAAGGTGATCTTATACGGGAGTAAGGTGATCTTATAAGTCAGTAAGGTGATATCTAGAGAGGAGTTAAGGTGATCTCTAGAGAGGAGTAAGGTGATCTTATACGTGAGTAAGGTGATCTTATAAGTAAGTAAGGTGATATCTAGAGAGGAGTTAAGGTGATCTTATACGGGAGTAAGGTGATCTTATACGGGAGTAAGGTGATATCTAGATGGGAGTTAAGCTGATCACTATAGGGGAGTAAGGTGATCTTATACGGGAGTAAGGTGATATCTAGAGGGTAGATAAGGTGATCTCTATAGGGGAGTCAGGTGAACTTTTACGGGAGTAAGGTGATATCTAGAGGGGAGTTAAGGTGATCTCTATAGGGGAGTAAGGTGATCTTATACGGGAGTAAGGTGATCTTATAAGTGAGTAAGGTGATATCTAGAGAGGAGTTAAGGTGATCTCTAGAGAGGAGTAAGGTGATCTTATACGGGAGTAAGGTGATCTTATAAGTGAGTAAGGTGATATCTAGAGAGGAGTTAAGGTGATCTCTAGAGAGGAGTAAGGTGATCTTATACGGGAGTAAGGTGATCTTATACGGGAGTAAGGTGATATCTAGATGGGAGTTAAGCTGATCACTATAGGGGAGTAAGGTGATCTTATACGGGAGTAAGGTGATATCTAGAGGGTAGATAAGGTGATCTCTATAGGGGAGTCAGGTGAACTTTTACGGGAGTAAGGTGATATCTAGAGGGGAGTTAAGGTGATCTCTATAGGGGAGTAAGGTGATCTTATACGGGAGTAAGGTGATCTTATAAGTGAGTAAGGTGATATCTAGAGAGGAGTTAAGGTGATCTCTAGAGAGGAGTAAGGTGATCTTATACGGGAGTAAGGTGATCTTATAAGTGAGTAAGGTGATATCTAGAGAGGAGTTAAGGTGATCTCTAGAGAGGAGTAAGGTGATCTTATACGGGAGTAAGGTGATCTTATACGGGAGTAAGGTGATATCTAGATGGGAGTTAAGCTGATCACTATAGGGGAGTAAGGTGATCTTATACGGGAGTAAGGTGATATCTAGAGGGTAGATAAGGTGATCTCTATAGGGGAGTAAGGTGATCTTATACGGGAGTAAGGTGATATCTAGAGGGGAGTTACGGTGCTCTTTATAAGGGAGTAAGGTGATATTATACGGGGGTAAGGTGATCTCTAAATGGGAGTCAGGTAATCTTATACGGGGGTAAGGTGATATATAGAGGGGAGTAAGGTGATCTTATACGGGAGTAAGGTGATATTTAGAGAAAAGTAAGGTGATCTCTATACCGGAGTAAGGTGATCTCTATAGGTGAGTAAGGGGATCGCTTTACGGGAGTAAGATGATCTCTATAGGGTAGTAAGGGGATCTCTGGAGGAACGTAAGGTGATATTTATAGGGGAGTAAGGTGATCTCTAGAGGGGTGTAATGTGTTCTCTATAGGGAAGTAAGATGATCTCTAGAGGGAAGTAAGGGGATCTCCAGAGGGGAGTAAGGGATTTCTAGAAGGGAGTAAGGTGATCTCTATATGGGAATAAGGTGATCTCTATAGGGGAATAAGGTGATCTGTAGCGGAAAGTAAGGTGATCTCTATTCGGGATTAAGGTGATCTCTATAGGGGAGTTAAGGTGATCTCTAGAGGGGAGAAAGGTGATCTTATACCGGAGTAAGGTTATCTCTATAGGGGAGATTCGTTATCTCTATAGGGGAGTAAGGTGATCTCTATAGGGGAGTAAGGTGATCTGTAGAGGAAAGTAAGATGATGTCTATACGGGAGTAAGGTGATCTCTATATGGGAGTAAGGTGATCTCTAGAGGGGAGTAAGATGATCTATAGATTAAAGTAAGGTGATGTCTATACGGGAGTAAGGTGATCTCTATACTGGAGTAAGGTGATCTTTGTAGGGGAGTAAGGTGATCTCTAGAGGGGAGTACTCTCATCTCTTGAGGGGAGTAAGGTGATCTCTATACGGGATCAAGGGGATATTATACGGGAGTAAGGTGATCTCTATAAGGCAGTAAGGTGATCTCTGTAGGGGAGTTAATGAGATCTCTAGAGGGGAGTAAGGTTATCTTATACGGGAGTAAGGTGATCTGTAGAAGGGAGTAAAGGGATCTCTATAGGGGAATAAGGTGATCTCTATAGCGAAGGAAAGCGAACTCTATAAGCATGAAATACGGTTTTGGAATCTAGTGGTGCCGCTAAAGTCAAATATGCCGAGCCAAACAGCAAATGTATCGCTGTTACACAACGCTGTTTGTCGCCGTATTTGTTAATCAATTACGGGAAAACCCGTTTACTCGCGTTGCAAGGCGATTCGGAGCCGCTAGAACGGACCCATTCAATTCCCGTTAGTCTCAATAATTTTTGGGAAAATAGTGCATTAATGAACAGCATAATTGTATTTCGTTTACAAATAAAAGCATGTTTGAAAAACATATAATTCACCAAAAACAAAAGAAATAACGACTTGTTCCAAATACAAATAATTTGAGAAAAAGGTGATTTTAAAATCTAATAAAAACCGTATACAGATCTTTTACTCAAGCAAAAAAGCAACATTTTTGTTTCTTTCCTTCGTAATGAATCCCAATTTGACATGTAGTATTGCAGAATTAGGACGTGGTTGAAAAAGTATGGTAGGTTTTAATTTTGATCTAGAATGGGTACGATGCATAAGACCTGTGCAAAATATTCAAAAAGAGAATAAGTAGTCAGATAGAAAGGCTTTAAAACCACTAAGATAAATGATTGACTGCACGTATACTTGATCAGTTGTGTGGGGCAAAATGAGTGATGTTGCGTGAGATCAACATGTAGGATTATTCTGGTAAAAGACTTATTTTAATGGAAATTTCAGTATAGATTGATGACCAACTGTTATTATGACGCTTTTAGTGCAATCTTGTATAATATAAAAGTCCGTGGCTAATGTCACTCAGAGTGTATGACCAGTGCAGTACCTAACGTTCCCTCTCAGCGTCCACAATTATGAGACTATATAATATGATTTATTTTTTATTTAAATCATATTTCTAGTAATAAATATCATTATTGTGTATTTATTTTATATTTGCAGCACCCAAAGTTCCTGATATGGACAAGAATAATGCCATTGGCAACAAGAACCGTAACAACAAGAACAACATTGATCCTAATATTTCACGAAGAATTGACTCTACTGATGTTCCAAACATAGACGATGGTTCCCCTTATAAATTGGATTATACTAATGAAGAAACAGACGCTGCCAACGCAGTTCTTGATACCTACTTTAGTACAACTAGACAACCAAAAACTAGCGGAAACAAACGCAAGAAAAATGAAATGAAAAAGGAGCGAAAAGATAAAATCAATAATTATATAGAGGAATATTTCACAAGCATTTCTACTGCCATCTTATTTAAGACTTCACCAGCAATTGAGATTGAGTATGAATTTACAACTAATCCTGAAATTTGGCAATTTGAAAGCAAAGACAGGATTGATGAATTCGGCGACAGCAGATATAACCCAGTTAACACAAATGAAATGAAAGAGGCAGAAAACGCAATCAGTGAAAATTCTGAAGGGAATGAAGAACTTAAAGGCAGTATTAGCTCTTGGACTATTTACACAATTGTCGGGGCACTTGCTGGTGTTATTTTGCTGATTGGGCTATTGGCTATTACTTTAACTGTATGTTGTAAAAGACACGAGAGTGGTGCTTGCAAGTCAGCGTCTGTTTGAGTATGGGAATGAAGAATATATGTTTAAATGTGCTAATGACTGCATGAAAATGTTTGTTAAATTTTGATTTGTATCTGTTTAATAAATGAGTGTTGATCTATGTACAGAATAGTTGTGTGAATGTCTATGTACAGAATAGTTCTGTGAATGTCTATGTACAGAAGAGTTGTGTGAATATTTATGTACAGACTAGTTGTGTGAATATCTATGTACAGAATAGTTGTGTGAAGACATGTGTACAAATAGGTGTGTGAAGATGTATGAACATAATACTTGTGTGAAGATGTATGTACATAATATTTGTGTGAATATATATCGATAATAGGTAATAATTGCAGAACAATTGAAATTAACAGACGAAACTAGATAACAAGAATATTTCCCTGTGTCGTGGTGTGTATCCAGCACTATTTCCTCTAGTGTGATCATATATGCGACCGCGCACGCAATTAGAAGGTACGTGATCACGTAACAGTTCGCGCACACAAAGAACAAGAAAATAGTATTTTCTGGTGTGGTACAGATCTTACGTTTACTGAAGTATCTATGGTTCTGCTCACATTACAATATTTACCGCTCAGACATCTTCAGATTCGCTCACATGAGAGAATAATTAGAGAGAACATGGGTATCCAGTGATTAGCAGAACGCTATCACCTGGTTCCTGGTTTCGCTTGTGTAGATATATACATATACTAGTGTCTATTCAAAGATGACGTGAGTGAACTCTTTATAAAACTATTTCTACTTCTGAAAAAAAAAATAACACCACAGATCCAGTTAGTGTGGTTCAGGGTTGTGTTTGATATTATTCGAAAGCCTATATACGTGGCATATTCTTCACTGAGAGTTAATTTCTGGAAGAATATTTATTACAAAAGTTTTAAAATGTAGACATTTTGTAATATATAATATGGTGTTGTAATCATTTGTAGACTTTCAATGTTTGCTGATATATTGACACATTTGTTAACTGTCAAAGTTTCTTACCATATTGACACATTTGTAGACTGTCAACGTTTCTTACCATATTGACACATTTGTAGACTGTCAAAGTTTCTTACCATATTGACACATTTGTAGACTGTCAAAGTTTCTTACCATATTGACACATTTGTAGACTGTCAAAGTTTCTTACCATATTGACACATTTGTAGACTGTCAAAGTTTCTTATCATATTGACACATTTGTAGACAGTCAACGTTTCCTACCGTATTGACACATTTGTAGACTGTCAACGTTTCCTTCCGTATTGACACATTTGTAGACGTTCAACGTTTCTTACCATATTGACACATTTGTAGACTGACAACGTTTCTTACCATATTGGCATATTTGTAAACTTTCAACGTTTTTTACCATATTGGTCATGTTATTGCGGAGCGTGGTAGTCTAGTTGATAGGGAGCTTGCTTACTATCACCGGGTTATAGCGTGCCAGGTTCGAAACCACGCCCGGACACAAAAAATCTGGGTCGTTATTTTTCTCCTGACATGGGCGTTCCTCAAGTCGACCCATCTGTAAAATTGGGTACCTGATGTATGCGTTATGGAAGGTAAACAAAGCTTGAAATAAAACTGGCCACCTGCCTGACAGTTATTGCACCTTAACACATGAAGCGTTATTTTCCTTCCTGACGGCAGTTTGCTGTCGTGGGACCTGCCTTTATATTTACATATTTTATTCCAGAGAAGTTAACATGTCAGATATTGTTCATATTTCCAGCCATGTTAGTTACACTTTGTCCCACGGTGAGACCCACCTTCCATACTGTTGAATTCATTGTACATTTTTCCCAATAAGTACTTCGCCCACTTCCTCTCCCCAATAAGTACTTCGCCCTCTTCCTCTCCCCAATAAGTACTTCGCCCTCTTCCTCTCCCCCAATAAGTACTTCGCCCTCTTCCTCTCCCCAATAAGTACTTCACCCTCTTCCTCTCCCCAATAAGTACTTCGCCCTCTTCTTCTCCCCAATAAGTACTTCGCCCTCTTCCTCTCCCCAATAAGTACTTCGCCCTCTTCCTCTCCCCAATAAGTACTTCGCCCTCTTCCTCTCCCCAATAAGTACTTCGCCCTCTTCCTCTCCCCAATAAGTACTTCGCCCTCTTCCTCTCCCCCAATAAGTACTTCGCCCTCTTCCTCTCCCCAATAAGTACTTCACCCTCTTCCTCTCCCCAATAAGTACTTCGCCCTCTTCTTCTCCCCAATAAGTACTTCGCCCTCTTCCTCTCCCCAATAAGTACTTCGCCCTCTTCCTCTCCCCAATAAGTACTTCGCCCTCTTCCTCTCCCCAATAAGTACTTCGCACTCTTCTTCTCCCCAATAAGTACTTCGCCCTCTTCCTCTCCCCAATAAGTACTTCGCCCTCTTCCTCTCCCCAATAAGTACTTCGTCCTCTTCTTCTCCCCAATAAGTACTTCGACCTCCCACGCCAATATTTACTTTGTCTTTAGATCTAAAAAAGTACTAATTTTATTTGATCCACATCACGAAGGAATCAATTCTGAGCTCACATTGAGACATTCAAATGTTCAACCAGCATTTCTGCAAAGTTCGACTGTACACATTCCCAGCGTCACCTTCATGACAATACGTATCTTCAAACATTGTCTGACAACATGGTAAACAATCACAAAAATGGGCTGTACAGTTCTACACCATCCACCCTATAATCATTATTTGACAGCCTCATGGTTTCATCTGTTTGGTCCACTTAACGATGAGCTCTGTGTGACAAGGCGTGTAGCTGATGAAGTGTTTCAAGCAGCACAGAACTGGCTGCATGATCAGGAGAAATCCGGTACTATAAGAATATTATAGATGTTAACATTACATATCCATGTATGTTGTATATTAATTTAATAGTTTTGTAATGAATAAACAATTCTTGGAGAAAATAATCTGGTACTTTATTATCTGAATGCCCATTGTATTAGAAAAACAAGAGAACAGAAATCATTGCAACAAATAGAGGAAAAGTTAATGCATTAACAAGATTTGCTAGAAGAAGATTACTCATACCAATCAAAAACAGACTATGTAGTCTCGAGATAACAGGAACTTAGAAGTACGTCATATTAAGAGGTGGTGATCAAACCAGACTTGTGTCTACATATTTATCTCTATACGATGTGAACCTCGATTGCCTTGCGGTGTCAGGGATGGAAGAGTTCTCTGGAGATAGCCTTCTTGTGTCATGTTTGTAAGCTTGTTCCTGTAGCTTCTTTCATTTCTGTGATCCATCTTTTACATGGTCTGCCTCTGGCTTTATAACAGTTATGTCTATGTGTCATGGTCATTTGTGGCATGCTATATGTTGGTAGTCTGGAAGCGTGTGAAAACCACTTGATTTGTTGTCTCTTGATGTGCTTTGGTTATCAGTCTGATGTTATCGTTTCTAATTCTGTCTCTTAATGACACTTCGAGTATTCTTCGTAGACATGTCATTTCTGCTGTCACTATTTTTCTTTTGTCTTGTGCTATCATTGTCCAGGTTTTTGTATGCAATTATATAGGCAACTTTGTCCTATGTTCTTATTCAGGAATGCAGTAAGGCGAGACAGTTTGCGAGACAGAGACCGCGCGGATCACAGTACATTCATAACGCTCTGGAAGGAGTATGTCACATGACAACAGACTACCATTGCTTTCTGAACTGTTCGAATTCATCATCCTGTTTCCTCAGACGTAAGCTACCATACCTAGCTTCTTGTTATATCTTCAGACGTAAGCTACCATATCTAGCTTCTTGTTATATCTTCAGACGTAAGCTACCATACCTAGCTTCTTGTTATATCTTCAGACGTATGCTACCATACCTAGCTTCTTGTTATATCTTCAGACGTAAGCTACCATACCTAGCTTCTTGTTATATCTTCAGACGTAAGCTACCATATCTAGCTTCTTGTTATATCTTCAGACGTATGCTACCATACCTAGCTTCTTGCTATATCTTCAGACGTATGCTACCATACCTAGCTTATTGTTATATCTTCAGACGTATGCTACCATATCTAGCTTCTTGTTATATCTTCAGACGTATGCTACCATATCTAGCTTCTTGTTATATCTTCAGACGTATGCTACCATATCTAGCTTCTTGTTATATCTGTTAGAAGCATTTCCATCATTTATAGCTTGTTTATGTTTATCCAGACGGTATGCTACATTCTTAGCTTATTTCTGTTTATCTAGATGGTATGCTACCATACCTAGCTTCTTGCTATATCTGTTAGAATAATATCCATCATTCCTAGCTTATTTCTGTTTATTCTAACGGTATCCTATCAACCCTAGCTTTTCTGTTTATCCACAAGGTATGCTACCATCCATAGCGTATTTCTGTTTATCAAGACGGTATGTTACCATACCTACAACATTCCTGTTATTCAAGATGGTACGATCGTACCATACCTAACACCATGTACAGTTTTTTCAGATGGTATGTTAGAATATTTAACGAATTTGACAAACTAGCACTCTCTGGAAAATGTGAATTTTAATATTAAAATATCACCATCTACTTTCATATCAATGAGTGTGTGGAATGACACGAATTTCATGAGTTATGTCTCTTTGTATATTTAAAATAAGTTTCAATCTACATTGGAAATGAACTCTTTGAACCTCTCTCTGTCTTGGTTCATGTGGCTTACATTTTCCAACGACGTGTTCATGTTATCTTTAATGTCCTCAGTCCATCGTCTTCGTCCTCTGCCCGTTCTAGTCCTCCACCCAGGTGCTCTGCTCTCCAAACATGCATGTCTCTTTCTATGAGAAAATGTGTAGTTTTCATGTCCCTACTGTGTTTAGAAATAACATTCTGCCACCTTCAATTTCTTTCTAATATTCGAGTTTCTATCTCTTTCCTTCCATGATATTCTATCTTTCTGTAGCATTTCATCTCACGGGCGTTGATCTGCTTTCCCGCAACTTTACTTACGATCCATGTTTCACATCCGTATGTTGCAACCGGAATAATAAATGTTCTTATCATTAGGAGTTTCTTTTATAATTTTTTCGTTTTTCTATATTTTTCAATTCCGTGACTTTACAATATGCAATTATCAATATTTTCTTTATCCCGTCCATGCGGTCTCCTCACCGTTGATGTTTGCTCCTAAGTATTCGAATTTACCCACACATTCCATCTCGGTATTGTCTATTCTGATTTTTTATTGTTGTGTTCTTAAATCTGTTTAAATTATTTATTATTTTAGCACGTTTAAGTATACGTTTTGTGATTCTCTGTATTTCATTTTATTCTTGATTAGTTCTTCCAATCCCTTTATATCATTTGAAAGGAGCACTGTGTCGGATGCGTAGCGTAGTTCAGGGATTTCAAAACCACCGATGTTTAAAGCGTGGTAGTCAGCATTGTGTATGTCTTCTCTCACATTCCTCATTATATTTTCTGCGTAGATGTTGATCAGGTATGGGAAGAGTGTATGTCCCTGCTTTACTCCACTCTGTACCTCAAACCACTCTGAGAGACCGCCATCTGAGAGAAACTTTACTGCAAACTTTTGATATTGGTAAAGCATTTCTATTAGATGAGTCAGATGTCTTGAGAAACCCATGTTGTTCAGTATCTCCCATAGTTTTTGGTGTTGGGCGCAGTCGAACGCTTTTGAGTAATCTGTGAAGAACATATGCAGATCAGTTGAGAATTCCCTAGTCTTTCCTATGATAAACCTCAGTTAAGGATGTGATCTCTTGTTCCTCTGCCCGATCTGAAACGGGCCTGTGTTTCGTTTATCTCCATCTCTAATTTTGATTTGATTCTTTGCATTATGATGTTTAACATTATTTTACTTCCTTGACTTATAAGACTTGACTTATAAGACTTATATACGAGAGTTTGGTGATTTGAGCAAATCTGAAGATCACCTTTTTCGGGGAGGAGTATGCATGATTATTTTGTTCAATACTCTAGCCATGTCTCACATTCCTATATTCTGCAACAGATATTTGTGCCAACATCACATCATCATTATATCATTTCTGTTGTTAAACCATTGTTTCATGAGGCTCTTCCTTTCTTTAAACTTTCTTCTGTGTATAGTACTTCTTCATTTGTAGGTTCTATTTTTTCATATTATTTTACTGATTTAAAAAAAAAATCCATTTAGAATTTCAAAGCACAATATTCCTGCAGGCTACCATTACTTTCGGGAAAGAAACAAACACTAATCTAATACCGTGGAGAGAACACGACCATTCTCATGTGCCAATTTGGAGTAAGACCTTGATAAAATATTATAACAGGAAGTACATTACAAAAACAAAAAAAGTGTTGAGTTGATTTTCTACGTCCTGAATAGGATACGCTAGCATTTTTTTTTTTTTTTTAGGAGCGCGGTAGCCTAGTTGATAGTGAGCTTGCTTTCTATCACTGGGTTACAGCGTGCCAGGTTCGAAACCACGTCCGGACAAATACAAAAAATACGGTTGATTTCCCGCTTGACACGACCACTCCTCCAGTCGACTCAGCTGTAAATAAGTACCTGACGCATGAGTTAGGGGAGGTAAAAACAGCAAGGAAGGGAACTGGCCACCACAATAAAAGTTGCTGCGGATTAGTACATGAAGAGTTATCATTCCCAACGGTAGGTTGCTGCCACGGGACATACCTACCTAGAGTACACAATTTTTACAGGAAATTGACCAGAATAGAATTATAAATATGAATGAAGTGTGGAAATATTGGAGTGATGTATGCTACCAAATATTGGAGTGATGTATGCTACCAAATATTGGAGTGATGTATGCTACCAAATTGAGTAATATATCCCATCCCAAGCGCTATTCCGAGTCCGTTTATCAGAGAAGGACGATTTTCATGACAATCGTCTCAGTAATGGTCTATGTCGTCGAAGTGTACAACAACAGAAGTTTCAAGTGGGGTTAGTGTAGATGTTTATCAACTCGATCACCGAGCCTCGTATCAGTCTCCCATATGTATATCATGATAAAACGTTTACTAATTAGGATATCCGACATTGATGAAAGTAATATGACATAGCGTACTCTCTATCTAGAAAACCCTCATCCTCGGGAAACTCCCTGTGCTGAAGAGGTTGGGTGTTCAAATCCAGCTCGTGACGAATTGTTTATGAAGTACAATTTTTTTCCCTGAGATTCTCGGTGATTATCACTTAAAGTTACAGATTTACGTTCTCTGGTTGGGACTCCCAGCAAACTACCTGCCTCTACATTGTGAAAATGGAGTACACAATAGATACAATGAGTCAATCCTCTTTGTATTTAGAGCCTTTTTTACGCCCTCCTCATTCCCAATAGCCACCATCAGCAATATATGACGTAATATCTAATGGGAAATATAACTTTCTAAAATGACTAATTTACTATTCCCTTGATTTCCATTGGTTCAACAAAAATAAACATAGTGACAAATGAAAATCAAGTGAATATTCAAATGAATCAATAAGAAAGTGTCTTTGTAATTAGCTTGTAGTTCTTACGTTTTAGAAGGTGCTGCCTCATTCATGTACACACATACATATAGTATCAGGCAATCTATGTCTTCAAATGTGAGACACGCCGGGCAGAAAACAATAATAATATAGAGGTCGTGTGTTTAGCTGATCCGCGACATTCATTATTTTTTTTACCGTAATTTGCTTTATTATTACCAAATTACATTCTCGTAGAAAGCAGATGGTCTATCAAGAATAGGTCGCGAAGTGAGATAATACAGACACCCGCGGTCCCACAGAACAAGAACAGGTAGAGAAGTGAGATAATACAGACACCCGCGGTCCCACAGAACAAGAACAGGTAGAGAAGTGAGATAATACAGACACCCGCGGTCCCACAGAACAAGAACAGGTAAAGAAGTGAGATAATACAGACACCCGCGGTCCCACAGAACAAGAACAGGTAGAGAAGTGATATAATACCGACACCCGCGGTCCCACAGAACAAGAACAGGTAGAGAAGTGAGATAATACCGACACCCGCGGTCCCACAGAAAAGCAAAAACATTAATCCTTAACACATACATATAAAAATAGAAGAAACAAAAGGAAGCGGAAGATTACCTGATCTAATACATCCTCTATCAGGATACCAAGGAACACACTATTTCTTCTTAGAACAAGCAACTAGAGACTGTTGGTTCACGTTTACCGACTGATGTTGTCATACACAGATAACTGTCCTTGTTGATACAGGACGCAGAATCCTGAACACATAATTCAGGACTGCCCGTCATACAAAGAGAAGAGAAAGCGGACCTGGTCAGACGATACAGATTTGAGACGAAAGCTATGTGGCACCCGCTCTGACCTGGAGAAGATGGTGGACATCGCCATGACAACACGCTTGACAATATAGCATCACTGACGGTGCAGAACGCAGAAAACGATTCTCGCCATCAGTCCGCACATTAAGATGAAACACATTGTATTGAGCAGGTGTATGTGAATATATTATATTTACACTAAAGCAATGATGTGGTTGTTATGGTAAATCAATAATCAATTCAAGTGCGGCAAAACTATAATACGTCTGGAAAACACAGAATTCAATCATGAAGGTCTGAACACATACACATTACTACTTCACACATCAACGATTCGACAAAAAAGGCTTCTCTAGAACAGAACAAAGTTGACGACGAGTAAAGTACTGTACTGCAAATGTTCACATCGCGGGACAATAATAGATCACACAGTGCGCATCTGTTGCTATGTCGGTAACGAGGCACGACAACGGTCAAAAGATCAAGCACTTGTGACCGTGGTTAGTTTACAGCTTGGTGACCAGTACGAGAACCAGTACGACTGACTTACTCTACTAGCGATATGGTAATAACCACAGTTCAGTAAAAGTGGTAAAAATACTGGACCTAGTGTTAGTTACCAACCACAAATTGTCTGCGCCGGGGCAATTGCCACAAATAAAACGTTGACACAGCATCACAATTCCGTTCTTTTGGCTACAACATGCTAGAAATAAAGTAGGACCATTGTCCTGTTGTAAGAAAGATACAGTATGACTATTGTCCTGCTGTAGAGAGATCAAGCGGGAGTTTGAGAACGACCGAGAAGAAAATAGATCACAACACACATGTCAAAAGCAAATTTATAATAAATGGCAATACAAAATGAAAAAAAAGTAAGAGACAAAAGTGAAGGAACGAGAAAGAGACTATGCGATATCTACATATAACAATGTAGGGCGTTAATGACGATTGGGTGATATGGAGCATTGAAAATTGGAAGGTGAAAGAAGACAAGGAGGCCATGAGAAGTCATGACTGGAAAATAGGGTATGAAGTTTCCAAATTCATCAGGATGGTAGAGTATTTGAATGCGTGGAGACCTTACTGCACCAAATGTATTAATATGACACCCCTACATGTTGGCATTTCTGCACCAAATGTGTCAATGTGACACCCCTACGTGGTTACATTTCTGCACAAAATGTGTCAATGTGACACCCCTACGTGGTTACATTTCTGCACCAAATGTGTCAATGTGACACTCCTACGTGGTGGCATTTCTGCACCAAAAGTTTCAATATGACACCCTTACGACCCTGACTGGTTGTGGTTTTATTAATTATATTTGTACTTACGTAAAACACAGGCTTTCATAATAGCTTCGCTAAGACACGACGGACTATCACTAAAACTAGAGGGTAATGATGTGCACACAAGAAAACATACAAATTACAATATTCAAAACATATTCAACGTTTCAACCAAAATGTCTTCATCAAGATATACTATCAGACAAAACATCAAAAGCGACGAACGGAAATTATCACAACACACAAACGTATCCAACGGAAATATTGAAATGAGATACTGAAGGACAGGGAAAATGTAAATATATGTAGAAACGAAACGAACAAAATGATGGCGTAAATGACGGAACAAAATGAATAAAGACTACGACAACACCAACACAGTACTAGACAAAAGAGTGGCACCCTCAAGCCTTTTGGACTGAATTCTGACCACTCTTATGTCTAGTATTGGGTTGGTGTGGTCTTGATCTTTATTCATTTTGTTCCGACATTTACGCCATCATTTTCTTCGTTTAGTTTCCACATATATTTTACGTTTTTCCTGTCCTTCCAGCATTTTATTTCCATATTTCCGTTGGATACGTTTGTGTGTTGTGATAATTTCCATTTGTCATCTTTTGATGTTTTGTCAGGTAGTGTATCTTGATAAAGATCTTTTGATTGAAACGTTAAATATGTTTTGTGTATTGCAATTTGTATGTTTTCTTGTGTGCACATCATTACCCACTAGTTTTAGTGATAACTGCCGTGTCTGAGTGAAACTGATAAAAACCTGTGTTTTACGTAAGTACAATTGTTGTTACGTTTCACGAAGTTACCTTATATTAATTATTATTATGAAGTGCTAATATCAAACAGTGATTCTCATGTATATAAACATATATGTAGGCCTTTGTTTAGAAGTGGCTATGTAAGTCATAGACCACACGTTGCATGTCGTCAGCTGTTTAGTAGACCCCGCATAATACATATTTATCAGTACATAGTCATTCATGAATTCATCCGAATATGTTGTACCCATATGTAACCAGCATATAATATAAATAGCCTATCTTGATATGCTGACGATATATGTTTTTATAATCTTGTCATTTGTTTGACACCAAGACGTATTTATTTACTGTAAATAGGGTTTTGTAATATCCTCGCATATGTTTGTATTATTAAGACATGGTTGAAGATATCAATATGTGAAATATATTCTCAACGTGTTTTTATGAGAGCCGTGTTTGGTCGCTTGAAATCAACATGTGGTTTTCTGTGAGAAGTATTTGGTTGTCTGAAATCAACATGTGATTTTCTGTGAGAAGTATTTGGTTGTCTGAAATCAACATGTGGTTTTTATGTGAGAAGTATTTAATTGTTTAATACAAATATGTGGTTTTTATGTAAAAAGTATTTCGTTGTATTTGTCAAAATGAATATTGTCTATTGTCTATCACCACGTGAATGATGGTTGACAGTATCCACACTTGCCGTTAGGCGTAGATGTCGGAGCTTCAGTTGTCGTTCAAAGCCAGATGTGTCGGCTTGGTTGCATTAAGTCCATGATTCTTGATAGTTATATTGCTGTTTTTTGTCCATCATTTTCTCGGCCCACCTTTCTCTCTATAATCATATATTTTTTGGTTATATGTTGTTATTGGTATTTGGTTTGGGTTCATTCTCGTAAGTTGATCGAATCATTTACCTGCTGTCTTTGTACAGTATAATATATACAGTATAATATATACAGTATAATATATACAGTATAATATATACCGTATAATACATGTGTTCAATACATGATATTATACCAACACTTGAAATCCTCCTTGACGTAGAACTGTTGTTTACTGTTCATCTTGTACAGGACATATGATAGTTTCTTTTATGTTCTTGTCATTAGAAGGAGCGTGTATTTGTTATCTTTGCAAGATGCAACTATATTTGTTGCTGGCACTGCAAGGTGCGTATATTTGTTGTAGTCACTGTAATGTGCATATATTTGTTGTTATCATGGAAAGTACTGTATATTTTTTGCTGTCATTGCAATATGTGAATATTTGTTGTTGTCATGGCAAGGTACTTATATTTGGATTAGTGTCATTGATATTTTTTTAAATGATAGAAGAATTTGATCTGAAAATGTAATTTTCATAGAGAAATATATAGTTGTCTGAAATCAAAGTGTGTTTTTATCAGAGAAATCTTTGGTCGACTGAAATCGACATGTGTTTTTATAAGATAAGTGTTTAGTCGTCTGAAATGAAAATGTGTTTGTACTTGAGAAATATTTGGTCAACTGAAGTCAAAATGTGTTTTAATGAGAGAAATATTTGGCCTGATATCAAACATGTTTTTTTTTATAAACATGTACACCAATAGTATATCTATATTTCAGAATGCGTTTGTATGAGATAATGTGTTTGTATGCTATCAGTATTTGTATATCAATGTGTGTATGATATCAGCGTGTGTTTACAAGATATCAGTGTGTGTTTTTAATATCAGTGTGTGTTTTTCCTGATATCAGTGTTTGATATAATGTGTTTGTATGCTGTCAGTGTTTGTATGCTGTCAGTGTTTGTATGCTATCAGTGTTTGTATGCTGTCAGTGTTTGTATGCTGTCAGTGTGTGTATGCTATCAGTGTTTGTATGCTGTCAGTGTTTGTATGCTGTCAGTGTTTCTATGCTGTCAGTGTTTGTATGCTGTCAGTGTTTAATGCTATCAGTGTGTTTTCATATCAGTACGTGTTTCTATGATTTTATTTCCTGTTCTACAATATGAAGTTGTGTTTGTAAAACATATTTGCTTTATTGTGTGTCGTCATGTTTTTTTGGATTACAGGCCGTCCGAGGGTTGCCAGGTCCGAAATGTTTGAGGTCCACGAATATTGTAAAAGGCTACCAATGGGGTTATGGGGTAGATTTGTCTGTTCTGTTCTGTTAAATGAAACGTATCCAGAAGACATGCTGAAGTTGGATTTGCAAGTTCAAAATTAACAAATATCACAGCTAGCTGTAAACCATGACACAATATATAATATTATCTGGACTACATCCTGATAATGTGCACGAGTTCGACAACGAAAACAGAAGAAGAAGAATTTATACCAACAGAAAATATGATAACATGTCATAGCTTGACATGTGTGTTATCATGTCAAGCTTTCCAAAATATGCTTATATTGTCATGTGAACTGTCATGTAAACTGTCATGTACACTGTCATGTCATGTACACTGTCATGTGCACTGTCATGTCATGTACACTATCGTGTCATGTACACTGTCATGTCATGTACACTATCATGTCATGTACACTGTCATGTCATGTACACTATCATGTCATATACACTGTCATGTCATATACACTATCATGTCATATACACTGTCATGTCATGTACACTATTATGTCATGTACACTGCCATGTCATGTACACTATCATGTCATATACACTGTCATGTCATGTACACTGTCATGTCATGTACACTGATGACATGTACACTGTCATGTCATGTCGTGTACACTGTCATGTACACTGTCATATACACTGCCATGTCATGTACACTGTTGTGTCATGTACACTGTCATGTCATGTACACTGTCATGTCATGTACACTGTCATGTACACTGCCATGTGCACTGTCATGTTATGTCATGTAAACTGTCATGCAATCTGTCATGTACATTGTCATGACATGTACAATGTCATGTACAATGTCATGTATACTGCCATATACACTGTCATGTCATGTACACTGTCATGTATACTGTCATGTACATTGTCATGTACACTTCCATATAAACTGTCATTTCATGTACACTGTCATGTCATGTAAACTGTCATGTACATTGTCATGTACACTGTCATGTAAACTGTCATGTACATTGTCATGTAAACTGTCATGTACACTGTCATGTCATGTACACTGTCATGTCATGTAAACTGTCATGTCATGTACACTGTCATGTCATGTAAACTGTCATGTCATGTACACTGTCAAATATACGGTCATGTCATGTACACTATCACGTACACTGTCACGTCATGTACATTGGCGTGCAACAGAACAGATAACAAAACTAAAATAATGTATTATTATCACTGGTAACTAATATAACAAATAAATAATCAAACTAATGTCAAGGAGAAATAAGAAAACACCAAGGAACAAGGACTTTCTTCCACGATAGGTCCAATAGGGGCGTTTATCAAGAATCAAAAATCAACCGAAAATAACCACACAAAGCTGCCACTGCACGAAGATAGTCCCACAACTAATGTAACAGGTTGTAACATAGTATGTGTAACAGGTTGTAACATAGTATGTTTCTTGAGTAGATGTGACCATTACGCACTATTAAAACCATCTCTGCACTTTACACACTAGCTTAAATTTACATGTTGGATTGTATGTTTAGTTCAACACGAACTTATGTAGGCCTACATATTTTGTTATTAAATCAGATACTATGTTTCATTAGATCACGTCATCTGGACATTACACATTCAAATAAATAGACTATAATTTGATCTGTTGTCTTCACAATCTCTCTTCATGTCAGATATGTCAAGCTGTTACTTTGTTTATTTGTATGATCCTTCTTGTAATAAGATCGTATAGTGGTAATATATAAATGAAGGAATAAAATCAGAACACCTGTGTTTTGTAAACATTATATTGATTTATAGAGAGATCGAAACAAGAATTCAAAACTGCCAATTACATGAATTATGAACTTTTACGAATTGTGAAACATAAATCTATCCCGATGGAAACCAAAATACAAATGACCAATTCAATCTTCATACCAACATTGTGTTATCAATGTCAGACATGGACTCTAACTAAAGAAGAAGGGAGAAAGCTCACTACATGTGAAATGAGATGTATAAGAAAAGCAGAAAACAGAACAAGAAGAGATCATGTGAGGAATGAAGAGATTACAAGAACTGTTGTAACAAAGTCATTGGTCAAATATAGGGGATTATTGAAAAACAAAGACTGAAATTAAACGACCACCTTTTAGAATAAACCATTACTGGTTAGCGGCAAGAGCATACACCATGAAAATTAAAACAGCAAGATCTAGAAAAAGACAAAAAAAAAGGAGTAGTACTAACATTATGGATAATTAACATATGAATGGAGGGGGGTGGGGTCGTATGAATACTGATGGTTGGATGGTTGGTTACTGATCCAATGGTCTATGGGCTCATGCTCTTTGACACAATGTCATTTTAATGATATATTGCTGTGATGCTGGGGAGTCTGTGGATTTTCGGCCTACCCTGGGTCTGAGCCAGGTAATAACTATCACACCATCAGGAAGGTAGAATTGAACCTATGCACTGTTTCGAGCCACTGCAGCCTAGAGAAAGCTGTGCCCATTCCCAGCCACCAATAGACTACTGGTTATGTTGAACTTCTCTATTGCTCCATGCATGCAACCAAATGTTTTAATCAAAAGTATTGTCACTTCCTGTATCACTGTGCCTCAGCCATAGGAAAAACAGTGCTGCCAGTTTCCTCCTCCCCAGTGCTGCAGAGTACATCGCTGGCTCCTTTCCAACTACAGAGGGTGCATACATATATTAAAATAACAAAGCATAAAACATATTTCCAGAACAAAATAAAAGCATGAGAATCATAAGTGTATATATGATGTGCAATGAAGCTTCTAAAAGAAGATAACCTCAATATAACGGCATGTCATCCACTAAGGTTTTCTGTTGCAAGAGTGGTTTGTCTAGTGGGCCTTTGGTGAGATCCGCAGACGCAAACGTATGCATGTGAATACGGATCAAGAAATAAATAAAAAATATATCAGCGAGTACTGGACATATAACTATAGAATGGTGACGCTAAAGATCAAAGCAAAACCTTGTGATCTAGCCATTATACAAACATACGCACCAACTACAGACTACACTAAAGAAGAGATAGAAAATTACTACAACAAATAAGCCTGATCCCAATTCAGACTTTATACAGTTCATTGAGGAGAACAACATGACCATATGTACAGGGATAACAATTGCGGGGGCCCAATGCGAAACGGATTGAGCGGGGCGCAGTCTGGGTAGGGAAGAGGATAATAAAATAAATTCTAATATGAATTTATGGGCCTATGAAGTGCGGGGCCCACTGCGGCCGCATAGGTTGCAATGGCATAAGACCGGCCCTGCATATGTAATACATTCTTGGAACATGAAAATAGAATATTATATACGTGGACAAGTCCTGGAGACAGATAGAGAAACCAAATAAATTATATTATGATCAACAACAGATTTAGAAATAATGTCAAGAACACTAAAACATATCCTGGAGCAGATATCAGCTGAGACAATAATCCAGTGCTGTGCAAAATGCATGTTAAACTTAAAGATAGAATATAGAAGAGTTCAAGATCAGCATATAGACGCATCAGCACTAAAACAATCAGACATATAACAAAAAGTACTTATAGATTATAGATGTAATTAATAGATATGAACATCTAATGATAGAATGCATGGAACAATACAGAAGAGAAAATAGATAATAAATGGGGCATCTTAAGGAAAAGTATCCAAACATCAAATGAAAATTTACCAATAAGAAAAACTAACTTTCGTTGCGGAGACGGAACTTGATGATGATGAACACACTGAGACGCTACAATATTACTGCATATCAAGCATCAAACGTCCCCCCAGCCCGAAACCCGATCGTTGTTCAACCAGCGACACTTTACAACAAAATCTGAGCCAAGACTATATATATATATATATATATGAAAGATATTAGAAAACGTTGAAAAACACAGGAGTCAAAGTGAAAGTGCAATATTGTGACGCAAACACTACACATATGACACAAGTTCTGATCAATGATGAACTTAAATGAAGGTGGCATCTAAATGCAATCATAAGAAGCAAGATACAGGTTTTGGGGACACTTAAAGAGACACGACAGTATTCAATGACTGTTTCTCTTGAAGGCAGAGCTCCAGGTTGGAGAAGAATAGCAAGGAGAAGAAGATGGTGGACCAATGATCTTAAAGAGTGTATGGAATTGTCCCTGAGCCATGAAGGCTTCCTTGTCCATGACAGAAACGTTTAGTGTGTGCACGATGATGACCACGTTCTGGAAAGAATACTGCACCTGGCACCAACTCCACACAAGCTCGTAGATAAGGAGGATATGGAGTGTTCAAGACCCCCCTCCCTTTCTCTTAGCAAATCTGAATATGAAATGTAGTACTAGCAACTTAACCCAAAGTTAGTAAAATCCCCTCCCATGGCGATTTCTAGCAAATACAGTTTTTATCGTCAACAAAGTGTGAAATTTACACACAAGAAAGATCTTCAAATGTCCAGTCAATATGTGAAATTTATACACAAGAAAGATCTTCAAATGTCCAGTCAATATGTGAAATTTATACACAAGAAAGATCTTCAAATGTCCAGTCAATATGTGAAATTTATACACAAGAAAGATCTTCAAATGTCCAGTCAATATGTGAAATTTATACACAAGAAAGATCTTCAAATGTCCAGTCAATATGTGAAATTTACACACAAGAAAGGTCTTCAAATTTCCAGTCGCGGTGACAGTGGCAATGGTGGTGGTGGTGGTGGTGGTGATGGTGGTGTCGGTGGTGGTAGTGGCGGTGGTGGTGGCGATGGCGATGGCGGGGGTTGTGGTGGAGGCTCACCCATATTTTGTGTTATGTTAATAGTGCCATAAGTCATTTCTGAATTCATATGTGGAACGGGGGGGGGGGGGAGGGTACAATACACCAACTCCCACACCCCTATCTACAGACTCGATTATAATTTGTTTGCTTCCGAGGATGAACATGTCGGGCCATTGGCGCAAATAAAATGGAGACACAATGCACCATTCTCTGACTTTATCCTTCTGGACATCTAGTAGGACCATTGTCCTCCTACAAAAGAAATCCAGCGGGAGTTCGAGACTGAATGCCGAAGAAGAAAGACATAATATTAATTTGTACGGAATGAAGAGGAAAGGCAAAAATTAGTTCCAACATTTTTGTGCTGAACATGGATGTATCTAGCCTTCACGATTCATGTATTACAGTCTGATCAGTTTGTTACACCAGTAAGGCATACATGTCAGGTGTTGGACGAACATCAAATAGAGCGTAATTAATAATACAAATAACTGCCGAATTCGCATGTTTCGGTCCATGAAAGAAAATAAGACCTTACAAAACGGATCTCCACTTTCTGGACTCCGTCACGCTAAATATTTTGTAGAGTAATTTTCTTTCGACTGGACTGATCCATCTGCAGTCTGAAAACTAACTCTGCTAATAATAACACTAATAAACATAATAATAATAAAATTTTTTATAAAAAATAATAATAATAATAATAATAATTATTATTATTATTATTATTATTAATGTTATAACACTTATGTGTTGACGGACTGAAAGAGGAGCAAAGAACAGTCACAAGGTTATCTGCCATGTATGTGCCACGAGTCGACTAAAGATGTTTGAATGGGAGGGTTGGCTAGTTGATCCTATTGGTGATCATAGTGGCCGAGAGGTCATGCTGAAATCTGATGTGTCAGGTCGAAATGCGTTGATATCGCAACCACTTTGTAAACCGTAAGACAACACATTCTGAACTGTGGACTACATCCTGTTAATCTGCAGGAGTTTTAGAACAAACACAGAAGTTTGAGAACATACACAGAAGAACAACAAGAATTCAACAACAATAAAACAACAATGAAATGATTATGACAGTAATAATTATAATAATAAATATTTCACTAGCAATAATGTACATTTTATAAGCAAACTGACACTATGTTAGACTATTTTCATATGTCCTTGATCCATATGTCCATACATTGTGTCTTGATTCATATGTCTAGTTCATATGCCCTTGATTCATGTGTCCATACCATATGTCCTTGATTCATGTGTCCATACCATATGTCCTTCATTCATGTGACCATACCATGTGTATCAACTGATAGCTATCTGTAAATGTTGTGGTACTTTATTCTACCATATTTAGAGTATTCTATGTCTTCAGACTTTATACTAAAATACTTAGCGTGTTCTATGTCTCCAGATGGTATTCTAACATATTTAGCGCTCTCTATGTTTCCAGCCTTTATAATACCATATTTAGCGTTTTCTATGCCTGCAGACGGTATTCTAACTTACCTAGCGTTTACTATGTCTCTAGACTTTATGATGATGGTGTTCCTCCTTCGCAAGCGAGATGGGAATGGCATGAAAAACAAATGAAGGCGATGAAAACAATACATAGTAACAATAAACTGACAATTGTCTAATTTGGCTTGTGAGTTCGTAGATGTCCGATGAGTCCGATTTGTGCACGGAAAGTTCTATTGCAGTGTATGCAGGAGTGCTGAAGGTTCGGGTAGGAGAATTTTCGGATTTGTCTTTCCGCTTCTTGCGCTTGTGGATTACCCGCAGTGTTCTTTCATTTTCATATTTCGTTATGCCAGCAGTGATCTGGGTGTGCCAGGCTGAGAGGTCAATTGCTGTAGTCTCCCAGGAGCTCGGATCGATGCTACAGTGCTTGAGTTTTTTAGGTGATCATTGAAGCGCTTTTTCTGCCCTCCACTTGAACGCTTACCTTCGCGCAGCTCCCCATAGAATAATCTCTTTGGAAGGCGCTTGTATGGCATACGGACGATGTGGCCAGTCCAGCGAAGTTGGGACCTAGTCAGCAAGGCATGGATGCTTTGCATGCGGGTCTTCTGAAGGATTTCTGTGTCTGGTACACGATCCTGCCAACGTACTCCATGAGGTTTCGTAGGCACCGAAGATGAAAAGAGTTAAACTGTCGAGCTTGTCTCGCATAGACAGTCCAGCAAGATGCAACATAAAGCAGTGTTGGTAGAACCACTGCGCGGTACACGTCCAACTTCCAGACTTTATACTACCATACTTAGCGTAATCTGTCTTCAGACGATATGCTACCATACCTAGTGCATTTCTGCGTGGTAAGAATACAATTAAGGATTTGAAAACATTCGGCGTCCCTACATTCAAACACGGGACGGTGGTAGATAAACTGTGGACAGAGAAGCATGGATATACTTTTATGCGGGTATTGTCAAAGTCTCTAAATGCGAAACGAAATATCTTCGTTTTTCCCCAGCCATTGTTTCCCTTGGCTATAATTACCAATCAGTGGGCTATGTTATGTTATATTCCCCCCAAAAAATGGAACATATCATAACATAAGTACATTTTTTGGAATGTCCCGAAGATCACACAATCAACATCTGACCAGAACTGTGAGTCTACATACACTGGGATGTCTGCTGGAGTGGAGGGTGGAGCACTTATGGGAATGTCCCGCGTGCTATGAAGCCAGTTTCTAATCAAGAATCAAGAATGTTATGTAAGGTAACACGTTCGTAGGTATTGGCATAGATGGATTTATATTGTTATGTTATGTTATGTTCCTCCATGGCCATAGGCGGCGAATAGGGCAGAAACGATAGCTTTTCATTTCTGTCTTTGTGTTGCTAGGTCTTTCAATTCTTGCGTGTTGTTTAGGTTCATTGACATGCCTTCTCTATTAATGGTTCTTCGTAGAATTTTTCTAGGTCTCCCTCTTCTTCTTCTTACTCCCGGTGGCACCAAATATAGTGACTGATGGGGAATTCTTAGGATGGGTAATCAGTGGGTAGAGATATTTAGTTAGAAGAGTTTTATGGATGAGGTAAGACCGAGGAAGGGGCTAGGGTTCGGGCTGGATTTAGAGTTAGGGCTAGGGTTCTACATCTTTATCGGTCGCAGGTAAGCTCAAGACACGATTACGTTTGCCATTTTGTATCTAGGACTCAGCCGGAAGTTAATGACGTCACAAAATTACAATTTCTGATGATGTAAGAATTTTAATCAAGACTGTCTCAAGAGTCAAAACTCTATCGAGAAACAGCAAACCAGATTGTTTGATGAAGTCATGAGCAGTAACAAACACGACCAGCATTTCGTGCTGAAGATCAGGATCAAAGGAACAAGGAAGCCCAAGAAACTACATGGGTGGAAACAAACAAATAAACATGAAAGAGATACGGGCTGATCATGGCCAATGTAACACAAATGGCCAAAGACAAACATTTCCAACTTCCCCATCCGACACTTAACAGCACAACTAGAAATGACAATGGATAGATAAGATCGAATAGAATTATAATTATGCATAACAAAATACATTGGGATCGTAGGGGGTGAGACATTGAAGCATCTGATGCAAAAACATATCCAGACGATATTATCCTCTGCCTTCCTCTGAGTCCCTTCTTTTGAAAGAAACAGGTAGCAGTCAAACTGGTAGACTAAGTCTGGAGAAGGAAGGGGCACTGGTCAGAAAGATAATGCGATATTATAGTCATTATCGAAAAAAATTGTACAATGATTATTATCGTCACATGGAAAGATCAGGAGAGGAATTCTTGATTAGAAACTAGCTTCACGGCACGTGGGGCATTCCCATAAGTGCTTCACCCCTGTTCCAGCAGCCATCCCAGTGAATGTGGACCTAGAGTCCCGGTCATGTATTGGTTGCGTGATCTTCGGGGTCTTGAAAAAAAATTACAGGAAATCTACAGGAGAGGAAATCTCATAACAGTAGACTAGTGAAAATTCGTGATTTGCCTTTATTTCTATGAGGGATAGATAACCAGGATCATGTCTCTAATTCCCCAATAATCTTGTGCTGATGGTGTTCTGTATAACCTGTTATATTCCTCTGATGTTACATTTGTTATATTCCTCTGATGTTACATTTGTTATATTCCTCTGATGTTACATTTGTTATATACTTCTAATGTTACATTTGTTATATTCCTCTGATGTTACATTTGTTATATTCCTCTGATGTTACATTTGTTATATTCCTCTGATGTTACATTTGTTATATTCCTCTGATGTTACATTTGTTATATTCCTCTGATGTTACATTTGTTATATTCCTCTGATGTTACATTTGTTATATACTTCTAATGTTACATTTGTTATATTCCTCTGATGTTACATTTGTTATATTCCTCTGATGTTACATTTGTTATATTCCTCTGATGTTACATTTGTTATATTCCTCTGATGTTACATTTGTTATATTCCTCTGATGTTACATTTGTTATATTCCTCTGATGTTACATTTGTTATATTCCTCTGATGTTACATTTGTTATATTCCTCTGATGTTACATTTGTTATATTCCTCTGATGTTACATTTGTTATATTCCTCTGATGTTACATTTGTTATATTCCTCTGATGTTACATTTGTTATATACTTCTAATGTTACATTTGTTATATTCCTCTGATGTTACATTTGTTATATTCCTCTAATGTTACATTTGTTATATTCCTCTGATGTTACATTTGTTGCTAACAGTGAAGATATTTGCATATGTCTGTATTTGTTCCCACCAACTAAAAACATGAAATATCTTATGCATTTTGGTTAAGTTCTTGGTACGGATAATCGAATTTGAGACCGTGTATTGATAACATTAAACGTATCAGCTATTCAGACACGGTGTGTGATACGACCTGTCTTCTGTATTGACATGTTTTCTTACCAACAAATGTTTGTTAGATATGATTTGAAATCGACCATGTTTCGATTTAGTGCGTACATACCGAGTGTTGACCTACATCTAGCTCCACTTGTGTACCGTGTTAGTTGTGACATTTCGAGTGGCATAAAACCGGTGGCGAACAATGTGACATATTAACATATCCTGTAGAAGACATTGCTGTGGTTGCTGGATTGTTACACTGATTCAGTGTTGCTAATTTGTTATTTTTGATATACAATTTCCTGCTGTTTCAAGTCACCTAATGACAAAATGTTGGACATTTGTATTGCTGTGCCATTGTTAGTGCTATCATCAATGTGTTCTTGGTGTTAGTACTTTTTTTCGTGTGTTTAGTGGGTACTATGCAAGAATCAGTGGATACATATTTAAAGTAACAAACTTTTGTTCGGATATTTCGTTTCAGAGGAACTGTTCAGTGCAGGTAGGGGCAACTAACCAGTGTTTGCATTACCAGTGTTTGCATTAACAGTGACATTTATTATGTCCCTTTGTTAATTACGAATCTCACTAATGTACTGCTGGGAAGGTAGGCTGCGTATTTTAGTGGTTTGGAAGTGGGGAAATTACGTTTACGGGTTTGGTTAGGTGTTTAGAATTTGGGAAGGGACCGATCCAGTGTTGAGATTAGGATTTGGAACATATTAGCCGATGGGTAGGGACGGATGTTGGTGGGTACATTAGGGAGAGGGGCGGGTGTTGGGGGGGGGGGTTCCTGGGGATATCTGGCTGCAGCCACACGTGGACAGTATATGCTCATTTCCTCCAATAAGACATAGAAAGTATTGACATTGTTTTAGAGCCTAGATCGCCACATGAACTTTACTAGATCGCCCAATGAATTGCTAAATCGCCACATGAACTCTGCAAGATCTCCACATGAACTCCACTAGATCGCCACACGAACTCTACTACATCGCCACATGAACTCTACTAGATCGCCACATGAACTCTACTAGATCGCCACATGAACTCAACTAGTCGCCACATGAACTCTACTAGATCGCCACATGAACTCAACTAGTCGCCATATGAACTCTACTAGATCGCCACATGAACTACTAGATCGCCACATGAACTCAACTAGTCGCCATATGAACTCTACTAGATCGCCACATGAACTACTGGATCGTCACATGAACTCTACTAGATCGCCACATGAACACTGCTAGATCGCCACATGAACTCTGCTAGATCGCCACATGAACTCTGGTAGATCGCCACATGAACTCTGCTAGATCGCCACATGAACTCTACTAGATCGCCACATGAACTCAACTAGTCGCCATATGAACTCTACTAGATCGCCACATGAACTACTAGATCGCCACATGAACTCTACTAGATCGCCATATGAACTCTACTAGATCGCCACATGAACTACTAGATCGCCACATGAACTCTACTAGATCGCCATATGAACTCTACTAGATCGCCACATGAACTCTACTAGATCGCCATATGAACTCTACTAGATCGCCACATGAACTCTACTAGATCGCCACATGAACTCTACTAGATCGCCACATGAACTCTACTAGATCGCCACATGAACTCTACTAGATCGCCACATGAACTCTACTAGATCGCCACATGAACTCTACTAGATCGCCACATGAACTCTACTAGATCGCCACATGAACTCTACTAGATCGCCACATGAACTCTACTAGATCGCCACATGAACTCTACTAGTTCGCCACATGAACTCTACTAGTTCGCCACATGAACTCTACTAGGTAGCTGTTTAAATGATGCCCTGCTGTTCCACGGTGTTTCTTATTTCGTTACTTCCCACTTTCCCACATTCGCTCTACTGTTTAGGTATGGGCCCCGGATATTTGATCCACGAAGTTGTATCTGTGGTTCACTGTTAGATGAACGAAGCCTGCTCTCTCGATCTCTCGGTAGTTTTATATCCTTTCCAACAGTCGGAATATATCATTGATCCAGGCTCAGGCTCAATATTGTCAACAATCACCTTTATTAAGTTAGCAGAACTTATCTTCCACTTGTAGCAAAAAAAACGCCCTTTGTGTCAAGACATAGGCCACCAAATACCCATTGCTGAGGCAACACTCTGCTAGAGTTTGCCTTTGTTTTAGTAAATAGGCTTTCATCTACCTCTATGATCATTCCTTCTCCTCCAATGCGTCTTCGTGGCAGCTGTGTCATGGTGTAGACAAAAACTTCATGTGTAAATGTGTTTTATTCAACAACTATTATCTTGCTAATCTGTAGTACAAGTCAGCAGTTGTCATCTCTAAATGAAACGGTATATTTTGTACACACGTGCATTGTAAGCACGTGCAGACCTTTGCATATATGCGCTTGCGGTGTCGCATTACATTGCAATACCATTGTTTCCGTCCATCATTGTTGTACAATAAGATGATTGGATGACCCTGACCTCACATCGTGTCCTGTTGTTGCACTCCTCGTGTCTCTAACAAGCGTACGGTTTCTTTCTCAGTAGCTGGCAAGCTGAATGATGATGATGATTCAATCCCTTTCGCTGTGAGCAGGAAGCTCTTGACAGCTCATAGCTCTTCTGGCGAAAGTACATATTTTCCTCAGTTGTGATGCAGTTGTGTAGAGTGTGTTGTGTATTGCTGGAAGTGGTGGTAATAGTTCTTGTCAGATGTCTGTTAGTTATGGGCACTGCAGTAGTAGGACAGACATCGTTGGCATTAGCCATTTTGTTTGGTCGACAAGTCGACACGAAAGATGCGCACACGGTGTCTTGCGTATAACAGATATTAAAAAGTTGGATGAGATACGCATAACATAAAAAATTGTGACCCTGTCCACTGATTCTTGTATAATCCCGTTTAGTGAGTTGTATTGCTTTACGTCTCACTGTGAAAACAAAATGTTTAAAAATTGAAATGTTCTTTTTAGGAAAGTAAAATTATGAAAACATCTAGAAGGCATGCTTTTGCAGCTAAGTCTCTAGTGTTAATACCAATAATATAAATATTCACGTCATTTGAATACTATTTATTTCCAGAATGTCGTTGTTACAAAGCAGATGGGCAATACTACCATGATCTGATTTCCATTATTCAGTTACGAACATCAACATTCAATTATGTAAGTGATATTTAGTTCTAATATTCCGTTAGGTGTATCAATATTTAATTCTATAATTGCTTTTAAGTGAGGCATCATTTCATTTATTCTTGTATTTTGTGCTTAACTATTGATATTATGACAAACATCTATAACTGCTTCCAAGCTCCATTTCATCACACTTATCGACTTCAAAGAACATGCAGACGTTCGTAGTAATGATACTGCAGACATTCTTGCATCTAACGCATCAGTAGACATGGGTGGGCCATGGATGAGACTGGGGAAGAGAGAGTACTTCGACCAAAGTCACTCGCGACTACAATTTGTAGAAGTCAATCGTGAATCATCACATGAATAATTTGTGCCAAGTGGCAAACAGTAAAACAGCAAACATGGTTGAGACATGAACAAAGACATCTGCAATGGATAAGAAACAAATGGCAGTCGAAATGAAATGTTATATACATGTACTAAGAATATCATGGACAAAAAGACGAAACAACGCAGATGATGTTCGCAAACACGACTCCTCAATGAAGGAATGACTCCTCAATGAAGGAATGACTCCTCAATGAAGGAATGACTCCTCAATGAAGGAATGACTACTCAATGAAGGAATGACTCCTCAATGAAGGAATGACTACTCAATGAAGGAGTGCCTCCTCAATGAAGGAATGACTCCTCAATGAAGGAATGACTCCTCAATGAAGGAATGACTACTCAATGAAGGAATGACTCCTCAATGAAGGAATGACTACTCAATGAAGGAATGACTCCTCAATGAAGGAATGACTACTCAATGAAGGAATAACTCCTCAATGAAGGAATGACTCCTCAATGAAGGAATGACTCCTCAATGAAGGAATGACTCCTCAATGAAGGAATGACTCCTCGATGAAGGAATGACTCCTCAAGACTAGCCAAACCCCCCCCCCCCCCCCAAAAAAAAAACCGCAAACTAACATATTTCTGATATATAAAGAGAAATAATGCTTTAGAAATATTAATCAAGGAGTGAAACGTTCCAGACAGAAAAACAAGAGACAGACCAAGTCTTCGATGGACAGGATATCGAAGACCTTCTGAACATGACACTGGAAGCAGCTGGGCTGCTTGTACAGAGCCGAGAGAGTTACAGAATGACAATTAGGACAACGTTATGTAAAGAAATTGTCACATTAACACACGCACATGCACACACACACACAGTAAGAGAGAGAGAGAGAGAGAGAGAGAGAGAGAGAGAGAGAAGCGAATCGCAGCTACAATTTATATAAGAAAAGTATACTTGGTCTCCAATTTATAAAATAAAAGTGAATACGGCTCCAAATTTAATGAAAGTGAATCGTGACTTCAATTTATAAAAAGTGAATCGCTATGTATATAAACAAAGTGACCGGGTCCACAATTTAAAGAATCACAGTGACCCATGACCACAATTTATAGAGATATGCATTTAGCCTATAAGATATGCATTTAGCCTATAAGATATGCATTTAGCCTATAAGATATGCATTTAGCCTATAAGATATGCATTTAGCCTATAAGCCATGATTTAGTGTACAAGACATGCATTTAGTGTATAAGACGCATTTAGTTTATAAGCCATAATTTATTTAGCCTATAAGCCATGATTTAGTATATAAGACAAGCATTAAGTGTGTACTACATGCATTTAGTCTATAAGATATGCATTTAGCCTAGAAGACGAATTAGCCTATAAAACATGTATTTATTCTATAAGACATGCAGTTATCTTAGAAGACATGCACTTAGCCTAGAAGACATATATTTAGCCTAGAAGACATATATTTAGCCTAGAAGACATATATTTAGCCTAGAAGACATATATTTAGCCTAGAAGACATATATTTAGCCTAGAAGACATATATTTAGCCTAGAAGTAAGAGACATCAGGACATACACTATGCAATTTATCACTGTAAAGATGAATATTGGAGGGATTTGAACTGGAAAATATGTCTTACTGAATCGTCTGTTAGAAGTCTGTTAGTTTGTCTTGGAGGGCACTGGTTAAGACTCGCACAATTTCACACTTTCAAACTCAAATCAATATTTCATTTAAATGCGTTGTTCTATCAGACGACCATCACAGAAAATCCCTGGTGTGTGAACCCGTGAGAAAACCTATGGTGTTGAGCCAGCAGACACACAGACATACATGTGTACTCTAGCACAGACACATGTGTACATTAGCACAGACACATCTGTACACTAGCACCGACACGTAATTATTCACTCACACAAACACATATCAACACAGACACGCATTTATGCACTAGCACACACGACACATGTGTGTACACTAGCACAGATACATGTGTACACTAGCACAGACACATGTGTACACTAGCACAGATACATGTGTACACTAGCACAGGCACATGTGTACACTAGCACAGACACATGTGTACACTAGCACAGACACATGTGTACACTAGCACGGACACATGTGTACACTAGCACAGAAACATGTGTACACTAGTACGGACACATATGTACACTAGCACGGATACATGTGTACACTAGCACAGAAACATGTGTACACTAGCATGGACACATGTGTACACTAGCACAGAAACATGTGTACACTAGCACGGACACATATGTACACTAGCACGGACACATGTGTACACTAGCAAAGACACATGTGTACACTAGCACAGACACATGTGTACACTAGCACAGACACATGTGTACACTAGCACGGATACATGTGTACGCTAGCACAGACACATAACTATTCACTGACACAGAAACACATCAACACACTCACATAGACACACACGTATACACTAGCACACACATACACACATGTGTATACTAGCACAAACACATGTGTACACTAGCACATATACATAACTATACACTCACACAGACACATATGTACACACTAGCACACGCACACATGTGTACATAACTATTCACATACACTTACAAACGTGTACACAAACAAATACACATTTTGCACACTCACACATAGACGCATGTGCACACTCACATAGAACACACATCTACACACTCATACAGAGATGCATGTACACACACATTTACGAATCTATACACTGACACATACACGAATGTACACAGATATACGCATATATACACTGATAGAGGCACTCATGTACACACTCACACAGATACACACTCACACATACACGCATGTACACACTCACACACACACGCATGTGCATACTTGCGCACACACGAATGTACACACTCACACAGACACGCATGATGCACACACTAACACATGTACACGCAGCCATACATGTACACAAATTTACATACTCACACAGATATACACACATCACACACAGAGACAATACACGTACACACAAAGACAACACACGTACACACAAAGACAACACACGTACACACAAAGACAACACACGTACACACAAAGACAACACAATACACACAAAGACAACACACGTACACACAAAGACAACACACGTACACACAAAGACACCACACGTACACACAAAGACAATACACGTACACACACAGACAATACATGTACACACAAAGACAACACACGTACACACAAAGACAACACACGTACACAAAAAGACAACACACGTACACACAAAGACAATACACGTACACACAAAGACAACACATGTACACACAAAGACACCACACGTACACACAAAGACAACACACGTACACACAAAGACAATACACGTACACACAAAGACAACACACGTACACACAAAGACAACACACGTACACACAAAGACAACACATGCTGACATTTAATCTATAAAAACCGTAAAAACTAATCGAAAAATCACTAAACAGATCAACAAATAAATGACACCAGGAAACTGCACAAATGCAACACCTGCTGGTATCACACTGCTGGGTTAGTTAACGACGCATCGACATAGTCCAGTTCTCACAATGCTGGTACAGTACAGAGACATTGCGCTTACTAGAATATATCTGTGCGTAAAATCAGAGTTTATGAGGCGATTACCTGAAGTTTCTTGTCTATTCATTGTAGATTTTTCACAAGAAATAAAGAAATTATAACAAAATCGATACAGTAAATCTTACAGTTAATTACAATCTTGAAACAGATTTTACGCAAAACTCGATTTGAAAATGATGTGTTACCTGTTAATGATACCTCTCGTTACCTGTCCGTGTTGTGACAATTTCACACAATAATAAATACAGGTAAGAAAACAATAGTCCAATTAGAAAATCATATCTTGATATCATTGGTGATACTGTATTCAAACAATCCACTGATGGCTTTTGTAAACTAATTTGTTTATTAATAGTAATATTTTAATAGTTTACTGATGGTTTTTGTAAACTAATTTGTTTATTAATAGTAATATTTTAATAGTTTACTGATGGTTTTTGTAAACTAATTTGTTTATTAATAGTAATATTTTAATAGTTTACTGATGGCTTTTGTAAACTAATTTGTTTATTAATAGTAATATTTTAATAGTTTACTGATGGTTTTTGTTTAGTAATTTATTTATAAGTAATAATTTGTAAAAACTGATGTGAGGTTTAAAGGTCGTCAGAAGGCTTAGAGGAATGACTTCATTGTACTAGAGTGTCTTCATATTTAGTTGTTTTCTTCTCACTTAAGCGGCATACTTCGGTATGACCAGTTGTTCGACTATAGCAATGACCAGTTGCAACATCCACGTTATAAAGTTCAGCTGCAGGTATTATCCTCGACCATGAGATGGCTAATACTGCCGGCTTAAGCTGGACGTAAATACCTTTAGACGAGACGGACATAATGTGATCAGCTTTGGTATTATTTGATCTTCCGTGTCTTTCTAGCTAGTCTCCACCGTTGACCAGCTGCAATTCTACTTGTTTTCACACAACGCTGCATTTCTTTTTGCTGTAGAGTTCCATGTACTTATGTTTTGTGCAGAGTCTCCCCATGTTTCATCGTTTGTATCAAAGCCTTTCAGTAAGTCTTTAACCAGTCATTGTAACGATTATTCCACCTAATGTCCACATAATACTGTCCACCTCTGAAAGTATGCTCTTGTGAAACTCAGCATAGAAAAATACCTGTGTTAGAGCATGATCTGACATTAGTATTGATAATGTGGCATTCGAAGCTTGGGCGGTCACCAAAGGAGGAAACAAAAGATAAGCTGGAAGTAACTGAGATGTGATTGTTTAGAAGAATGATGACAATTATTGAATAGCAAAGAAACTGATATTGAAGTTCTCAGAGGTGCCAGAGTAAAAAAGACAGATTAGAGCACACATTAGAATCAGACAGTCAATATTTGCAGGGCATGTGAAGAGAAAAGATAAACATGTAGTAACCATCGAAAAGATCGAGGGGAGATACGACAGAGGTAGACAAAAGGAGAGATTTTGGAATGGGTTGTCAAAGACACAAATGACACAACTAAGACACAAAACAGGATATTACCAGCTGGAACTTATTAGCCACACAAGAGACAGAGAGTTGTGGAGGAAAATGATCTCCCCACACCTTTCGACATGTCATTTGATTGATTTATTAAATGAATACGTGACATCATCAGAGTAGTTCAATACTGAAGATACCAAATCTGTCAAGAAGTTTATCTTGAAATTTGTTTTGTCATCTATTGTTCAATACCTTTATGAGAAAAATTGTGTGGAAGTGATTGAGTTTCCTCACGAGTCGTGTATACACGACCCATGTTTCAACAGCATATAAAAGCATTGGAAGTACCAGTACTCTGTGAAATTTTAATCTGTAGATTAATATTATACAGGAGTGACCAGAAGACACAGAATTAGAAACAATGTCATAAGAGAAAGAGTGGGTGTCATATCAATTCTACAATACATACAAAAACCAACAGATACAATTTTTTGGTCGTTTGGCAAGAATGCAGTGTGATTCATTAGTTTATAAAGCATATACGAAGAGAGGAGAAGCAGAAAGAAGAGCCAAGGGTAGACCTAGAGTACGCTGGATCGACTACATCAAAGAGACATTACACGAACACCAAATAACATTATCTGAAGCTGCCAGAAAAGCGAGAACAAAAACATTGTATCTCCCTCGACACCCGTAAAGGGTAAAAGAGAAAGGAAAGAAGAAGAAGAAGATTAATATTATTTCTATGTAGCAAATTTGTACATGTGACTCTGCATTTTTTCAGATCTCCGCTGATCTCCGAACAATCCACTTTCTAAGCACATAAAAGCCGGATTCGAACCCGCGATTTCGTGAGCATAAGGCGATCACACATCTTATACATTAATGTGAGATGCGATGAAAAATGTGTAGTTATAGCGTCCAAACATAACTGTTGTAGCGTCGACACGTAGTTATAGCGTCCAAACATAACTGTTGTAGCGTCGACACGTAGTTATAGCGTCCAAACATAACTGTTGTAGCGTCGACACGTAGTTATAGCGTCCAAACATAACTGTTGTAGCGTCGACACGTAGTTATAGCGTCCAAACATAACTGTTGTAGCGTCGACAGTAGTAATGTGGCTTTGCTCATTTTTATTTTCTGTAATTTTTTTGCATAAACTAGTTTCACTTTAGTTGTGAACCAGAGTTTCACTCTGGGTATGTCATTTTTCCACTCAATCCTGGTCGCCTTTGACTAGTTTGGGTACTGAGCTGCTGGATACATTTCTGTGATGTGGATGTTATTGTTCTTCTTTAATTAGGAAAATTTGTAACGTTAAGGTTTCAATGCTGTCAATAGGATACAGTCCAATTTTTCCTGATGAAGGTTGTTTAGTCAAAACGTAATCTGTCACGGTATATCTTTGTTAGTATGTGTCTTTGATAAATATTGGTAACACTGAAACCAATTTCCGTTCATTCTTACATGTGCCTTGTGTTACCTCAGCCGTCAAATATCCAGTGTCGGGTTGTTTACCGAGATAAGTTTAACCACTTGGTCACGGAAACTCATTTGCAAGTTACGATGAAAAATGTTACTGTTATATATTAAAATCAGTCTTTAGGGCATTGCGGGAAACTTAGCATTTCACCAGTACCGAGAACAATATGACTCCATCTATAATATGCTTGCTGCAGACATATTCTATGTGTTGCGACATGGAGCCTACATCAAGCTCGAAACAACTTCGATACTGAAAATTTGAGGGCTGGGGTAACACAAGACCAACGTAAATATCAACGTAAATAGGTACAAGTGTTATTAATATTGATAAATATGATATACTAGCAGCGAGACACAGCAATAAACGACGGTTTGGCTAAAAACCTTCATCAGGGTGAAAGATAATACTATATAGAAAATGAAGATGTAGCATTGGATCCACAACCAAAGAGAAACTGTTGGACACGTCTGAGATTTCCTGCTGACCGCTGTCTTCATGGAGGCAGCTTGGCTGCTCGTACACCCATTGTGAGTAGGATTATTCTTCTCGGAACATTGCGTAGCTATGATAGTTGAAGGTTTATGAGTTTCAGTAAATATGTGACGAAAGAACTCACCCCACCCCCCCCCCCCCCACCACCAGCGTATATGAAAACAAGATATTACGTCCTTGAAATGTGTAGAGGATCTCGACAAACAACAAACAGACATGTACAGACATCAGAGCATGGGAAACGGATTAAAGTTGAAGTATTAAATAATATTGCTATTTTCTTCTTGTAGTCCAATCCGTTTGGCGTAGATTATCGTGTCTGTCCAATCTACAGCAAATCATGTCTTCATGTGGTTCATGCCATGGTCTGTGCCATGAGGTTTATCAAAAACTCTGTCCTAGGATTTTACAGAACAATATATTGCTGCATAAACGTAAAGTTATAATAGAATGATCGTACCATATCATACACTCCTACACTCGTACCATATCTTACACTCGTACCATATCTTACACTACTACACTCGTACCATATCATACACTCCTACACTCGTACCATATCTTACACTCGTATCATATCTTACACAACTACACTCGTACCATATCTTACACTCGTACCATATCTTATACTATTACGCCCGTATAATATCTTACACTGCTACACTCGTACCATATCTTACACTCGTACGATATCTTACACTCGTACCATATCTTACACTCGTACCATATCTTACACTATTATAATCGTACCATATCTTACACTATTATAATCGTACCATATCTTACACTATTATACTCGTACCATATCTTACACTATTATACTCGTACCATATCTTACACTATTATACAAGTACCATATCTTACACTATTACACTCGTAGCATAGCTTACACTTGTACCATATCTTACACTCGTACCATATCTTACACTCGTACCATATCTTACACTATTACACTCGTACGATATCTTACACTCGTACCATATCTTACACTATTACACTCGTACCATATCTTACACTCGTACCATATCTTACACTCGTACCATATCTTACACTCGTACCATGTCTTACACGCGTACCATATCTTACACTATTACACTCTTACTATATCTTACACTATTACACTCGTACCATATCTTACACTCGTACCATATCTTACACTATTACACTCGTACCATATCTTACACTCGTACCATATCTTACACTCGTACCATATCTTACACTATTACACTCGTACCATATCTTACACTCGTACCATATCTTACACTATTACACTCGTACCATATCTTACACTCGTACCATATCTTACACTCGTACCATATCTTACACTCGTACTATATCTTACACTCGTAACATATCTTACACTCGTACCATATCTTACACTATTACACTCGTATCATATCTTACACTCGTACCATATCTTACACTATTACACTCGTACCATATCTTACACTCGTACCATATCTTACACTCGTACTATATCTTACACTCGCACTATATCTTACACTCGTAACATATCTTACACTCGTACCATATCTTAGACTCGTACCATAGCGTACACTATTACACTCGTACCATATCTTACACTCGTACCATATCTTAGACTAATACCATAGCTTACACTATTACACTCGTACCATATCTTACACTCGTACCATATCTTACACTCGTACCATATCTTACACTATTACACTCGTACCATATCTTACACTATTAAACTCGTACCATATCTTACACTATTACACTCGTACCATATCTTACACAAGTACCATATCTTACACTCGTACCATATCTTACACTCGTACCATATCTTACACTCGTACCATATCTTACACTCGTACCATAACTTACACTATTACACTCGTACCATATCTTACACTATTACACTCGTACCATATCTTACACTCGTACCATAACTTACACTATTACACTCGTACCATATCTTACACTATTACACTCGTACCATATCTTACACTATTACACTCGTACCATATCTTACACTCGTACCATATCTTACACTCGTACCATATCTTACACTATTACACTCGTACCATATCTTACACTCGTACCATATCTTACACTATTACACTCGTACCATATCTTACACTCGTACCATATCTTACACTATTGCACTCGTACCATATCTTACACTCGTACCATAACTTACACTATTACACTCGTACCATATCTTACACTATTACACTCGTACCATATCTTACACTATTACACTCGTACCATATCTTACACTCGTACCATATCTTACATTCGTACCATATCTTACACTGTTACACTCGTACCATAGCTTACACTATTACACTGGTACCATATCTTACACTTGTAACAAATCTTACACTCGTACCTTATCTTACACTTGTACCATATATTACACTTGTACCATATCTTACACTCGTACCATATCTTACACTTGTACCATATCTTACACTCGTACCATATCTTACACTTGTACCATATCTTACATTCGTACTATATCTTACACTCGTACTATATCTTACACATGTACCATATCTTACATTCGTACCATATCTTACACTCGTACCATATCTTACACTTGTACCATATCTTACGATATTACACTGGTACCATATCTTACACATGTACCATAACTTACACTATTACACTCGTACCATATCTTACACTTGCACCATATCTTACGCTATTACACTGGTACCATATCTTGCACTCGTACCATAACTTACACTTGTACTATATCTTACACTCGTACCATAACTTACACTTGTACCATATCTTACATTCATACCATATCTTACACTTGTACCATATCTTACACTCGTACCATATCTTACATTCGTACCATATCTTACACTTGTACCATATCTTACACTTGTACCATAACTTACACTATTACACTTGTACCATATCTTACACTATTACTCTCATACCATATCTTACACTCATACCATATCTTACACTCGTATCATATCTTACACTTGTACCATATCTTACGCTATTACACTTGTACCATATCTTACACTATTACTCTCATACCATATCTTACACTCATACCATATCTTACACTTGTACCATATCTTACACTCGTACCATATCTTACACTCGTACCATATCTTACACTTGTACCATATCTTACACTCGTACCATATCTTACACTCCTACACTCGTACCATATCGTACACTATTACACTTGTACCTTATCTTAAACTCGTACCATATTTACACTATTACACTCGTACCATATCTTACACTATTACACTGGTACCATATATTACACTCTTACACTGGTACCATATCTTACACTCTTACACTGGTACCATATATTACACTCTTACACTGGTACCATATCTTACACTGGTACCATATATTACACTCTTACACTGGTACCATATCTTACACTCTTACACTGGTACCATATCTTACACTCTTACACTGGTACCATATCTTACACTCTTACACTGGTACCATATCTTACACTCTTACCATATATTACACTATTACGTGTCATGTGACGTATTCCTTCCAGAACGTTGTCTTCCCAATGAACTCTCTGAACCTCTCTCTGTCTTGGGCGATGTGGCTCGAAGACGTTGATCTTCTTTTCCTCTGTTTACTTAGAGTCCATGTTTCACAGCCGTGTTGCAACCGGAAAAAAATAATTTCGTAACAATAGCACTTTCGTTTCTATTTTGTTGTTTTTCCATATGTTTTTCAGCCGTGTTATTTTGCAATATGCCTTTGCCAATCTCTTCCTTATTTCTGTCATGCAGTCGCCTACACCGTTGATGTTTGCTCCTAAGTATTCAAATTTATCCACACATTCTATCTCGGTATTGTCAATTCTGATTTTTGGTTGTTGTGTTGTTTATCTGTTGACATGATTTTTGTTTTCTGTGTGTTTAAATACAAATTTTGTGGTTCACTATATTTCTTTGTGTTCTTGATTAGTTGCTCCAATCCCTTTATATCGTTTGAAAGAAGCACTGTGTCGTCTGCGTAACGTAGTTCCGGGATTAGGAATCCACCGATGTTTAAAGCGTGGTAGTCAGTGTTGTGTTTTTTCCTCTCTCACATTCCTCATTATAATTTCAGCGTAGATGTTGAACAGGCATGGGGAGAGTGTGCACCCTTGCCTTACTCCACTCTGTACCCCAAACCACTCTGAGAGATCGTCCTCTAACTTCACTGCAGCCTTTTGATCTTGGTAAAGTTCCTCTATTAGATGAATCCGATGTCTTGAGAAACCCATGCTGTTCATTATCTCCCATAGTTGCTGGTGTTGGGCGCAGTCGAACGCTTTTGAGTAATCTATGAAACACATGTGCAGGTCAGTTGAAAATTCCCTACACTTTTCTATGATCAATCTCATGTTAAGAATGTGATCTCTTGTTCCTCTGCCCGATCTGAAACCAGCCTGTGTTTCGTTTATCTCCATCTCTAATTTATGTTTGATTCTTTGCATTATGATGTTTAACATTATTTTACTTGCTTGACTTATAAGGGCTATAGTTCGGTAGTTAGAGAAAATCTGATATTGAGAAAATATTGATTCCGGCCTCGCCGCCTGCGTGTATCATTTCAGTTGTTAAGCCATCATTGCCTGGGGCTTTACCTTTCTTTAAACTTTCTATTGCGTATCTTACTTCTTCCTTTGTGGGTTGTGGCTCCTTGTCATATTCGTTTATTGTTCTACTACACTATTACACTTGTACCATATGTTACACTATTACACTTGTACCATATGTTACACTATTACACTTGTACCATATGTTACACTATTACACTTGTACCATATGTTACACTATTACTCTCGTACCATATGTTACACTATTACACTGGTACCATATGTTACACTATTACACTGGTACCATATGTTACACTATTACACTGGTACCATATGTTACACTATTACACTGGTACCATATGTTACACTATTACACTGGTACCATATGTTACACTATTACACTGGTACCATATGTTACACTATTACTCTCGTACCATATGTTACACTATTACACTGGTACCATATGTTACACTATTACACTGGTACCATATGTTACACTATTACACTGGTACCATATGTTACACTATTACTCTCGTACCATATGTTACACTATTACACTGGTACCATATGTTACACTATTACACTGGTACCATATGTTACACTATTACTCTCGTACCATATCGTATGACGTGTGCGATATTATGTAATTTCCGCACGAATTGACGCAGTAACAATGAATTGACGCAGTAACAATGAATTGACGCAGTAACAATGAATTGACGCAGTAACAATGAATTGACGCAGTAACAATGAATTGACGCAGTAACAATGAATTGACGCAGTAACAATGAATTGACGCAGTAACAATGAATTGACGCAGTAACAATGAATTGACGCAGTAACAATGAATTGACGCAGTAACAATGAATTGACGCAGTAACAATGAAATTATGTGCTACTGTTTCACATCCACGGCCAGTGAACTCATGAAAAGGTTCAGGTATGGCACACAGCGTGTCTATAACACTGGGATGATAAAAGAGTTAGATGGAATAAATATCAATAAGTTCAGACCTGATGTCGCCATTACTGGTGCACCTGAATGATATTATCCGTGACAGAAAACAGGTGTGCGACCACGTCTGTCTAGTATTACGTGTTCATCCCCAGAGCATCTGTTCCTAGAATATATACATGTTTATGTATAAATAACGTAGATTACTTTATACACGTTATCTTCGCCAGTTTGAGTGGTTATCCATGACGTCAGGCTACAGTTTTATCTGAGACTCGTGGTCTTATATCCATGGTCAACTAGGCCAACCAGCACCAACTAGGCCAACCAGCACCAACTAGGCCAACCAGCACCAACAAGAATGGGGAAAACAACTAACAGTGTACATGATAATAGTCATCATATAAACAACGCAAAACAAGACCCAAGTGGTACATCGTCTCGAAAGGAGGCACACACGCCAAGCAACTCTCCAGTGGACAGAGGATGGGCTTGGGCTGTTGTGTTTGGTAAGTTTCTGTGTTACACATTGTATAACAACTTGACCTGGTATTTATATTATAATTTCTCATGTTGAATATGAAAATGTAAATTATTAGATTGATATATGAGATCTCAATTAAGATGTTGTCCGGTACTTTCAGGGCCGGTCTTAGGCCATTGCAACCTATGCGGCCGCATTGCACCCGCAATTCATAGGCCCATAAAATAATATTATAATTTATTTTATTATCCTCTTCCCTACCCAGACTGGGCCCCGCGCAATACGTTTCGCATTGGGCTCCGCAGTTGTTAGGGCCGGCCCTGGGTACCTTGACTGTCAGATACTTATCTCTTCTGTGGCGGCGAATGTGCTGTTTTCAAACCCAGGCTATAGGCAGTTGTGTATACGGAATGTTCAGAAAGCAATGGCAACAGTCTCGTATCAATTAAAGATATGATGTCGATGGTGGTAATCAGTTTAGTTTTAGCAGATTGCTCTTGTCAGAGCATAACCAATCTGATGAATTAAACAGGTTGCTCTTGTCAGCGAGTAGCCAATCTGATGACTTAAGCAGGTTGCTCTTGTAAATGCGTGGCCAATCTGACTTTAAGCAGGTTGCTCTTGTCAGCAAGTAGCCATCTGACTTTACACAGGTTGCTCTTGTCAACCCATATGCAATCCGACTGAAGCACATCTTCTTATTTGAGTAACTGAGGTAGCACCGAACTGATATCAGATTTACTGTCTCCAAGGTATGGTTGTGTTGGTGGAAGATGAAATGTTATCAATGCATGTTTAGTTCATGACGAGAAGAATTCCAGTGTGTCAGGTCTGTCAGGGACGAAGCACATACTTCTGGGACAACTAGTTCATCATTCTTCTGTCAGATCTGCTGATCCACTTGCAATGTTGGCAAATCTATCATTCCACGCCACTTTCAAGTCTGTCACAAATCTATTATTCCACGCCACTTTCAAGTCTGTCACAAATCTATCATTCCACGCCACTTTCACGTCTGCCACAAATCTATCATTCCACGCCACTTTCAAGTCTGTCACAAATCTATCATTCCACGCCACTTTCAAGTCTGTCACAAATCTATTATTCCACGCCACTTTCAAGTCTGTCACAAATCTATCATTCCACGCCACTTTCAAGTCTGTCACAAATCTATCATTCCACGCCACTTTCAAGTCTGTCACAAATCTATCATTCCACGCCACTTTCAAGTCTGTCACAAATCTATCATTCCACGCCACTTTCAAGTCTGTCACAAATCTATCATTCCACGCCACTTTCAAGTCTGTCATTCCACGCCACTTTAAAGTCTGTCACAAATCTATCATTCCACGCCACTTTCAAGTCTGTCACAAATCTATCATTCCACGCCACTTTCAAGTCTGTCACAAATCTATCATTCCACGCCACTTTCAAGTCTGTTACAAATCTATCATTCCACGCCACTTTCAAGTCTGTCACAAATCTATCATTCCACGCCACTTTCAAGACTGTCACAAATCTATCATTCCACGCCACTTTCAAGTCTGTCATTCCACGCCACTTTCAAGTCTGTCACAAATCTATCATTCCACGCCACTTTCAAGTCTGTCACAAATCTATTATTCCACGCCACTTTCAAGTCTGTCACAAATCTATCATTCCACGCCACTTTCAAGTCTGTCACAAATCTATCATTCCACGCCACTTTAAAGTCTGTCACAAATCTATCATTCCACGCCACTTTCAAGTCTGTCACAAATCTATCATTCCACGCCACTTTCAAGTCTGTCAGAAATCTATCATTCCACGCCACCTTCAAGTCTGTCATTCCACGCCACTTTCAAGTCTGTCACAAATCTATCATTCCACGCCACTTTCAAGTCTGTCACAAATCTATTATTCCACGCCACTTTCAAGTCTGTCACAAATCTAACATTCCACGCCACTTTCAAGTCTGTCACAAATCTATCATTCCACGCCACTTTCAAGTCTGTCACAAATCTATCATTCCACGCCACTTTCAAGTCTGTCACAAATCTATCATTCCACGCCACTTTCAAATCTGTCACAAATCTATCATTCCACGCCACTTTCTATTCTGTCACAAATCTATCATTCCACGCCAATTTCAAGTCTGTCACAAATCTATTATTCCACGCCACTTTCAAGTCTGTCACAAATCTATCACTCCACGCCACTTTCAAGTCTGTCACAAATCTTTTATTTCACGCCACTTTCAAGTCTGTCACAAATCTTTTATTCCATGCCACTTTCAAGTCTGTCACAAATCTTTTATTCCACGCCACTTTCAAGTCTGTCACAAATCTATTATTCCACGCCACTTTCAAGTCTGTTACAAATCTATTATTCCACGCCACTTTCAAGTCTGTCACAAAAGTGCAATGTCCGCTGATCTACATCTCTTCCTCTTTGATTGTGGTCATTTAATAGAAGACAAAAGTAACAGATCAAGACACGAAATGCATTAACAATGATGACTTTTTTCCCACATGAAACAGCTTGTCAGCTTATCTCTCAGCTTGTCATAGTATCCTAGTACAACACGCTCTCCGACACGTGTTACACTGTGTTAGTTATTTTAAGTCATCAATGTTACTGTTATCCGCTCATAATTATCATATTAACTTGTGTATTTCGCCGTGCTCTGAAACGTGCGAAGATTTATGTAACCTTGGATAGTGTATCTATACATAAATCAGTGGATAGTGTATCTATACATAAATCAGTGGATAGTGTATCTATACATAAATCAGTGGATAGTGTATCTATACATAAATCAGTGGATAGTGTATCTATACATAAATCAGTGGATAGTGTATCTATACATAAATCAGTGGATAGTGTATCTATACATAAATCAGTGGATAGTGTATCTATACATAAATCAGTGGATAGTGTATCTATACATAAATCAGTGGATAGTGTATCTATACATAAATCAGTGGATAGTGTATCTATACATAAATCAGTGGATAGTGTATCTATACATAAATCAGTGGATAGTGTATCTATACATAAATCAGTGGATAGTGTATCTATACATAAATCAGTTAATCGGAATATTTACACACCGCTATTACTCATGTTCATGATGTGACACGGTCAAGTTAGGCCCGATTGCGAAACCGTCGCCAGATATAGAAGACCTGTTTTGGCTACAATAAATTGGAGCCGATTCGTTACGTGTTTTGATTATTGTTTGGCTTTTAGTTAGTTACTATTTATATACATGTAACGTTGTCCGACTTAATTTAGCGGACATGTCTTCTCTACGCCGAGTTATCAGACCGATATCTATCATTATGTTTACACTAGTAAAATAGAAAGCAAACTTTAACAAAAGAGCCCCGTTATGTTTTACAGGTAAATGTTCCTTATCGCATGAGCACAGTGCCATAAGTCTTCAGTCAGAAAACTTTGTCAGGGGCGAAGAAACATCAAGTCATGTTTAACGGCCACAGTGATCACTTGGATAGAACAGGGGGGGGGGGTCTTCAAGTGCTAATAGCCCCAATCTCTTCCTACTTCCACTATTCTTCTATCTAGCCTTCACTGGTGGATCATAATCGATATCTACATGCAACAGCAACCACACCCCTGAAACCGCTTCGGCGTGTACATTCAGTGAAGCCGGCAAATTGGATATGTGCCAATAGCTTCTGATGTATGGGTCCATGTTCTGTCAAGCATATAGAGTCTGGATGCGCAAAGGAGCTCAACTAACATTTGTCCCTGGGCAGAAAGGCTTCATTCAACTAGAGTTGTAGACCGTTAAAGAGCACGGTGAGACAGTAAGGAACCCTAGTCATCTACTGCACCCCGACACACACTCAGTCGTCTTGACTTGTCTTGACACTGAGACCATATGTGTAGGGGCGAGAGAGTGAGGCTGCAGACGGTGCGCAACTCTCCCTCACTTCAATCCAATTTTTATAGCGCAAGTCATGGCTTTTACCATCATCTCATTAATCATCACAAAAAAAAATCCTGTGGGGGTGGGCGACTGGTAAAGTGGCCAGCGTTGACAAACTGACAGCCATAGTCACAAACCTGCACGCAGGCGGCTCAGTTTATATGGTCTAAGAAACATTAATGTAAGTTCACTCACAATTTGCGCATGGAATATGCGCACCCTACTGGACCGCGTGGGGGTATCTCTACACCAGTTCGTCAGTCTGTTCAGCTCCTTTTGTAGTTCCACAACGCACTCTTCTCGATTTCTGCCCTGCCTATACACTAGGATGTCACCGGCATACGACATATTTCTGCCCTGCCTATACACTAGGATGTCACCGGCATACGACATATTTCTGCCCTGCCTATACACTAGGATGTTCACCGGCATACGACATATTTCTGCCCTGCCTATACACTAGGATGTCACCGGCATACGACATATTTCTGCCAACACATGTGTTGTGATTGCTAGTGATCTGTATTGTATATACATTGAAAATCACAGGAGATAGAGACAGTCCCTGTGGCAGAACCTGGATAATAACTGTTGGTGCCGATTCCCAGTTACCGCACTTTAGAACTACTATCCTGTGCAGCAATGACGCACCAACCCACCGCACGACAAAAGGATTTACTACAAGATTTAACAGATGGTGCATCAAGATATCCAAGGACACCCTATTGTAAGCATTCTCAAGATCTATTGCGACAGCACGTCTACATGTGCGAATCGAATCCATCAAAAACATCCTACGTAAATATGGTTGCATTCTGCCATGTCTTCTTTCCTAGGCGATACCCTCCTAACAACGTTGGTAAACACTTATTTCTCTCAAGATGACTCGATATCTTCCAGGCCACAATTATTTCCAAAAGCTTGCCTACGGTATTCTGCATTGTTATTTTTCTCTAGCCTTCTATCAATCTGCCATGGAAACACTCAATATAAATAGATTACGTTGGATTGGTCATGTCCGCAAAATGCCAAACTGCCGCATCCCAAAACAAGTACTATTCGGGTGACAGGCTGAAGTCCACCAAGCCAGCGCTAGACCAATGCTGAAATATAAAGACATCTGTAAATCCTCAATGAAAGGCGTCCACATAGATTCCAAAGAAACTGGGAACACGGCCGAAATTAGGTGATGTCTGGAGGCAGAACCTGCTTGCGGGAGCAACATGGTTCAGAAATGGTATGTTAAAAGATATGGAAGAAAAACAAAGAAAGATGCAAACAAAAATCTTCCGTTGCTATGATATGATCGCTTGAAAAGTCAGAATTCCTGAGAAAATATTCAACGTATTGCGTCCACTTCTTGCTAAATGACCGTATGCAAGACGCAAACGGTCAAATAATACAAATATACACATATAATACACACATAAAATACACACATGTCAGAAATTTCAACTGTATTTGCTTTATCCAGGTTCCTTCGGAATACATTTCTTTACTTTCGGTTACATCCGGTCTTTTGGGATACTATTTTTGGAATTCCAAGCAAAACATGATGCAAGTTCCACCATGACAGGTGCGATTGCTGGCGTCCAGTTCACCGCACACAGTATTTCACGTAAGTCACATATTAATGACATTTCAAACACTAGCTTGTGTTTTGTAAAGCTTAGTTCTGTGTCGAGATGTATCCGATAAATGCTGGCAGATTTGTTGGTAGAGAATAGATATTATGGGCGAGGACAATGATGAAATCATCACTTTTACGGAGAGAATGTATCGCAGCAGCCCATAGTTTTACTGAGAGAAGGTATCGCGACAATTCGTAGTTTAACTGAGAGAATGTATCGCGACGATCAATAGTATTACTGAGAGAAGGTATCGCTATAGCCCATCGTTTTACTGAGAGGAGGTATCGCGACATCCCATAGTTTTACTGAGAGAAGGTATCGCGATAGCCCATCGTTTTACTGAGAGAATGTATCGGGACAGCCCATAGTTTTACTGAGAAAAGCTATCGCAAAAGCCCATAGTTTTACTGAGAGATGGTATCGCGACAGCCTATACTTTTACTGAGAGAAGGTATCGCGACAGCCCATAGTTTTACTGAGAGAATTTATCGTGACAGCCCATAGTTTTACTGAGAGATGGTATCGCGACAGCCCATACATTTACTGAGAGAAGGTATCGCGACAGCCCATAGTATTACTGAGAGAAGGTATCGCGAAAGGCAATAGTTTTGAGAAAAGGTATCGCTACTGTCCATAGTTTTACTGAGAGAAGGTATCGCGACAGCCCATAGTTTTACTGAGAGAAGATATCGACTGGCCATAGTTTTACTGAGAGAAGGTATCTTGACAGCGAGTAGTTTATTCTGAGAAATGCATAATTGTGCAAATGAGACAATAAATAAATTATTATACTAATAATAATTCCGGTAATAATAAAATCTATAACATAGAGGTTCGTAGGGGTGTCACATTGAGACATTTGGTGAAGAAAGATATCCACGTAGGGGTGTCACATTGAGACATTTGGTGTAGAAAGATATCCACGTAGGGGTGTCACATTGAGAAATTTGGTGTAGAAAGATATCCACGTAGGGGTGTCATATTGAGACATTTGGCGTAGAAAGATATCCACGTAGGGGTGTCACATTGAGACATTTGGTGCAGAAAAATATCCACGTAGGGGTGTCACATTGAGACATTTGGTGCAGAAAGATATCCACGTAGGGGTGTCACATTGAGAGATTTGGTGCAAAAAGATATCCACGTAGGGTTGTCACATTGAGACATTTGGTGTAGAAAGATATCCACGTAGGGATGTCACATTGAGATAGTTGGTGTAGAAAGATATCGACATAGGGGTGTCACATTGAGAAATTTGGTGTAAAAGATATCCACGTAGGGGTGTCACATTCAGACATTTGGTGAAGAAAGATATCCACGTAGACACGTAGGGGTGTCACATTCAGACATTTGGTGAAGAAAGATATCCACGTAGACACGTAGGGGTGTCACATTCAGACATTTGGTGTAGAAAGATATCCACGTAGGGGTGTCACATTGAAACATTTGGTGTAGAAAGATATCCACGTAGGGATGTCACATTGAGATAGTTGGTGTAGAAAGATATCCACGTAGACACGTAGGGGTGTCACATTGAGACATTTGGTGTAGAAAGATATCCACGTAGGGATGTCACATTGAGATAGTTGGTGTAGAAAGATATCCACGTAGGGGTGTCACATTGAGAAATTTGGTGTAGAAAGATATCCACGTAGGGGTGTCACATTTAGACATTTGGTGAAGAAAGATGTCCACGTAGACACGTAGGGGTGTCACATTGAGACATTTGGTGAATAAAGATATCCACGTAGGGATGTCACATTGAGATAGTTGGTGTAGAAAGATATCCACGTAGGGGTGTCACATTGAGAAATTTGGTGTAGAAAGATATCCACGTAGGGGTGTCACATTTAGACATTTGGTGAAGAAAGATATCCACGTAGATACGTAGGGGTGTCACATTGAGACATTTGGTGTAGAAAGATATCCACGTAGGGGTTTCACATTGAGACATTTGGTGTAGAAAGAAATCCACGTAGGGGTGTCACATTGAGACATTTGGTGTAGAAAGATATCCACGTAGGGATGTCACATTGAGAAATTTGGTGTAGAAAGATATCCAAGAATCTATATCCTCTAACATCCTGATTAATTTGGAAACATCACTCTGGTTATTATTTAGTCTTGTTTTCTTCTGACCACCTCATCTTCTTTATCATCCACCGTACCTTAAAGAACATCTTCTGTCATCGAGGCATGTCTAATCACGTGCCCGTATCACCGGAGTTTACGAAGCTTCACAATTGTTAACAGTGGTTCTTGTTGTGTTAACAGTGGTTCTTGTTGTGTTAACAGTGGTTCTTGTTGACCGGCTAGTACATTAATCCTATAATGCACAAACACATTGTTCTTATGTTCTTGGCAACAGATACACAACACACGTCTATAGGATTTTGTTTTAAAACGCCTGGATGTTTCCTTCCAAGTGCATCAAGTCGAGATCTCACAGCTAGATAGAAATATTGATAAAATGAAAGATTGATATGTTTAATCTTAACACAAGGAGGTGATCGTCCTTTTCAATATCGTATAATCTGTGCTGTCTTGCAGGCGTAGTTGTGCCAGTGAGGGGGTATGGTTGTGCCAGTGAGAGGGTATGATTGTGCCAGTGAGGGATATGGATACATGTTTATTTCCTTGAAGACAGACATTACAGAGTTTCAGACCGAGAGAATATGTATATGATAGCAGAAAGTTGCTATATAAACAATATAGAATTAATAAATATGGATTATGAAAAGTGCTGTTAAGTAGGAACATCTTCCAGAAAGAATACGATATAGTAATATTTTGTTGTATATGTATACACATAGGGTGTCAGTAAAGTCGATGTGCACTGATGTCATACAGCTACGTACTAAATACAATTCGTATCGTGTAATGTCATCACCAATGTAAATAAATGAGTACATAAGGCAAAAGCTGAATAAAGCTCACAGACTTACCCCACTCATGAATGTCTCAAACACTCATCCCACTCATGAATATATCACAGACATCCCACGCATTAATGTCTCACAGACTCACCCCACACATGAATGTCTCACATACATCCCACGATTTAATGTCTCACAGACTCACCCCCACTCATGAATGCCTCATACACATCCGACGCATTAATGTCTCACAGACTCACCCCACGCATGAATGCCTGACAAAACTCATCTCACTCATGAATGCCTCTCAGACTCACCCCACTCATGAATGTCTGACAGCATCATTCCACTCATGTTCATAGTGCGGATTAAAATTGAAAGCACGCTTACGACCCATTAATGACAGTGAACACACCGCAGCCATCATCTTAATCATCAGTCCACGTAACCTTAATGGCGATCGTCGACTGAGCCAGGTATTCGACGAATTGGTACACAGTGACTACGTCAAATCTCGATGTATAAATGTGTAGAGTATGTTCCACAAAGGTCTTCAATCAACGTAACCCTGTCCTTTTATGTGTGCACATATATTTGTTTTATTTTTAATTACTTTGAGCAATATTTTGTTTCGTTCCTGTGTTCTTTGAATACTTTTTCTTGTCTTTTCATGGATGCAATGAGGTTGAATAACACATTTATATCGCTTTGCTGAGTGAGTGAGGTGAGGTGAGGTGAGTGAATGAGTGAATGTAAGCACAATATGTGATGTCTACAACAGTGTTGTCAGTAATAATGGGACTAATTATGCGAGTAATGTTGTAAGTAATGGCAACAATAATGATGCCAGTAATGATGTGAGCAATTATGCCAATAATGATGTAACTGAATATTAAGCAATGTTGCAAGTAATGATGGGATTAATGATGTGAGTAATTATGTGAGTAATCTTGTAACTAATCACATGAATAATGATGCCAGTAATAATGTACTTGTGTCATATCTAGGCAGTACGTTATCACAAAATGCCAACGTTGATGATGAAGTGTATACAAGGATCGCCAAAGCAAGCAGTACTTTCGGCAGATTGTACGCAAATGTTTGGCGTAGAAATGGCATTAACCTACAGACTAAGCTAAAAGTTTACAGAGCAGTGGTACTTCCAGTGCTGCTTTACGCTAGTGAAACATGGACTGTGTATAGACGTCATGTGAAAAAACTCAATCATTTTCATACAAATTGTCTCAGAAAAGTTATGAAAATTGTCAGATGACAAGACAAGATTCCAGATACCACTGTCCTTGATAGAGCTGGTATCCCAAGCATTGACACGATCCTGATGCAGACACAGATTCGTTGGGCAGGTCATTTGGTACGTATGCCAGACCATCGTCTGCCAAAGATACTTCTCTATGGTGAGCTAGAGAAGGGTATACGATCTCAAGGTGGCCAAAGGAAGCGCTACAATGACTCGTTAAAGGACTCACTGAAAGCCTTTGAAATAGACCACGATACATGGGAAGAACTTGCACAAAATAGATCTACATGGCGTTCTAAAATAAAAAAGAACGCATCATCTTGTGAAAAGAAGAGAAATGCTGCAGCTCAATAGCGGAGAGCAGCTAGAAAGTCACGGATAGACCAAGATCCGTCTACAGTCGTTATTCCATGTCCAAACTGTCCAAGGACATTTACAGCTCGAATAGGGCTCATTAGCCATATACGAACTCATAATCAAGGACATAACTAAAATTGAATTTTCAAAAGTAGATGTAACAAATGGTCATCATCACTTGTGATGGACGAACAACACAACACAATTGTGTCATTGATGATGTGAGTAATGTTGTAAGTATTGACATTAGTAATGATGTGAGTAATTATGTGAGTAAAGCAGTAAGTATTGACATAAATAATGATACTAGTAATGATGTGAATAACTGTGCCATTAATGATGTGAGTAATTATATGAGTAATGTTGTAAAAAAGGACATGAAAAATGATGCCAGTAATGATGTGAGTAATTGTGCCATTAATGATGTGAGTAATTATGTGAGTAATGTTGTAAGTAATGACATGAGTAATGATGCCAGTAATGATGGTTCCATCAACAGTGTTCCTAGCTGTGAATGTGATACTGAAACACTTATCCATTCGTCAATGCTGCCTGATTGGTTGTGTTCTAGAGTGTCTTGGAATCGCTCTCTCTGGAGTCGTTCCTAATATTAATTTGTTGATTCTAACTCAAGGCATACTTTTTGGTAAATATAGCATGGTGTATATTAACTTAAATACTACTTTTTGGTAAATATATCGTGGTGTATATTGACTCAAATAATACTTTTTGGTAAATATATCATGGTGTATACTAATTCAAGAAATACTATGTGGTAAATATATCGTGGTGTATTTTTCCTTCCTTCTCCATCTTTCCCAAAGACTGGAAAATCATGGAGTGTGTTGAAAATTCTAGTGTTGAAATTAAAAAAAATACTAAATATGAAATGATTATAATTCTATTGTCGAAATCACGAAAATACTAAATATCAAATGATAATTCTGTGTTGAAATCAAGAAAGTACTAGACATTGTGATAGCTTCAATGGTAAGGCTCAATGTTTGTGAGAAAATAAAATTTGTATTATAGTCAAGACCAATCTATAAAAATAACTGGTACTATTCTTTTATATGGATGTGGAAGCTGGACACTTATTTCGGATACAGAAATAATTATTCCATGGTTTTAAAACATTTGCTAAGGAAGTGTGTTACGAGTTTCGTGTAAAGAATATAAAGCGAGTATATATGCCCAAGAAAAAATAACTGAGACAAGCAGATCGAGAAGAAAGATGGTTGACAATGATGAAACAGAGTAAATTATCGTGGTTGTGTGAATTCGACATGTTTTGAGAGAAAGGGAACAGTAGTGGGTGGAAGGATAAGAGGCCAAGTATCGAATTAACGACCTCAAGGATGTCCAGCTCGCGAATTTTTACAAATTATCTGCCGTATGGATAAGATTGGGGAATGTGTGGTGAGCCTTTATTACTGATGGCTCCAATACACCATTCCTACTACAAGAAAGGGTTATATGTTTATATAATTATTAATATTAAAATCTTTGATGTTAGACATTATTCTACTGATGATCATAGTACACGTTGTCGGCAAGGTGATCTCGATATGACTACTTCTGCGTTCATTATCAAACTTTAACAGGATTGCAGGATGTGGTTCAGAGAACTGAATATTTTTATGTCATAGTTTATACATTGGCTGCGATAGTTCCACATTGTGGACTAGCACATACGATTTCAGGCTGATTACTATCAACAGAGCGATTCCTAGTGTTTGCTTGGACATACGTTGTGAATAAAAACACACTCAATCGTTAGAAGTGTTAGACCTACAGATGACCATCTCATGGTAAGAGAAATTATTCAACATAAAAACACACTCAATCGTTAGAAGTGTTAGACCTACAGATGACCATCTCATGGTAAGAGAAATTATTCAACATAAAAACAAGGTGAAAATTGTAGTACAGGAACTGAAACAAAGGAGGCCCAAACGGAACATAATTCAGAAAACAACCAACAAGAAAATGAATGCGATTTCCATGCTTTATTAATCTCAGGGTTTGTAATAGGCTCAATTAGCAGAACAGATGACAGATACCGACACACAGACGCAAGGGGCGGCTGGACTCATGTATCCATGGATAAGCAGAAATTAGTTAGACAAACAGAAAGACCAACATACAGGTTGAAAGGTAGACATAGATGTATAGATATTTAAATGTTTATATACATATATATATATATATATATAATGTTGGAAAGTTAGATATATAGATATTTGAATGTAAATAATGATATATTATATATATAGATATCTAGATATTCAAAATATCTATACAGATATAAAGATATATATATATATAGGGAGATATATATATATATATATATTGGTGCATAGATATATTGATGTATTTCAAATCTGATGTGCGTAAAAAAACATTTTTGCTAACTTAATCATTTGTCAACCCACTTTGTCAACAGCTGTCAAAGTTTTTTCAGATGACCTCCTCTCCCCAGCCCTAATTTTTGACGTTATATATGGACAGCCACTAGATTGAGTTAGTGATTACTAGATTGATGGAGTGACAAATAAGATGATAGATGGAAAGACAGAAAGTCTGACAGACAAAAAGTGATAAATAGAAATGGTTAAGCGGAATAGTAAAAAATGTGTGAAATTTGACGCCTGAAAAAGATGGACAATCGAATTATTGGGAAGATGAATAGTCAGAATTGTCAACAAATGGTCAGAAATTTCTACGTGTGGTCAGAATTGTCAACGAATGGTCAGAAATTTCTACGGGTGGTCAGAATTGTCAAAAAATCGTCAGACATTTCTACGGATAGTTCTAAATGTCAATGGATGGTCAGAAAGGACAACGAATGGTTATAGAAAGAAATATGTTTCATTAACATAATAAAATGTCAAAAAAACGAAGAGAATTGATTTAATTGTGCTCGGGTTTTGTCATATTGACTTCACCATTGTCAACAGAGCAACAACATTTCAGCAGTCATATCACGAAAATCTGCAGCTTCAAGCGATAGTCAACAAGGATATTCAAGAAATGTTACTTAAACACAACATGTAAACACCATTATTAAACACGCGACCTCCACCGAAGACGGATGTGTCGGGATATTGGCGCAAATAAAACGCCGGCAGACGCATTTCCATTATCTGAGCTACATCCTGCATGAAATCTAATAGTACCTGTGTCCTGCTTCAATGAGAAACCAGTGGGAGTTTCAGAATGAAAGCTGAAGAAGAAACACACGACCTTGCCAGTGTGCTTCGGGGACCGTTATGGAAGCAGAGAATAGCAGCACTGTTTACCGTCCATGCTTATCGCAAAAATTGACGAAGACGATGATGGTGTTGGGGTTCACTAACCCATTTGGGGGTCACAGTAACCCACAAGCGATGATAAAGTTGGATGTGTCAGACCAAATGGCGCATATATCACAGCTAATATGTAAACCATGACACGACGTATTCCGTTCTCGGGCCTACATCCTGCTAATATGTAGGAGTTTGAGAACGATCACAGAGGACGACGAACAAACATACACACACGACCCCGTGAAATATCCCGCAGAGAACACAGAGGACGAAGAACAAACACACACACACGACCCCGTGAAATATCCCGCAGAGAACACAGAGGACGAAGAACAAACACACACACACACGACCCCGTGAAATATCCCGCAGAGAACACAGAGGACGAAGAACAAACACACACACACACGACCCCGTGAAATATCCCGCAGAGAACACAGAGGACAAAGAACAAACACACACACACACACACACGACCCCGTGAAATATCCCGCAGAGAACACAGAGGACGAAGAACAAACACACACACACAAGACCCCGTGAAATGTCCCGCAGAGAACACAGAGGACGAAGAACAAACACACACACGACCCCGTGAAATATCCCGCAGAGAACACAGAGGACGAAGAACAAACACACACACACGACCCCGTGAAATATCCCGCAGAGAACACAGAGAACGAAGAACAAACACACACACGACCCCGTGAAATATCCCGCAGAGAACACAGAGGACGAAGAACAAACACACACACACGACCCCGTGAAATATCCCGCAGAGAACACAGAGGACGAAGAACAAACACACACACACAAGACCCCGTGAAATATCCAGCAGAGAACACAGAGGACGAAGAACAAACACACACACGACCCCGTGAAATATCCCGCAGAGAACACAGAGGACGAAGAACAAACACACACACACCACTCCGTGAAATATCCCGCAGAGAACACAGAGGACGAAGAACAAACACACACACACGACCCCGTGAAATATCCCGCAGAGAACACAGAGAACGAAGAACAAACACACACACGACCCCGTGAAATATCCCGCAGAGAACACAGAGGACGAAGAACAAACACACACACACACACGACCCCGTGAAATATCCCGCAGAGAACACAGAGGACGAAGAACAAACACACACACACACGACCCCGTGAAATATCCAGCAGAGATCCCATAGTAAATAGAAATATGTATGCAGGTTTTTTTTAATTCAAGCATCATGCATACATATTACATTATATTTCCATGACATCATTCTCAAATCATAAGCTTGCATATTACATTATATTTCCATGACATTATTGTTGAATCATCACGTTTACATATTACATTATATTTCTATGATATTATTTCAGGTAGCGGTCACGCTCTCCTGTACTGCCCTTCCATAATGATAGTTAGCGAATATTTCAAGAATAAAAGAGCTATAGCGACGGTCATAGCCACTTGTGGAGTTAGCTTTGGGGGTGTCAGTCTTCCTGTTCTCATTCGATATCTTATGGACACCTATGGTCTTACAGGTGGACTCCTGCTTCTTTCAGCCATTATGTTTAACCAGGCTGTTTGTTCTGCTCTTTTTACACCTATCAACAAATATCAGCCAAACTTGGTGGACAAGCACGACGAACATGGAAATATAAATTCCAATTTTAGCATGCACAATTTATCTAAATCCTCTCAAGAATTGGATACGGGCCAATGTAAAGTAATCTACACACATTTAAGCCCAAACGTAAAACATACACCATCGAATTTCAGTATTCCATCGAATAATTGTCAAGATACATCGCGTCTGTTACAACACTGTTCATGTGATTTGCAACAGTGTGTTGAGTCACACGTGCACAGCGATCAGGTGATACCATGTGATGGGGCTCCTAAATGTACTTTAGTATATGCAGTAGGTGAAAGTAATGAAGAGAAAGATATTCCAGGTAACGATGTCGAATCATCCTTAAACATGCAGTTTTATTCACTAGAACTCAAGCATTCCAGGTCTAATCTGGACTCGTTACTAAACAATTCACAATACCTTTTGAAATCTGGAGGTGATGCACTGCATACTTCTGCCACGAAACTGGAAAATCAAACAAACCAAAATATAGCAATGTCAGACGATGAAAGAAACATGGCAAATAACACATCTCTGCAGGATACAATGTTCAATTCCTTGTCAACATCTGCTGTAGACGTACATGGTAGTCTGTACAGCCTGACACAGCTCGGAGCTCACTCACAGGCCCTGCCTCGATACTCATCGGAACAAAGGTATGATGTATTCGTCATGTAGATTCTCGTTTTTTTTATTAGGAACTCCGCCGAAGACGAATGTGTCGGGCCATTGGCGCAAATAAAAGGGCGACACAACACATTCCAAGTCTCTGGATTACATCCTGCTGGATATCTAGTAGTCCTGCTACAAGAGAGATCCAGTGGGAGTTTGAGATGTCCTGCTACAAGAGAGATCCAGTGGGAGTTTGAGATGTCCTGCTACAAGAGAGATCCAGTGGGAGTTTGAGATGTCCTGCTACAAGAGAGATCCAGTGGGAGTTTGAGAATGAACGCTCAAGAAGAAGAAGAAGAAGAAGATTAGGAACAGGCACCGACCGAGCTCCAGAATAAATATCTAAACAGGAAGTAAACACGACGCAGTCATTCACGACATTTTAAATTATTGTACTTTTCGTTGGTCACTATTATATACTAGGAGTGGCCTGCCAAAACGCTAAAGGTGACCAACGACAAGCATAGAAATAATTAAAAATGAGGCTTCTAGGTCAAGAGTACTTTCTGGTGAGAGGTCACATAGTACATTCAAAGGTCACGAACCAGCATCACTGCACAAGGGGAATTCTCATAAATGTTCTGCATGTCATTCAGTCATCCATCTATCAGTTTATGAGCTGAGTGTCCCAGCCATTTGTGGGTTCTGATCTTGCCAATGAGGGCGCACTCGTCCCTCTCTTCCACGGTAACTCCCATTTTTATCATTCTCTATAATATCTCTCTTTCAGCATTCTCTTCCTTATTTTGTAGAATATCTACGGCTGACCTATTCAACTCTACCCTGTCTCTTCTCAGCGATTTGGCATTCACTATAGCTTTATTCATCAATGAATCAGCTATTACGCTGCCTCTGACTCCCGCATGGTCTAGACAATTGATCGACATGATACGTTAGAAGTTGGGTCCAATCCCAGATCAAATACCTACGGCGCTCACAGTCATCCCGGATCAAATACCTACCAAGCTCACAGCTTTTAAATATTGCACCTATCATAAAGTTTTAGTAGTTTGAGCTGTCGTCGCGGAATGAAATATTTTAGTAGTATGTGCGAAGTCACACTGCCGGTTCATTTCCATTAGCAAAATAAATGTCTGCCGTATCGGTAAAAATAGGAAGAATGCATATTATGTCTTCCTTCAGACAGAGATGTATAGAGTTTAGAGAGGGGGTGGGTGGATGTTAGGTTTAGGGTTAGGTCTAACGCATTTAACTGTCGCTAGATACATCGGATACATCGATATTCTGCCAAATACATCGATCTTAGAGATCTCTCTACTTGCCTCCCTTTGATGACCTTGGGTACTTGGGGTATTTTCAGTTCGTAGCACGTAGATCGCTTCATCCGAAAACTGTGCGCACTATAACACACTTGGAATGAATATGTGCATGATATCAAGCTTTGTTCACATTTCGTATAGTAAGAAAAATAACTCTTATCACTCACCTTCCTATGTTGTGCAGAATGCTCTAGGAGTCTGTTAGAATTAAATGTGTGTGTTGGTATGTTGCGTTGAAGACAATGTGGTTGTCTTCAGAGATGCATTCAGAAAGACACATGTGATAGACAAACACTTACGCCTGCCATTAGATCTTGATATAATCATGAGTGGCATCCCCAAACAACCAGGGTTAATAACCAGGAAAGTAAGAACCAGGAAGGTAACTGAGTGTGGAAACAACCAAGTAGGTAAGAACCAGGAAGGTAAGAACCAGGAAGGTAAACCAGGATGGTAAGAACCAGGAGGATAACTGAGCACGGAAACAACCAGGAAGGTAACAGTATGGTGAGAAGAGCAGATGGCACACAATGTGACGCTGGTTAAATTTAAGTTAATTAGCATAAAAAAACCATATAAAAGAACCCCAAAAAATGTGTTCAAAATGTATAGGACAAAAGATAATTTATTTCCTTCGTGTCTATATTACAGCAGTAAATTCAACTTTGCTAGAGCATGCTTACCTGTAATACACACACTTCAATAACTTTATAATGAAAGAACAGACTATCAGACTATTTGCCACGGGTATAAACAATATACAAATAACAGTAGCAAGACATTTTCAATTATTCAACTTAATATCTTCTTCAAGAAAACACGAGACAAAACGTAAAAAAACAGTAACAATAAAAACAGGATAAATGTTCAGTGTTAGGGCACAACCTAGCGTACTAAAGATGTGAGGGCTGGGATAACACAGAGTAAGGAGGGAAATAAACCAGAGAAATAATAACAATACGCTCATGATGTATTGTACTGTCCTTGCCTAATAATTGAATATTGAAATAAGGGAATATTGGACAGAGATAATATTGGAATAAGGGAATATTGGAATAAGAGAATATTGGTTTGAGGGAATATTGGACAGAGATAATATTGGAATAAGGGAATATTGGAATAAGAGAATATTGGTTTGAGGGAATATTGGAATGAGGGAATATTGGAATGCTTGTCTTAGTTTGCTAAAGAGGAGTTAGTGTTTTAAATACAAAACACTTTCCACTTTAATTTACTTTTCTATTTCGGTCTTGTTTGAGAAAAACCGCTAGAATGGATAGTTGTCCCATAATGTGTATCTGTTTTCACGCCATATACCGTGATATGTTTTTATACCATTATACCATGATCTGGTTTAATACCATATACCATAGTCTGTTATAATACCATATACCATGATCTGGTTTAATACCATATACCATAGTCTGTTATAATACCATATACCATGATCATAAAAGATGTGTGATAAAACCAATAAATCAAAGGTGGACAGCCTATTTGGGACAAATTGAACTTTCTTTGTGTGGTGTTCGGAAGAAACCCATTTCTAGGTTCTTTGCAGATCAAATATTATGTATTGAGATCTTGAATCTGGACAAATAATACATTTTGATCGACATGGCGCGTCAGGAAAGAATGATTTAGCGGTCATGGCACGGACAGTATTTTGCACACGACTAATATAAATCCACAATTTTACATATTTAGTCACCAATCTAGCACTAGATGGAGACTCATCAAAAGAAGTTTTACACCTATTGCCCTTGCAGCGGGTGCTTTCAATAAACTACGTAACATCTGGACGTCAAACACACTAAGAAACACCACACAACTCAGGTTGTTTAACTCCAACATCATCCCCATTCTATCATATGGATGCGAAAGTTGGAAAGCCACAAAAGCCACAGATAAGAGACTAGACTCCTTTGAAAACAAATGACTACGTACCATTCTGAATGTTAAGTGGAGTGACTTTAAATCTAACACTACTATAAGAGAAGGAAGCAAACAAACCTATATATCTTCCTTCATTAGACAAAGGCGTTGTACTTACATCGGCCATGTTCTCAGAATGAACAGCCTAAGAATTCTCCAGCAGTCACTATATTGGGTACCACCTGGAGTAAGAAGAAGAAGGAGACCTAGAGAAACTCTACGAAGAACCATTAATAGAGAAGGCATGTCAATGAACCTAAACAACACACAAGAATTGAAAGACCTGGCAACACAAAGACAGAAATGGAAAGCTATGGTTTCTGCCCTATTGCCTATGGCCCTGGAGGAACATAACATAACATAACATAATAACAATATAAATCCATCTATGCCAATACCTACGAACGTGTTACCTATAGCCAATCTCATCCATGCCCCTATCTACGAGATTACCCGATTATGTGGTTCGTATATCAGTATATTTAATGAGATTATGTGTTTCATATATCTATATTTATACTCAAAAACTACATTCAGAAAAGTGAAAAATATATTATGTAATATGACCTTGTCATTAGAGGTGAGAAAGAGAGTTTTGCAGTGCTATATAATACCTATACTAACATATAGGTGCGAGTCTTGGACAATAAACAAACTGGAAAGTGGGAAAATAGAAGCAGCAGATATGTGGTTCTATAGAAGAATGCTGAGAATACCATGGACTGTCAGAAGAACTAATGTGGAAGTGCTGAAAGAGTCAAATGCGAAACGGGATTTAATCAAAAATATAAGAAAAAGATAATCTTCATATTTTGGCCACTTTATGAGACAGGAAGGTTTGGAGAACATAGTCACAACAGGAAATATTAAAGGCAACAGAGACAGATGGCGACAACGTGAGAAAATATTAGACTGTTTGACAACCTGGCACGGCAGGGAAACAACAACGATCTTTATACATAATACTGTAGACAGAGAGCTGTGGAGAGCCATGATCACCTACACCAGCCTGCATGACACATGATGATGATGATGATGATGATATATATTTAGTGAGATTATGTGTTTCATATATCTATATTCGGTCTAATATTTTTGATCAGGAAAATCGAAAATCTACGCGAGGGAAACAAATTCAACAAGAAAACAAGATGGCAATGTCGCGTGCCTGTCATAGTTAAAACAGCCTCCTTCTGGATTGTTCTGGTCTATTTTGCTTCCGGTGGTGTTGCATCAGCCCTACCCACCATTTTCCTACCCCCACTCGCTAAAGAAAAGGGAGTCACCGATTACATCAATATCCTTCTAATGGCGTCGGCTGTGATAGAGCTGATTGGACGATTGGTACCAGGTAGGTGCACATATCAAAATACAATATTCATAGCGAAATAATGTCTAAATACACATACAAACCTACATTATTTTGCAAAATTATGAAAAGCCCCCTTGTTGTTTCTCTCCTGGATTTTTTCCAAAAGATATCAATCGACAACAAGTGAGGCCGCTTTAAAACTGTATAATAGTACGTAAAACTGTATAACAGTAGTACTTATGTAAAACTGTATAATAGTAGTACTTATGTAAATCAGTATAATAGTAATACTTATGTAAAACTGTATAATAGTAATACTTATGTAAAACACATGGTGTAGTGGATAAAAGTCTGTACGCAATGTCATTATGATCAACCCTACTTTGCGTTTTTTATGTTAAGTACAGAGATATAATATATTCAAGAGTGTGTATATATATATATATATCAGCCCGGGTGTACACACAATGTGTCGATTTTGGCTGCTCCTACTTTTGGTAATACTGATAGGAACCGACAGAAATATGAGTGATATTATTATTGTTGCCACGTCTACACATTAAAGTAGTGCTTGACTCAGTTTGACTATAGGGTGCACATGGCTATAAGTAGATGCAATATTGCTATAAGAAGTTGCAATATGGCTTTACGGTGCAATATGTCTATACGGTGTAATATGCCTAAAAGAAGATGCAATATGGCTATATGGTACAATATGGTTATAAGAAGGTGCAATATGGCTACACGTTTCTACTTGTATTTTTATGTTATGTGCGTATATGGAGAAAGGCTTATGGTCCGAAACGTCGATTATGCCCTGTGTATTGTCATGTGTATGATTATATTCTGTGTTTTGTTGTGTATATTAATTAATGTAGGCATCCGACAGTGATAGTGTGTAAGCGGTTATCCAGTAGAACTCCATTACCTGTCTCCCACGTGAGTAAAGGTGCAATATGGCTATAAAGTGAAAAATGGTTATTAGGCACAATGTGGCTATAAAATGCAATGTGGTTATAAAGTACAATGTGGCTATAAGGTGCAATGTGACGATAGAATGCAACATGACTTTAAATTGCAATGTGGTGGTAGGATGCAGTGTAATTATAAAGTGCAATGTGGCTATAGAGTACAATGTGGCTATAGAGCGCAATGTGGCTATAGAGTACAATGTGGCTATAGAGTACAATGTGGCTATAGAGTACAATGTGGCTATAGAGCGCAATGTGAGGGTAGGGTGCAATTAATGACAATTCTCCCTAGATCTAGAAAACAAGTACTTTGTCTCTGATAGTTGTTCTCGCTGATCGTCATGCAGGGACAAGTATCTTGACTTATCTTCACTTTTGTCAGAAATCTGTCTTTCGCGAAACATGTGGACTATGTCATTTAGATAGGAAGGGTGTCAGTGTAGTCAAAATCATGGCATCTGCAGAGATTCTGCAACGAACCCTTTTTCCAGATGATGCAGGCAGTGGTATTATCTGTGTTGGACTATGGTTCCATAATGCCCCCTATTGTTCATAACATACATAGACCACATCTGCAGAGTAGCAAAGACAACGGAAGAAAACTATCTGAAGGATAACTTAAACGAACTACTATTTCCAGATGATCAAGCAATAGTGCCATCATCAGAAGAACTACAAAGACAAATAGATAGATTACATCAAACATACCATACCCTTAATTATTGTCTATTGTCTTTATCCAGGCGGTTTGTTATCCACTATTGCCGTTAAGCGTAGGGGTGATTGGAGCTGGAGCTTGCGTTCTAAAGCCAGATGTGTGGCCTCGGCTGTGCTATGCCCCTGTCTGTTCAGGATGTTCCTGACGTTTTCTATCCATCTTTTCCGTGGTCTTCCTCTGGCTTTGTACCCTGATCTAATTTGGTTATATGCCTGTAAGGGCATCTTTTCGTAATGCATTCTCATAATGTGACCAAACCACTTGATCTGTTCTCTCTCGATGTAATCTGTACAAGATATTATACCTGATATATATTCTTTCCCTGATATCTTCATTTCGTACTCTATCGCACCTGGTGACCCCGTCGGCTTTCCTCAAGCATTTCATCTCACGTCACTATCTTTCTGTAATGTGAAGGTGAGAGAGACCAGATTTGGCACTGGTAACACAGTGTTGGTAGGAATATACTGTAGATCATTTGTCTTTTAGCTTCCATCTCGATCTTGGGGTGAAGAAGTGTTGGTGACAGATATCTTTAACATGAAGATAAATATAGAAAAGACCGAAGTAATCATTATAGGAAGAACAGAAAGAGACACCAATATATATATATATATATATATATATATATATATATATATATATATATATATATATATATATATATATATATATATATATATATATATATATATATATATATATATATATATATATATATATTAAAAGCAACAAACTTAACAAAGTGACAGAATTCACATACCAAGGAAGCAATATAACAACAGGCGGCAAGAGCAGCAAAGAAATACACAATAGATGTACTAAAGCATACCAAGTCCTAGGGCAAAGGACACCACTCTTCAGAAACAAAAATGTAGATTTAAACACCAAAATAACACTATTCAAAACGATTATTATGCCAAAACTGTGCTACCAAAGCCAAACATGGACAACGACAGCACAAAACAAACGTAAACATGTGACAGCTGAAATGGCATGCTAACGCAGAATCCTAGGAATATCGCTAAGAGACAGGGTGAGGAATGAGGACATCCGGCAAAAAAATCGGCACCGCCCCAATCATAGAATACATCAAGAGACAACAGATCAAATGGTTTGCACACAGCAGATACCATCAGACAGCATACCACAGGAAGCTATGCTACACAGATACAGTGAAGGCAGACCTAGAAGCCCACCACGAAAACGAGGACCACTGAAATAAAAGAGGCGACAAACTCTACAATATACTCAGTACACAAGCGGGTCGTCTCCAGAAATCTCTTCTACCCCTGACGCCGAACGGCAACAAAGGGTTTCAGCGAATAGATAGACTATGGTTTAGGTTTACTGACACTGTCGCAAACACAGGTGGATAGGTTGGACAGAGTTCAAAGGTCATGAGGTCATGAGAGCTGTCCTATGATGAATAAGATATATACATATAGTGACCATGAGGTTTCTCCTAAACTTACCAAGCATTAAAACACGACGTAAAATATCGCAGGTTAAAGAATGCTTCAAGGTCGCCAATAATTATAATAGCCATCACGTCTTACACCAATGTCTAGACAACACAAAAGGAAGTCGTATCAAGAGAGGAAGGTCCTGGATGGCAGAAGCAGAAGACACCAACTCAGAGTTTGTGAGCTAGAGGAAGTGGGAAGTGGCTGTGTATGCGTAAAATTTGGCAGCGAAAGACAGTTATTCTCAACAGTTGTGATACAGATGAGAAACGAGTGCCTCGACTGAGCTGCCAACAGAAAAAGATGGAATGATCCAAGAACTCATACTGCGGCACTCGAAGCCACACGATACAATAATTTCGTGCTCTATCAAAATGGCAAACAATTAGCTGAGAAGTCAGTCTTTATCCCACTAAAACATTGAGTATGAGAATGGAAATAGAAGCGGTGACAGCAGTTCTCACTTGGCCAGCGACGCAATCACCAACAGACTCAGTGATTGTATGAGAATTTTAAAGTATACTGCGCAAGATAGAAATGTGTATGAACAGAACTGAATAGGTCACTCTTCTCAACACTGCGCAGAGTATTACATGGATTTACTGTCCTGGTCATGCTGGTGTCAGGGGAAAACGAAAGAGCCAATGAGTTGGCTGGTAAAGCTTTGGTGAACGGCACCGAGATAAGAAGAGACAGGATTGAATTTATTAGAGCAGGCATGGATACCGTACGGGACGACGATACGGAGGCCGAACGCGGCAATGTACACATTCAGAGAATGGTAGAAATGGGAGCGACTAGAGACGATGGGATAAAGTGTTCCCTCTCGGGAAAGATCAGAAACACGCGTAATCAGCAACTGACTGGGACACTGAACTTACACACTTTTATATGGCTGACGGAACGGCAAGCAGAGCATATATGGGAATGTCCAACAGTGCTGTGACGCTTGTTTCTAATCAAGAATAACATATCTTGATATGTACTACTTTTCTGAGCATTCCTGTGGTTTAGTATATGTCACAGTATATGTCACAGTCTATGTCACAGTATATGTCACAGTATATGTCACAGTATATGTCACAGTATATGTCACAGTATATGTCACAGTATATGTCACAGTATATGTCACAGTATATGTCACAGTATATGTCACAGTATATGTCACAGTATATGTCACAGTATATGTCACAGTCTAAACTGACTAAGAGATTTAGTATATCAGTACATGTCACAGTATATGTCACAGTATATGTCACAGTAAATGTCACAGTATATGTCACAGTATATGTCACAGTATATGTCACAGTATATGTCACAGTATATGTCACAGTCTATGTCACAGTATATGTCACAGTATATGTCACAGTCTAAACTGACTAAGAGATTTAGTATATCAGTACATGTCACAGTATATGTCACAGTATATGTCACAGTATATGCACAGTATATGTCACAGTATAAGTCCCAGTATCGGTCTCAGTATATGTCAAGATGAACAAAAATAAGTAGAAATGTTACCAAAATCAGACATTAAAGAACCTAGCAGGGAGATACAGAAACAGACGCAATTTCAAATAAAAAGCCTTCATGAGGACAAATATGAGACCACAACAAAACGAATCTAGCATAGAGACAAACAAGGTTATAATAGGGAGGAAAAGAAGACAATAACGAATTGAAAATGGAGGAAGCAAAGATGGAGCAGCAGGACAGGGAAGAAGAGCGAATGAGGAGAAGATATAGGTAAGTGAGGAGGAGAAAGTGCAAAGAAGAAAGTGAGGAGTGGAAAAAGGATAAGATATAATAATAAGTAAAATAAGGTAATGTGCACTGAAATACATACCTCAAAAGTGGCAACAGGTAATGAATATTACAGGCATACAATCATAATGTAAGAAAAGAGGAAAAGAAGATGGTACGAGAGATCAGATGAGAGTGTGAGAGAGAGAGGGAGAGGGGAGGGAGAGAGGAAGGAAAGAGGCCAATAGGGCTAGAACAGACGAGAAAAAGAAATAAACCACATATAAGCACATATGACCAAACAGCGGGAGGAAAATATACAGCAATGGAGAGAAACTATTAATAGGAAGAGATAATGGTGGAACGAAACAGTGATGATATATGCAAGTTAGATAGTAAATTATTGGTGATAATAGTAACAATTCTCCACAGTATATGTCTCAGTTTGGTTTGGTCATCTGGAAAGAAAGCCGTGTGATTCATTAGTTTATAAAGCATATACGAAGAGAGGAGAAGCAGAAAGAAGAGCCAAGGGTAGACCTAGAGTACGCTGGATCGACTACATCAAAGAGACATTACACGAACACCAAATAACATTATCTGAAGCTGCCAGAAAAGCGAGAACAAGAACATTGTATCTCCCTCGACACCCGTAAAGGGTAAAAGAGGAAGGAAAGAAGAAGAAGAAGAAGATATGTCTCAGTATATGTCTTAGTATTATGTCTCATTATATAATCATCTATCGATGTGTCTACCCACAGAGCGCCTATTCTCGCGAAGTAATCTCAAAACGTCACCCTTATCCACACTTAGTCCATCAACAACAGATGCATAATATTATCTAATTAATACTTGCTTACATAACATCATCAAACAGAAACATGTACAAACAAATGTAAAACATCCAGGCAATACATTTGAGTAATATTATATTACTCAAACATATATCAAATATATAACATCATATTGAGTGACAAAACCTCGACATACACAACAGCAATAACGAAATTACCATTAAAGTAATGTTTTAATTATTGGGAACATTGATGTATATCTCATGAATATTTAACTTTGGATAAATATTGACAAGTTTACTTCAAATATTGACTGTATATAATTTTGTGCGCGTATATTTTGTAAACAATAAAGCAACTGCAGAATTTTTCAACGTTGCCATTAGTGGGTATGATACAGATCATCCTGCGAATAAGTACACCAAGTATTGTAGAAATTGTAAATGACTTGTACCGGCTTTAAAAAAGGCTTTAATGATGACATGAGGTTCGGAGTCGACTGGCGTTAGCGATCATGGATCTCCACAACTCTATATTTACAGTATGTTTAATCATAGTTGTTATTGACTCTTTGCGACGACTCGATGTCAGACTAATAATATCCAAGTCATCATCCAATTCTCTTGTCTTAAATCTTGCCTGTTTCAAGCACAGATATATATTTCCGAATATAAACCGAGGATGTAATTTTAATGCCGAATATTTCTGAATATAAGCCGAGGATGAAACTTTAATGTCGAATACGTGATCAAATACTGAAACCCGTGTATGGACTGGGGTATAAAAAACAATAATGTGCAATCCCGTTATTATAAGAATGAAAAGACAAGTGGAATATTCCTAAAAGGTAAAATAACACAAAAATTTAGCAAGGGTAAGACGCAGCGTCATTTCTACCATTTTCCCCACCCTACCGGCATTAACATAAAATACCTCAATAATAATACAGTTCGACCCTTACCCGGATGCGCTTCCAGCCTCATGAGACTGTGACCATCAGGTACAAGTGTGTGGAGATATCTGATTCATTCATTCCTTCAGTGATTTTCCCGCAACCAGTTTGAGAATGGCATCAGCCATTGCGTTAAATTCAAATACTTGAAAATGAATATATCAGGTCCATCAACATTTCCCATGACAAATATTAGATAGCATCAGTCATGACATTCAAAGCACATTCCCAAACGGACCATCAATATAATAAATGTATAGTCTTACCAGCTCTAGTTATAGGTGGAACTGGTACGGGGAATCCAAAAATCTCGCTGTATAGGCCTAATATGAACGAAACTCATTTCTGTCTTTATTTGCCTTGAAATCGCAGGATATGAAAACAAAGTGTCAAGACAAGATAAACACATTGCACTGCTGTTTTAGGGTGCATGCAGTTGGGGCACGTTTGACTCGCCCCCCCCCCCCATCAGACAGATGAAATCTCATTATCACTCACTTCTCCTCCTAATCCACTCGTCATGCTATGCCTTGCTGGATGCTTCTAGATTGAATCTTTCTGTTTCCTATGACATGTTTCATACCAGGATCTAATCTCTTCCTCCTACCGTAGCCTCATCATATGTGCTTTCCTACGTTTAGTATAGTGCATGTTTTGTTTGGTGTATTTCGTTCTGTTGGAGGATTTAGTCGAAACTTTATGTGTCTCTCTTTCTCTCTCTCTCTTTTTCTCTCTCTACGTCTCGTTGCTAGTATTTTTTCTTTACAATTATTTCTAGCACTTCTACCTATTTCCATTTTTTTTTCATTTGCCTTGTGTTACCCCAGCCCTCGCACTGTAAGTATCTGCTTGCTTCCCCGACATCATATTTTTATCTCTGGAAACTACTTCAGGCTAAATCTTGCGGCTACAAAAAATGTGAGAGGCAGTGAAAGTGGAAGTCCTTGATGGTTGCAGTAGTGGCAGACACCTTGTATAGCGTATGTATATAAAGATATATATATATATATATATATATATATATATATATATATATATATATATATATATATATATATATATATATATATATATAGAGAGAGAGAGAGAGAGAGAGAGAGCAACATAGACGAAGTATGCTTGAGGTGGCTGATGTCAAGAGATGTGTCGATGCTATTCAAAGTCATCTGTTTCCTGAACCAAGCGCTAAATGGTTGCAGTCGACCGTATGGTCACTACTTGATGTGTCTGACTATGACCACTCATCAATAAAAACATTCCAGCAGAATCGAACCAAGTCTTTTCATATTGTTTTTCCCCCAATTATTTCCGTTTATCCTTGTTTACAATCGACACCTGCGTTACACAAAATATATAAATAGTAGCCAACAAAAAACAGGGCGAAAATGATATTCGTCACGTATGAAGAAATATTTAGATTATATTAGTTGGTAATATCTAGCAATTGGACACTGTCTGATCCGTTCATGAACAGTCGGTCGCAGACTTTACACAGTTTTAAAACTTCCATTTGCACTTAAGCACTTGCTTGGTTGATATGGACACATACCTAAACACCTAACATCATCAATATTCATAACACTACCTGACATCATCAATATTCATACCACTACCTGACATCATCAATATTCATACCACTACCTAAGAAGCACAGAGCTGTAGACAGTACAGAATATAGAACAATAAGTCGAATGCGTCATATAACTGAAATACTTCTCAAGATAATACATGAAAAAATTCAAAACAGACACGGAGGTCGGTGAAGAACAATTAGGAAAAAAAAGGCACCAGAGAAGCTATACTTAGTATCCGACTAATGATAAGATTAATGACACTCATCCGGAATGACATACAAGCTGAGGTTTCCAATACAGAAACCGATGACGAGACAGACCTACAAGATGTGACAATATGGAGGGACGGAAAACTGATTAAAAAAATTAACATCTACAACTTCCCCAAACTCACCTTAAACTAAATCTTATTCAGACGACCGATATGAGAAGGACAATCATCTCTGGCGACATAAACGGTCACTCACCTCTATGGGGTTATACAGACAGGAACCCAACAGAAACGATCATAGAAGAGTTTAGAGACACCTCCTCACTTATCCTACACCAGAGCGCTAATGCTCCCCGAACTCTACTACACCGGGCCAGCAGCGCAAGAACAAGATCAGACCTTACTATAGTATCATCTGATATTCCCCCACAGTGTTCTACTACAGTCTTAGATTATTTTGGAAGCGACAACAGACCGATTCTCCCAGAAGTCTCTGGATATGGGGAGCCAACATGCAAAAAAAATAAAGCCTGCGTGGAACTATAGAAAGGCAGATTGAGAAACTTTCAGAGACCTAGTACAGCAACAGTTCCAGAAAATCGACCTAACAGAGAACATCGACAAGGTCTACAATAAAATTGCTGCAACACTTCTCTCAACCGCAACCAAAACTATCCCGAGCGGGTTGAGAAAAAAGTTCAACACTTACTGGAACATAGAATTGAACATCGCTGTTGAAGATAGGAAAAAGGCAAGACGAAAGTGAGAGAAACATCCAACACCTGTCAATAAACTAAATTAGAATAAACTCACAGCCAAAGTAAAACTACTCAATAAACAAGCAAAAAGAGAAACTTGGACAAAAAAAATGTGAAAGTCTAGACATGCAGAAACACGGTGGAAAGGCGTGGCAGCTCCTGTCAAATCTGGAACCATAAGAGCAACAACCCAACACCTATAATAGACAACGGTGAAAAAGCTAACGAGGGAAACACAGAAAGCCAAAGCCATCGACAACCATTTCGCCCACATAAACAGAAAGCGACCCAGAACGAACCTCGACAATTCCATAAAGCACATCACCAAAACATTAGAAAGGCAACAAACCATGAATTACGAAGTCTTTGAGAGTTACTTCACATTCTCAGAGCTAAAATCAACACTAAAAATGCAAGAAAGGTAAAGCAGGTGGCACTGATAGAATTACCAACGAGATAATCAACAACCTCTCAGACTACGAACTAACAACTTTCCTTGAGCTCATCAATAAGACTTGGAGAGAAGGCCAGCAGCCAAAAGCCTGGAGAAAAGCTAACATTATACCAATTCTAAAGAAAGACAAAAGCCCAAACGAAATCACCAGTTACCGACCAATATCCTTAACATATAACGTGGACAAAGTTGCTGAAAGAATTATCAATGATAGGCTGTACTGGTGGTTAGAGAGCACCAAGATCATAAACACAAATCAGTCTGGTTTCAGAAAGAACAAACAAACAATTGACCAGCTGATACGGCTCACACAAGACATAGGTGATGCCTATCAAGAAAAGAAAAGTGTATTGGCAACCTTCATTGACCTCAAACAAGCCTATGACAGAGTCTGGAGAACAGGATTATTCTTGAAATTGAAAAAAAAAATTGGTATATCCGGAAAATTGTACAACTGGCTAAAAGGCTTCTTTCAAAACAGAACAATTCAAACAACCTATAATGGGAGCTCATCAAAACAAAGAACTCTAGAAGAAGGACTGCCCCAAGGATCGGCACTAAGTTGTACATTATTCCTCATATACATAAACGATCTACCAGACGTCATCAGTTGTCAAAAAGCGCTATTTTCTGATGACCTGGTTATCTGGACAGAAGAAATATACCCCCAAACCATCACTAATAACATCAACAAACATCTCAATACAATTTCTGCTCATTTTGAACTGTAGAAACTTGAGATAAAAAGAGAAAAAAACAGTTTACAGCCTGTTCAGCTTAAATACCACAACAAAATGGGAAAAAATGGAAATAAAAATCGGCGGAAAAAAAATAGCATACGAAAAATTCCCAAGATACCTCGGAGTTGAACTTGATCAGAGGTTCACAATGGAGCATATAGAAAAGCTGATTAAGAAAACACAGACCCAGAAGACTACCCAAAATTGTTTGGCCCATGCGGAGATATCTGCTCTAACTACACAGCAGAGATAATAGCAATTGAGAAAGCACTGAATCGAATTATTGTGGACTTTGAGAACGGAACTACTCCACCTGAAGACAAAGTCTTCTGTTCTTCTACTACAACAGTTCTACTACTACAACTGTTCTACTACCACTACTGTTCTACTATTACAACTGTTCTACTACCACTACTGTTCTACTACCACTACTGTTCTACTACCACTACTGTTCTACTACCACTACTGTTCTACTACCACTACTGTTCTACTACCACTACTGTTCTACTACCACTACTGTTTTACTACCACTACTGTTCTACTACTACAACTGTTATACTACCACTACTGTTCTACTACCACTACTGTTCTACTACTACAACTGTTCTACTACCACTACTGTTCTACTACCACTACTGTTCTACTACTACAACTGTTCTACTACCACTACTGTTCTACTACCACCACTGTTCTACTACCACTACTGTTCTACTACCACTACTGTTCTACTACCACTACTGTTCTACTACTACAACTGTTCTACTACCACTACTGTTCTACTACCACTAGTGTTCTACTATTACAAGTGTTCTACTACCACTACTGTTCTACTACCAATACTGTTCTACTACTACAACTGTTCTACTACTACAACTGTCCTTCTACCACTACTGTTCTACTACTACAACTGTCCTACTTCCACTACTGTTCTACTACCACTACTGTTCTACTACTACAACTGTTCTACTACCACTACTGTTCTACTACTACAACTGTTCTACTACCACTACTGTTCTACTACAACAACTGTTCTACTACCACTACTGTTCTACTACCACTACTGTTCTACTACCACTACTGTTCTACTACCACAACTGTCCTACTTCCACTACTGTTCTACTACCACTACTGTTCTACTACTACAACTGTTCTACTACCACTACTGTTCTACTACCACTACTGTTCTACTACTACAACTGTTCTACTACCACTACTGTTCTACTACCACTACTGTTCTACTACCACTACTGTTCTACTACCACTACTGTTCTACTACCACTACTGTTCTACTACTACAACTGTCCTACTACCACTACTGTTCTACTACTACAACTGTTCTACTACTACAACTGTTCTACTACCACTACTGTTCCACTACAACAACTGTTCTACTACCACTAATGTTCTACTACCACTACTGTTCTACTATTACAACTGTTCTACTACCACTACTGTTCTACTACCACATCTGTTCTACTACCACTACTGTTCTACTACCACTACTGTTCTACTACCACTACTGTTCTACTACTACAACTGTTATACTACTACAACTGTCCTACTACCACTACTGTTCTACTACTACAACTGTTCTACTACCACTACTGTTCTACTACTACAACTGTTCTACTACCACTACTGTTCTACTACCACTACTGTTCTACTACCACTACTGTTCTACTACCACTACTGTTCTACTACTACAACTGTTCTACTACCACTACTGTTCTACTACCACTACTGTTCTACTACTACAACTGTTCTACTACCACTACTGTTCTACTACCACTACTGTTCTACTACTACAACTGATCTACTACCACTACTGTTCTACTACCACTACTGTTCTACTACCACTACTGTTCTACTACAACTACTGTTCTACTACCACTACTGTTCTACTACCACTACTGTTCTACTACCACTACTGTTCTACTACTACAACTGTCCTTCTACCACTACTGTTCTACTACTACAACTGTCCTACTTCCACTACTGTTCTACTACCACTACTGTTCTACTACTACAACTGTTCTACTACCACTACTGTTCTACTACCACTAGTGTTCTACTACTACAACTGTCCTTCTACCACTACTGTTCTACTACTACAACTGTCCTACTTCCACTACTGTTCTACTACCACTACTGTTCTACTACTACAACTGTTCTACTACCACTACTGTTCTACTACCACTACTGTTCTACTACTACAACTGTTCTACTACCACTACTGTTCTACTACAACAACTGTTCTACTACCTCTACTGTTCTACTACCACAACTGTCCTACTTCCACTACTGTTCTACTACCACTACTGTTCTACTACTACAACTGTCCTACTACCACTACTGTTCTACTACCACTACTGTTCTACTACTACAACTGTTCTACTACCACTACTGTTCTACTACCACTACTGTTCTACTACCACTACTGTTCTACTACCACTACTGTTCTACTACCACTACTGTTCTACTACTACAACTGTCCTACTACCACTACTGTTCTACTACTACAACTGTTCTACTACTACAACTGTTCTACTACCACTACTGTTCCACTACAACAACTGTTCTACTACCACTAATGTTCTACTACCACTACTGTTCTACTACTACAACTGTTCTACTACCACTACTGTTCTACTACCACAACTGTTCTACTACCACTACTGTTCTACTACCACTACTGTTCTACTACCACTACTGTTCTACTACCACTACTGTTCTACTACCACTACTGTTCTACTACCACTACTGTTCTACTACCACTAATGTTAATGTTCTACTACCACTACTGTTCTACTACCACTAATGTTAATGTTCTACTACCACTACTGTTCTACTACCACTAATGTTAATGTTCTACTATCACTACTGTTCTACTACCACTAAAGTTAATTCTCTACTACCACTACTATTCTACTGCCAATAATGTTAATACCATTTATTCTAATACTACTACTATTCTAATACCATTAATGTTAGTTTTCTAGTACAATTACTATTAATGTTCTACCACAACTACTATTAATGTTATACTACCCCTAATATTCTACTACCACTAATGATAATGTTCTTCTACCACTAATGTTGATGTTATACTACCACCAATGTTAATGTTCTACTACCACTAATGTTAATGTTCTACTACCACTAATGTTAATGTTCTTCTACCACTAATGTTAATGTTCTACTTCCACAAATGCTAATGTTCTAGTACAGCTACTATTAATGTTCGTCTACCACTAATAATATGGTTCTACGAGCATTAATGTTAATATTGTCATTCCAGTGATTATCGCCTCGTTCTATATGTACAGGTTTGATCATCCACCGCGGTGCCATGCGGCCTACTACGGTTGTGATTGCGCCCATTGTTGCATGTGCCACGTTGTATCAGTTCACAGCACTATTTAACGATGTTGGCACTCTCCTAACTATGTCACTCCTGTGCGGACTGTTCACAGGCGCCTTCTGGTCCACGCAAGTGTGTTTTACTTAACATTTATTGGCTGCTGAGAGGTAGAGCCTCAACAGTGGTACATGTATGTCTTAGACACGATAAATCACCAAATAAGACCTAACAGAATAATGTTAAAAAAAAGCTAGATACAATCTCTATGTTCTCATGAATGTTACTCTTATTGCAATGACAAGATTAATTAACTGAAATAAAATCAATGAAACAATTAATCGTGAAACAGTTAATTTAAAAAAAAGCTGAATAAGCTATCTTGCCTGATTTTTTTCGAATTTTGTTGTACTTTTCGTTGGTCACTATTAATATACGTTGTGTTGCCACCTTCTTAGAAAAGACCTTTCAACATAATTAATTTGGCCTATATTCATAACGTTTATTTATTATTGTCGTGTTTTCGTTTGGTCACTATTTATATAGTCCCCTGGCTATTTTTTGGCATGCTATTCCAAGTATATAATAGTGACCAACGGAAAACACGAGAACAATCACCAGAATAAACAATGAAGGCCGAATTATTTCTGCGAACAGGTCTTGTACAGTACAGTGTATTGTACAGTAGATTGCTTGTAATGTCAAGACTGAATATGTGGTCTCATTGTAGACAAGCTTAATGTCAAAGCTGAATATGTGGTCTCATTGCAGACAAGGTCCAACATAGACCGCTTGTAATGTCAAGACTGAATATGTGGTCTCATTATAGACAAGCTTAATGTCAAAGCTGAATATGTGGCCTCATTGCAGACAAGGTCCAACATAGACCGCTTGTAATGTGAAGACTGAATATGTGGTCTCATTATAGACAAAGTTCGATATAGATCGCTTGTAATGTCAAGACTGAATGTGTGGTCTCATTGTAGACAAGGTTCATGTCATGACTGAGTGTGTGGTCTCATTGTAGACAAGGTTTATGTCAAGACTGAGTGTGTGGTCTCATTGTAGACAAGGTTCAACTAGATCGCTTTTAATGTCAAGACTGAATATGTGGTATTCTTGCAGACAAGGTCGAACATAGATCGCTTTTAATGACAAAACTACAATGGTTCTTTTTTTGGACATGAGGTACTGGGGATAATAATAATAATAATAAGACTCATAACCAGCCAGGAAGCACACTGGAGACAAGAGTACAAAAGACCTCCAAAGATCTCTATCATCAGACATTCGGAGGAGTAGAACAATTATGCCCATATCATTTCTTGATGTTATTCGTGAGGGATTTCTTTTATCGACTCTTCTCCTTCTACTCTCGACTGTTCCTTACAAAATAATTTTACAAAGTTTTTGACTTAAATTATGAACATTCCCTTAGTGACATATATGTAGAAAGATGTGAGTTCTAAAAGAGAAATTTTCTAAAATATTAAATTGAAACGTGATGAATAATTTTATTGTTTTAAATAATTAAAGTTTATCATTCTATCATGAAGATTTTCTCACATTCCATAACAGAGGTAAATTTTATGTTTTCAATCATAGTTTCTGATCAGAGCTGCCCAGTATAGAAATATTGTCTTTATTTGATCAGAGCTGCCAAATATATAAATATTGTCTTTATTTCATCAGAGCTGCCAAGTATATAAATATTGTCTTTATTTGATCAGAGCTGCCCAGTATATAACTTTTGTTATATTTATTTTATTCCAGAGTCTGATTTTGATTGAAATTTTTGGAATACACAGACTAGGCAAGACTTTGGGATTATACATAATTGTTCTGAGTCTTAGTGTCGGGGCATCGAATCCAATTAGCGGTTAGTACGTGTATCGGTGGTTGTGAATATAGAGAATGTCTTGTATTGGTAATTATGTACATAGTTTCTGTGTATGATTGTACGGGGTTGTACAATAGTTGAAAAAGTGATGGTAGTAGTAGTTGTAGTGGTAGTTGTAGTTGTAGTGGTAGTTGTAGTTGTAGTGGTAGTAGTTGTTGTAGTGGTTGTAGTGGTTGTAGTGGTAGTAGTAGTAGTAGTAGTAATGGTAGTTTTAGTTGTATTAGTAGTTGTGGGATAGTAGTAGTTGTAGTGGTAGTAGTTGTTGTAGTGGTAGTAGTCGATTTAGTGGTATTTGTAGTAGTGGTAATAGTTGTAGTGTAAGTAATAGTTGTAGTGTTTAGTGGTTGTAGTTATTGTTGTAATAACAGCAATATTAGTAATATTGATCGTAGATGTAGCGTTAACAACATTAGTAGTAGTGGTTGTAGTAATTGATGTTGTAGCAAGCTTTAATAGTAGTATGGGTAGCAGTGGTACTAGTAGTAGTGTTAGTAGTAGTGCTGCTAATAATAATTGTTGCAACAACAGTAGTTATAGTATTACTATTAGTAGTACTGGTAGCAGCTGATTTATTGCTAGTAGTAGTAGTAGTAGTAATATTAATAGTAGTAATAATAATAATAAGTAGTAGTAGTAGTAATAGTAATAGTAGTAATAATAGTAATAGTAGTAGTAGTAATAGTAGTAGTAATAGTAATAGTAGTAATAATAATAGTAGTAGTAGTAGTAGTAGTAGTAGTAGTAGTAGTAGTAATAGTAATAGTAGTAATAATAGTAGAAGTAGTAATAGTAATAGTAGTAATTATAGTAGTAGTAGTAGTAGTAGTAATAGTAATAGTAGTAATAATGGTAGTAGTAGTAGTAGTAGTAATAGTAGTAGTAGTAATAGTAATAGTAGTAGAAATAATAGTACTAGTAATAGTAGTAATAGTAGTAGGAATAATAGTACTAGTAATTATAGTAGTAGTAGTAGTAATAGTAATAGTAGTAATAATGGTAGTAGTAGTAGTAATAGTAATAATAATGATAGTAGTAGTAGTAGTAATAGTAGTAGTAATAGTAATAATAGTAATAGTAGTAGAAGTAATAGTAGTAGTAATAGTAATAGTATTAATAATAGTAGAAGTAGTAGTAATAGTAGTAATAATAGTAGTAGTAGTAGTAGTAGTAGTAATAGTAGTAGTAGTAATGGTCATAGTAGTAGTAGTAATAGTAGTAGTAGTAGTAATAGTAGTAGAATTAATAGTACTAGTAATAGTACAATAGTAGTAGGAATAATAGTACTAGTAATAGTAGTAGTAGTAGTAGTAGTAGTGGTAATAGTAGTAGTAGTTGTAGTAATATTGGTAGCAGTAGTAGTAATAATAATAATAGTAGTAGTATTAGTAGTAGTTGTTTTAGTGATGTGGTGGTAGTACCACTAGAAGTAACAGTAGCAAAACTCATAGTAATAACAATTGTAGTAGTAGCAGTAATAACAATTGTAGTAGTAGCAGTAATAACAATTGTAGTAGTAGCAGTAATAACAATTGTAGTAGTAGCAGTAATAACAATTGTAGTAGTAGCAGTAATAACAATTGTAGTAGTAGCAGTAATAACAATGTATAACACAACTGTAAGATATGACTTTATGTTTTGGTGGAAGGAATTAAAAACTGTAATACTTGATATGGTAGCAATTCTATTGTAACTATTTACTGTCATGTAGTCGTTGTCATAGAAATTGTAAACAACTTGCGTGATTTGTACATTTCTCATTGCCAGGTTTTCTCAGGGATGTTTCCGGTACTTATGTTGCAACTTTCCATTATTTTGGAGCAATGTACTACTTGGCAGCTCTTATGATGATTTTAAGTCTATTCATTAAACATGACTCTAACAAACCACCTGATGATGCTTAGGAACACTTAACAGCTTTCATATGAATCGTCTGAACACATAGGCAATGTCATATTAGAAGTGGAAGCTCGTGTATAATAATTGTATGAGATGTTACAGCTGGTCAGGGACCAATCGACAAATAAGATCTAACAGTAGAACCAATTACAAAGTAGAATCAGCAGTTTTACGTCATGTTTTAGAGTATTGCTGTGTTTTCCATTGGTCAATATTTACAACTGTGTATCACACGAGTGTCGCCTGCCAGGGCCGACCTGTGAAATTCATGGAAATAATCGAAAAACACGAGTTAAAATGTTGATTCTGTTTTGTTGTGATTCTGTTGTTATATGTCTTCTAATGATTAGTAGTGGCTGGTCGCAGGTCAGTGGAAGTACTATGAAGTGCAAATACATTTGGTTTATATAAAAATAGTGTCAAATTGTTTTCACTGCATGAATCACGTGACAAATATGGGCAATAAAGAGTTTTTCTTTTGATAATCAAGAATTACAAGCCATAAAGCTCTTATCTTCAAGTGAAATTTGATCGTAGGTGCTGCCTGTAGAAATTTCTTTCATAATTACAAGACACCAACTCGGTGGTATGTAACACGGTGGTATGTAACACGGTGGTATGTAACTCGGTGGTATGTAACTCGGTGGTATGTAACACGGTGGTATGTAACTCGGTGGTATGTAACACGGTGGTATGTAACACGGTGGTATGTAACACGGTGGTATGTAACACGGTGGTATGTAACACGGTGGTATGTAACACGGTGGTATGCAACACGGTGGTATGCAACACGGTGGTATGTAACACGGTGGTATGTAACACGGTGGTATGTAAGACGGTGGTATGCAACACGGTGGTATGTAACACGGTGGTATGTAACACGGTGGTATGTAACACGGTGGTATGTAACACGGTGGTATGTAACACGGTGGTATGTAACACGGTGGTATGTAACACGGTGGTATGTAACACGGTGGTATGCAACACGGTGGTATGTAACACGGTGGTATGTAACACGGTGGTATGTAACACGGTGGTATGTAAGACGGTGGTATGCAACACGGTGGTATGTAAGACGGTGGTATGTAACACGGTGGTATGCAACACGGTGGTATGTAACACGGTGGTATGCAATGCTTTGAGAAGCCGTCTGCCGCTTTTTAATAATATTGGTTTATGTATATGTAGAGGGCGCTAGTGTGACAACCAGGTTCTGGACGAGTAGTTGAGGTTGTAGATAGTAATGATACTGTCTTCTTTAAAAGCATGTAATAGGAAGCGATTAAGAAACGGAGGGCGATATCCTGGCAACCTGTCACTTGTGACAAAATCATTGTCAGATTTTGTCTCAATTTCTTAATGTTGTTTTATATCTAATAATTCCCATGGATGAGGAAGCCGACATTGCACCTTTGTTTTTTTTTGTGACAGACTTCTAACTGACAAAGTGTTAGATGAATCATCACTGCGACAGATATGTCAACAAATCTAGCAGTAGAATGATAAGATAGTTGATCAATGCGATCCAGATGGCTGGTACACACTATCAGGATTGAAGATGGCAGAATACCGAACTTTCGTCTCTATGGAGAATTACTATCTCGGGAAACAAGCTCAGGGTATATCTCTACTTCGATACAGAAGCGTTTACGGACTCGGCGTATAAGGACTTCATGGATTGTGTTCCTTGAAGTGACAAGATGTCATGGATTGTGTTCCTTGAAGGGACAAGATGTCATGGATTGTGTTCCTTGAAGTGACAAGATGTCATGGATTGTGTTCCTTGAAGTGACAAGATGTCATGGATTGTGTTCCTTGAAGGGACAAGATGTCATGGATTGTGTTCCTTGAAGGGACAAGATGTCATGGATTGTGTTCCTTGAAGGGACAAGATGTCATGGATTGTGTTCCTTGAAGTGACAAGATGTCATGGATTGTGTTCCTTGAAGTGACAAGATGTCATGGATTGTGTTCCTTGAAGTGACAAGATGTCATGGATTGTGTTCCTTGAAGGGACAAGATGTCATGGATTGTGTTCCTTGAAGGGACAAGATGTCATGGATTGTATTCCTTGAAGGGACAAGATGTCATGGACTGTGTTCCTTGATGGGACAAGATGTCATGGATTGTGTTCCTTGAAGGGACAAGCTGTCATGGATTGTGTTCATTGAAGGGACAAGATGTCATGGATTGTGTTCCTTGATGGGACAAGATGTCATGGATTGTGTTCCTTGAAGGGACAAGATGTCATGGATTGTGTTCCTTGATGGGACAAGATGTCATGGATTGTGTTCCTTGAAGGGACAAGATGTCATGGATTGTGTACCTTGATGGGACAAGAGCAGGAAATGAGACAGATAAGTAGTAAGTGCTAGGAGATAGCACAGTGGGTGCACGTCTATGATGACACACAACAGCACACATTGGTACAAGTGGACCGGAGATAGCACAGTGGGTGCACGTCTATGATGACACACAACAGCACACAATGGTACAAGTGGACCGGAGATAGCACAGTGGGTGCACGTCTATGATGACACACAACAGCACACATTGGTACAAGTGGACCGGAGATAGTACAGTGGGTGCACGTCTATGATGACACACAACAGCACACATTGGTACAAGTGGACCGGAGATAGTACAGTGGGTGCACGTCTATGATGACACACAACAGCACACAATGGTACAAGTGGACCTTTGATTCCTTGTGCATACCGTGGAAGACTATTGCACAGATTAATCTTGTGAGTCTCCATCATCGCCATGGATCGCAGATCATAGTGTTGCATTATTATTGGGATGTAACAATATAATTTACCACCCATGGCGATGATGGAGACTCGCAAGATTAATCTGTGCAATAGTCTTCCACGGTGAGCACAAGTAGAAAATAAATGCGTGGAAAATAAAATATATCCATTCATCCATCCGTCGGTCCATCCAACGTCGTGGGAAAGGGGGGGGTGAGGTGGATTTTATTATCTTTGGCCAACTGGGTCACATTGCCCATGCCCCTTTAAGGTTTCTTTGATTCTCTCCACTTTTCTAGTTCAGAAGAACAAGAGCGAAACATAAATATACATGGAGAGAAACTACAAGTAAAACATAATCAATATCTTGGACACATAGTCACAAATGATGGCAGATGTGAAACAGAAGTTAAAAGGAGAATAGGAATGGCTAAAAGTACTTTCAATGACATGAGGAAAATAGTAACATCTAAACAAATTACAAACAAGTTAAAAATGAGAATTATAAAATGCTATATCTATTCTATCTTAATGTATGGCTCAGAAACATGGACAATAAATAAACAATTAGATGACAGAATTGATGCCTTTGAGATGTGGGTATATAGAAGAATAGGGAGAACATCATGGAAAGAGAAGAAAACAAATAAAGAGGTGCTAAAAAACTTAATATGAAGAAAGAACTACTAAGAGAAATAACGATCAGGCAAATAAAATATTTTGGTCACATTAAAAGACATAACACTCTATTGAAGACCTTACTTGAGGGCACAGTCAAGGGGAGGCGAGCAAGATGTAGGCAGATATACAAGTGGGAGAGTAACATCACACGATGGACAGGTTACAGTCTAGCAGACAGGGGATATTGGAGATCCATTGCAGCCAATCTTCGTTGCGGAGACGGCACTTAATGATGATGACTATTCTAGTTATTGGTCTTCCTCGTGCCTTGTAAGCATATCTCATGTTGTTGTATGCACGGAGGGATAGCTGCAGGGGTTAGTTCTATTCTCATGAGGTGGCTAAACCACCTGGTTAGCGGTCTCTTGATGTACTCACGACTTGAGATGGTTTTTTTTGTTTCTTGTTCATATCTTCATTTCTCAGTTGATCTCTTCTGATGATATTTATAACTCTCTTCACACATCTAATTTCACACACAGGTTATTGTTTTCGCCAGTGTCTTTTTCAAAGATCATGTTTGATATTGGTAACACGGAGTTGGTCTAAAAATACAGTTTAACAATTGTCATTGCGTAGCTATGCTGATTGCCGGGTGTTTTGAGTAATGGCGACAGCTAGTAAGTCACATCGTTGGCTTAGAAAAGTAATAGTATCGTCTGGAGAGACGGAAAGGTGCGTACTAAGTAAAATGTGTGTTGTACGTCATCACAGCCATGTGTCTTATATTTCTTATAACACAACAATGATACTTTTTTTCTGGATGGACAAAAAGTTGGTCGTATATATTTCTATGTTACTTGTGAACACAGCGAATAAACACGAATATTTATGATCAGATTTAATGAATTGTATGTATTGAAACATACACGGCTGACAATATGAGCCAGTCATACCTGTGTTAATGTTGATAATATGTTTACAAGCAGAAACTGTGTTCACATAAAGTCATATCAAAACAATGAGATAACTATGACAGCAGTGACTACAACTGCCTTAGGCTAAGGGAGTAAACCCATACAGAACATCCAGAGGAGAGACATTCAGGCTGTTGACGGTTTATTAGACTATTTTCTGGTATCTCATGCGGTTCTGCATATTTTGACACTACCTTTATCACGGAACTAACTAACAGAACATAAATAAGTTAAGTGCAAATGGACACAGCACTTTCTCTAGATAGCTTGCCCGGGAAAGCAATTATGTGTAAAACATAGGACAGATCTCTCGACAATTTAACCAATCTGAGGGCCTCGAAGTGCAATAATAATTATAAACTGTCCTGCTTCCTGACCGTAGGTAAAGAACCAAAAGGCCATCGAGCAGATTGCTAAAATTACGTAGCGAGACAGAATATTTGTGTAAGATTAATTGGATGTCTGGAAATGCATGCTTATAGGTACATAATTAAAATACATCCACTGCCCTCTGTAAGAAAACTAAAGAAGGGACACACAACTCAACATTCACATGAAACTAAAGGAACAGTGGAGTGCCTCGTGAATGTGTATAAAACATAGAAGATGGAAGTGTAAGATTAAATACTAGAAGATAGTAGAGCATCAGATGAAGTCCTTAGGATCAACACACGAGTTTTGGGTAAACCACTGATGTATGTTTCTATATGTCTTCACATCATGGTCCACGTGTAGTTTCTCGCACAGCTTGCATTGCCACTCAGGGAAGTCCCAGACTGCACGATATCTGCAAATAAACGGAATATAATCACCAAAGGGGAAAAAAAGCTCCTAACATATCGCCAAATTATATGCCAAATTATACGCCACATTATACGCGATAACTTCAAAAATTACTCGGAATTAGTGGATTATGTAGAAATAAGAAACTTTATAATTATTGGATTATATAAAAATAAGTAATTTTATAATTATTGGATTATATAAAAATAAGTAATTTTATAATTATTGGATTATATAAAAACAATAATTTTATAATTATTGGATTATATAAAAATAAGTAATTTTATAATTATTGGATTATATAAAACGAAGTAATTTTAGGGATCAAACCCGAAATAAAGGAATGACGAAAACGGATGTGCTGGACCTCGGACGTCCTGACCACAAGTGGCCAACCGAGGTGGAAATAATCACAATTCTACTGTGGAACTCGCAGCACAACGTACTTCACGCTCCCCGGCGGAAATCACACGAAATATTCGTTGTGGTTATATGAGAGCGAACGCTGAAGAAGAAGAAGAAAAGAAGTAATTTTATAATTATTAGATTATAAAAAAAGAAGTAATTTTATAATTATTGGATTATATAAAAAGAAGTAATAGAACATCGTAACAACTGAAAGATCGAGGGTAAATGGGCCAGAGGAAGACAACGTGAGAAAATGTTGGATGACTTGAAAACCTGGAATGATGCAGTATCATCAGAAGCTATATTTAAATGTATAACAAACAGAAGGCTGTCAAGAGACATGATCGCCTACGCCGGAAGGCATGTTACCAATGAATATAAATAAGTAACATTAAGATTATCTATACTACATTCCGTTCACGGTAGTTTCTTTCAGCAGGTACACACTTTCGCCAGAGTGCATACAGCTGTTGGAGACATGTAGACACCACTCTCAGCTGTCTTGTCGTATTATGATCACAATCAACAGTTAAACGTTGAGTTTGTATTGAAGCCGACAGTGACACAATATCTTCTCTTGACGACCACATGTTTCATCATTTTTGGGGTGGTCCGATCAATTAAGTACATGATCATTTATGTAGTCATTCTATTGTGAAGCCTGTCACATAATGACACAATAAGTATATGGCATGTATTGAGAAGCTAGTAATGTCACACTAAGCTGCCAAGTGAACAAGACTGCACATTTCAACAGTAGCATTGTGTGAGAGAGAGACGAGATATTTCAGAGTATACTGGTATCAGACATGCGGGAATGTTGACCAAGTATTGCTGCGTAGAGTAAGCAGTGAACAGAAATATGTCTAGGAACTAAATACTTTATAAGCACGGCTATTAGTTTTACTATATTAGTATTACTATTACTATTATTATTACTAATACTAAATTAGGATTACTATAGTAAATAAGGATTACCAGAACCTCAACCTCCAATATTTTTGACGATTGGAAATATCTTGATATAACCAGGGTGGACATTTGTCCACGGTGTGTTTGTTTGAATTCTGGAACATCCTTCTTCGGCAAGTGGTCTGGAACATCCTTCTTCGGCAAGTCATCAATTAGGGTGGGCTTCCCTAGTCTGTGACATCTTTCCTATCTGTTGCCAGACGGCGGGTGTGTATTGACACTACGACGAGACTGATCTCTTACCAGGTGCTCTGCAACCAATGAACTTGTGTAATTATTCGTATTGTGCTTGTGCTCATCGGATACTAAACAATTTCTCATCCACGAGCCTGGTTCCGGTTTAGGAAGAACTCGATAGAAGAGTTGAACCCGAGCTCGTTTGCCTTCTTAGCCGAGGTATCATTCACCGACATCGTGAATCCCTCGTCCAAGTCTGAGTCTCAACACACGTGTAGGAGCACAGGGGACTAGAAGCTTGCTCTCGAGTTGAATAATCTTGTCCAATTTGATTTATTGTGCCTGAATCCATCGGATATTGAGTCATTTTTCTCCTCGAGCATGATTCCCGTATAAAAAACAACTCGACAGTAGAGTTCGACCCGTCCTGACTTCTTAGCCAAACATCCACGATTGGGTCTATGCCCATAAGAAGCACCGGTAACTAGAAGCTTGCCTTGAGTTAACAGAACTTAGTTCCGATTTCCATGAAACGTTTTCCCGTTCTATTCGCACATGGCGCTGACCTCTAGCCCTGTGCTTCCATCTCACAGTACTCATTATGTTATCCTTTCCACTCACACTGTTCGTCTTGACATCTACACATTTCGTGTCAATTGCATTGTCTATCCCTCCAATACTCAGATAGGACTGTCTTGCGTCACTGTGTGTCGACAATGATGTTGTATGTGTTAGCACAGTGGTGTCGGAGATATTTCTTGTCTATGCAATCAATACTCATTCCGTCTGCAAACTCCATACTCACGGACCGAGCCCAAAAGTGTTGGCCAGGAATACAGCAAGAGCAGCTGTATTTCTGTTTCCAGGGTGCACAACGAGGAGGTACTTTTGGTTATCTTTAGGATTTTGGTTATCTGCTAATATTGGGTCCACGCGATATCAATGCGAGGAGACCCTTTGTACACCGTCTGCAATTTTAAAGTTATCTACCAACTCTGGATCCACACGAGAGCAATGAGAGGACACCATGTGCCCTTTCCGCTGTTTGAAAGGATCCCATAAGAGGAACATTTTACTTGACAAAGTATAATGTCGTCTAAATTGCCATTGCGACGGGCGCTGTCCATGAATCACGTGATTGGATCATGAAGAGTTATTTTGGCTCATCTATTTCGATATAAACTGGCCGAAACGATAACCTATTTTACGTCACAGTGTAAGGCCAATCAGCCTATCGCAGTGCTTTTTATTGGTTCGATAAACAAAATATGAATAAATGACCAACTAAAATCATGTAAATGGTGGGAGTGGTCTAACTCAGTGACGCTGCACACAGGCATAAAGAACGGCGACCGTGTGCCTTATACACAACGACTAGAGCGAATGTCTTATCCGTCCTACGTCGCTACGCCTCCACATAAATAGCTACAAAGAAGTATATTATCAATCACTGACCTGTTCTTATTTCTTAGGTAAGAGATGTATCTCTCCTTATCGTTACCCAAGTCATCTAGGTAGTCAGCCAGAGCCTCAGGAGAACTGAAATCTGCAGCGTCAACATACGTACCAGGTGGAAAGTAACTCTTATAGTCAGCACCTGCACATTAAATGTTAAGAAAGCATGGATCTTCAATATTTGCCAGATATTTACGACATCTGATATACTAATATATGTTTGTTAACATACACAGATACATTAAAATTTAGACTGCATGTCTATCATATTTTACGCAAGCCATTTTTAGTTTTAAATATTTTATTTTAAAAAAGCATGGCCAATCTGGCCAGTTTTTCCATGTCTAAATTTACGTACATAAAACACAAGGTCGATCAAATTTTACAATTAAACTATCAGACTATTGAGTATGGATATGAAAAAAAAACACATAAAACAGTGTACAGGGCATTTTTAACGTTTCCAACATTAAAGTCTTTAAAACAATACAATACAGTGAACATACAATAAAAACAGTAAATATAAAGGCACTATCACAAAAGCCTTAGATGGCAGACATTTAACAACAGAGACATCCAAGGTAGCGACGTAAGCATACACGTTTGTTGTCATAGAGATGTGCATAAAAATATGGGGAATAAAAGCGAAATAAAACAAAACTATATCTGAAAATAACATGAACGACACAAAAGCAAAGGCAGCACAACCCAAAGTCTCAGTGCTGCATTCTTGCTAAAAAGAACATATCTTTATCTGAGTTTAGGAGTCTTCTTCTTACTTTTTAAAAATCAAAATCAGACGCTGACGTGTATTTATACAGTACACTGTACTTGTTCACCAGCCAGGAGACAGGGTTGTAGAGCTTGACCGTCAGAGCTGGTTTAGATGTCCATATCATCTTCTTGTTTTGTATATAATGTCAGTGAATTCATTACACTCTGGGACTGTCCATAAATAGCGCCAACACATTTGGACCCTCCCCCCACTCCCTTTGTCAATCAACTGTCAAGAATTTAAGGAGCTTTTATATCAAATAGTTTCTATCCCTCTCCCGAATGTTCACAGAAACAAATACCAACGCAAAAGCCACAGGATTTTTTTTCAGATTTTTAGAATAGAAAAATTAAAACAATTGATTTTTTGCATTAAAAACAGCATTTTTAACGTACATTTTTGTTAAACTTCTCCCCCCCCCCCAAAGACAAATAGACAGATTACACCAAACATGCCACATCTTTAATATGAAGATAAATTTAGAGAAGACCGAAATAATGAAGATAGGAAAAGCAGAAAGAAACACTAAGATATATATTGAAAACAACAGACGTAAACAAGTGACAGAATTCACATACCTAGGAAGTAATATAAAAACAGACGGCAGAAGCAGCTTAGAAACACACAATAGATGTAGTAAAGCATACAAAGCTCTAGGACAAATGACACTAATCTTCAGAAACAAAACTGTAGAATTAAACACCAAAATAACACACTTTAAAACAATTATAATACCAACGCGGTCTTACATGGACAACATGGCAAACATGGACAACGATAGCACAAAATAAACGTAAACTTGTGACAGCTGAAATGGCATGCTTGCGCAGAATCCTAGGAATATCGCCAAGAGACAGTGAGAAATGAAGACATTAGACAAAGAACCGGTACCACTCCGGAATATATTAAGAGACAACATATAAAATGGTCTGCACACATCAGCAGACTACCATCAGACATCATACCACAGCAAGCTATGTTACCACAGATACAGTGAAGGCAGACCTAGAGGACAACCACGAAAACGACGGACCACCGAAATAAAAGAGGCGACAAACTCCACAATATACTCAACACATACTAGGGCCATCTCCAGAAAACTCTTCTAATCCTGACGCTGAAAGGCAACAAAGAGTTTAGCGAATAGATAGATAGACCTTCCCCCCTTCCACTTTTGGATATCACTGCCTTTCGTCTCCATAACATCTCTTTCGACTATGTTTCTTGATGACTTTAACTTTCTATTAGACCGGGTAGATAACATCACCCCTAACCGAGTGAGTAATCACGCTATTCTTGACAGATAAGATATATAGTTATTTTTGTGTGCCCTTTTTTTCAGAAACCAGGTAACAATATAGCGTTGTCAAAACCATTATAAACATTACCTCCACGTACAACTCGTACAACTTATACATCATTATAAACATTACCTCCACGTACAACTCGTACAACTTGTACATCATTATAAACATTACCTCCACGTACAACTCGTACAACTTATACATCATTATAAACATTACCTCCACGTACAACTCGTACAACTTATACATCATTATAAACATTACCTCCACGTACAACTCGTACAACTTATACATCATTATAAACATTACCTCCACGTACAACTCGTACAACTTGTACATCATTATAAACATTACCTCCACGTACAACTGGTACAACTTGTACATCATTAAAGAGCTTGAAGAACTTCTCGGTGACATATTCCTGACAAATGGAGTTCTCAAAGGCCAAGTAAAATCTACAAATGTATGAATACAAGTAAAATCTACAAATGTATGAATACAAGTAAAATCTACAAATGTATGAATACAAGTAAAATCTACAAATGTATGAATACAAGTAAAATCTACAAATGTATGAATACAAGTAAAATCTACAAATGTATGAATACAAGTAAAATCTACAAATGTATGAATACAAGTAAAATCTACAAATGTATGAATACAAGTAAAATCTACAAATGTATGAATACAAGTAAAATCTACAAATGTATGAATACAAGTAAAATCTACAAATGTATGAATACAAGTAAAATCTACAAATGTATGAATACAAGTAAAATCTACAAATGTATGAATACAAGTAAAATCTACAAATGTATGAATACAAGTAAAATCTACAAATGTATGAATACAAGTAAAATCTACAAATGTATGAATACAAGTGATCATTTAGTGATTTCAGTGGAATATAGATGAAAATATAGTAGTGATGTAATGCTTACAGCAGTGATGAAAATGCAGGTTGCTATGTTGGTGATGTAGAAAATAGATGATGAAAAATATAGGTTGCTATGTTAGTGATGTATAAATGAGAAGAATTGCATGTTTCTATATTGGTGATGTAGAAATTAGAAGAAAAAATAGGTTGTTATCTTGGTGATGTAGAAATTAGAGGACAGTAAAGGTAGATCTATTTGTGTGTAGAAATTACATGCAATTACAATTATCTCTGTTGGTGAAGTAGAAATTAGATGAAAGTAGAAGTAACGTGTCTAATGATAAAGTGTCTGAAACTGATGTGATAACTCGTTGAATAAGGTTCCTTCTTGAGATGTTCTCTGTAACGATCAGCCATAGGGCTGAAGAGATGTTGATTTATTGAGAAAATAAACGTAAACCATAGTCAATATAACGTAAACCAGGACAAAATGAATTTTCTTTTCACAGAAACGAAATAAATCTATGTTCTACATAATACAAACTGTGTCAACGTTCTACATAATACAAACTGTGTCAACGTTCTACATAATACAAACTGTGTCAACGTTCTACATAATACAAACTGTGTCAATGTTCTACAAAATACAAACTGTGTCAATGTTCTACATAATAAATACAAACTGTGTCAATGTTCTACATAATACAAACTGTGTCAATGTTCTACATAATACAAACTGTGTCAATGTTCTACATAATACAAACTGTGTCAAGGAAAGAAATTGTTTCTAAAGGTCACAAGCATCAAAAGTCTGTTTACAAATTAGCTATACGTCATATACTTCTCCTTCTTCAGCGTTCATTCTCAAACTCCCACTGGATCTCTCTTGTAGCAGGACAATGTTCTCAAACTCCCACTGGATCTCTCTTGTAGCAGGACGATGTTCTCAAACTCCCACTGGATCTCTCTTGTAGCAGGACAATGTTCTCAAACTCCCACTGGATCTCTCTTGTAGCAGGACAATGTTCTCAAACTCCCACTGGATCTCTCTTGTAGCAGGACAATGTTCTCAAACTCCCACTGGATCTCTCTTGTAGCAGGACAATGTTCTCAAACTCCCACTGGATCTCTCTTGTAGCAGGACAATGTTCTCAAACTCCCACTGGATCTCTCTTGTAGCAGGACAATGTTCTCAAACTCCCACTGGATCTCTCTTGTAGCAGGACAATGTTCTCAAACTCCCACTGGATCTCTCTTGTAGCAGGACAATGTTCTCAAACTCCCACTGGATCTCTCTTGTAGCAGGACAATGTTCTCAAACTCCCACTGGATCTCTCTTGTAGCAGGACAATGTTCTCAAACTCCCACTGGATCTCTCTTGTAGCAGGACAATGTTCTCAAACTCCCACTTGATCTCTCTTGTAGCAGGACACTGTTCTCAAACTCCCACTTGATCTCTCTTATAGCAGGACAATGTTCTCAAACTCCCACTGGATCTCTCTTGTAGCAGGACAATGTTCTCAAACTCCCACTGGATCTCTCTTGTAGCAGGACAATGTTCTCAAACTCCCACTGGATCTCTCTTGTAGCAGGACAATGTTCTCAAACTCCCACTGGATCTCTCTTGTAGCAGGACAATGTTCTCAAACTCCCACTGGATCTCTCTTGTAGCAGGACAATGTTCTCAAACTCCCACTGGATCTCTCTTGTAGCAGGACAATGTTCTCAAACTCCCACTGGATCTCTCTTGTAGCAGGACAATGTTCTCAAACTCCCACTGGATCTCTCTTGTAGCAGGACAATGTTCTCAAACTCCCACTGGATCTCTCTTGTAGCAGGACAATGTTCTCAAACTCCCACTGGATCTCTCTTATAGCAGGACAATGTTCTCAAACTCCCACTGGATCTCTCTTGTAGCAGGACAATGTTCTCAAACTCCCACTGGATCTCTCTTGTAGCAGGACAATGTTCTCATACTCCCACTTGATCTCTCTTGTAGCAGGACAATGTTCTCAAACTCCCACTGGATCTCTCTTGTAGCAGGACAATGTTCTCAAACTACCGCTGGATCTCTCTTGTAGCAGGACAATGTTCTCAAACTCCCACTGGATCTCTCTTGTAGCAGGACAATGTTCTCAAACTACCGCTGGATCTCTCTTGTAGCAGGACAATGTTCTCAAACTCCCACTGGATCTCTCTTGTAGCAGGACGGTGTCCAGCAGGATGTAGTCCAGGAAATGAAATTGAGTTGCGTCGCCGATACGTAATATAAAAGGCTGATAATTTGTACTACACAAAGTAAGACATAGATGTCATAATATATTTGTGGTATAAGTTGTGATGGTGGTAGTAGTAATATTAACAGATGCAGTTGTAGTAGCGGTAGTAGTATTAGGGATAGGTTTAGTGATACTAGTAGTAAAGTTTGAGACAGTAGTTGTAGTATTAGTAGCGGTAGTAGAAGTAGTTGCAGTGGTAGTAGTATTAATGGTAGTAGTAGTAGTAGTAGTAGTATTAATTGTAGTAGTAGTAGTAGTAGTAGTAGTAGTAGTTAATGCACGGTCTCACTTGTAGGATCTCGACAATAAAGGAAAGCAAGTCTCCTTGTCTGCCTCTATTCTCATACCAACTACTCCAGGTATTTTTGGCCCCTGCCCACACGTTAGGCTACCACATACACCGAATCCATCAACGCTAATTCTGCAGACAGAATTCACATATTTGATTTTTACAATTTTCTTGTAGTTCCCTATGTTACAACAATTTTCTTTCTTTTAGGGCTGTCCATAATTACATCAACAATTTTTTAACAACCCCCCCCCCCTCCCCCATAAATTGTACATGATTTACTTGGATATTACATAAAAGTATTCTTGACGTCAACTCTTGTCAACCACCATCCTTGTCAACACAACAACTATGAAACGTTTTTAAACGCTTTCTTTCCCCTTAATTATTGACATAATTTATGGACAGTCTTTGACATTCAGATTCAATGACATCTTGAATTTCTCGGATATTGGTCTGTGTATACAATTATGAATGTAAGAAACGTTTGTCATATCGCGGATAGTGTTCAATTCTCTTGATGTTGACCCTCCTTGTAGATACTAATACCATAGACTTTCTGAGTATAGTCAATTCAGAAACAGACGGTACGACCAGCGCAGTGTTTAGACTTGATAAGGCCCTAAGCTATGTGAGATATTGGGCCCTAAATAAGTCCAGATATTATATGTCAGTGCCATATATAATTTTTTCTGGGTGTGTTTATACAGACTTTTAAAGTCAGTGAGTGTTTATACAGACATTTAAAGTCAGGGAGTGTTTATACAGATTGTCGGCTGGTTGTGCTTAGAGAGATATGTCTGTTTTTAACTGCCTAATGTGTTCTCAACATTCTTCTGTAAAAACCACATCTCTGCTGCCTCTATATAATTGTTCACTATTCTGCTGATATTATGATTGTCCATTATTCACTTCCATACATCATAATTTCTTCTACATAACTTTTAAGAACTTTTGTAAGAAAATAAAATACATTACATAAGATGTTCTTCATCTTGTCAATGTTGCCTTTGCCTGTGCCCTTCTACATTTCATTTTTTAAAATTAAATCTTTCATCTGATGTTATTCAATCAAGTACCCAAATATTTGAATATGTTAGTGTGCTTCAGAATAATCCCATCCACATTGCTTGCACTGTGTTTACACACTGTGTTTTGAACACAACCAGCACATCCACATTGCTTGTACTGTGTTTACACACTGTGTTTTGAACACATCCACATTGCTTGTACTGTGTTTACACACTGTGTTTTGAACAGAAGAAGCAGACTCGATTTATAACTGGGATTGTAATGTATCTTTTAACGTCCAAATTATAATTAGAAGATAAAGTTATTATATTTATTAACGTCCAGGTGATAATTAGAAGATCAAGTCAATCTATCTATTAACGTCCAGGTGATAATTAGAAGATCAAGTCAATCTATCTATTAACGTCCAGGTGATAATTAGAAGATCAAGTCAATCTATCTATTAACGTCCAGGTGATAATTAGAAGATCAAGTCAATCTATCTATTAACGTCCAGGTGGTAATTAGAAGATCACGTCAATCTATCTATTAACGTCCAGGTTATAATAAGAAGATCAAGTTCAAGAATCTATACTAAAGAGGTACATGAGATTCAGCTCTCACCTGCGTTGCATCCTGGCAACATAAATGCTTCTGTCAGATCTGACAGGACAGTGGCTGACGAACCAAGCAGCAGTTTTTGTCTTGCCTTCGTAAATCTCATCTGGATTTTATAATAAAAACTATAAAAATCTGGACACAAAATATCTGAACTCATGTTTGTGATGTTCAGTTTGAGACATTACCTAACTGAGCTAGACTTTACTGGAGATCAGTGCTACTCTACGGTGCAAGTGAAGAGCTGCAAGATCACATAGACATACTCAACGAAATCACAACATGAAGAACAACACATACATAAATAATAGAAGTAATGTCTATAGACAGAGATCCTAATACAATCAAATAAAGATAAAATCAATCACTGAAACAAGTGCAGAAATCATGTGGGTTCGTTCCCACTTAATGAGAACTAACCCACGGTCAACGGCAAGAGCATACAACGTGAAAATGAAACAGAGGAAGACCACAAAGAAGGTGGATTCAAGGAGTTACCGACATCCTGAGACGTCACATTATTACTGCATATCAAATGCTCAAACGTGCAATAACTCGAAAGCCGATTCTCATTCAATCCTGCGACATCTTATAGATGAATGGAAAGATGAATGGATGGATAGATGGATGGATGAATGGATGGATGGATGGATGGATGGATAGAAGGATGGACGGACAGGTGGACGGATAGATTAGATAGATAGATAGATAGATAGATAGATAGATAGATAGATAGATAGACAGACAGACAGACAGACAGACAAATAGGCGTCAACATGCAAGAGTGCAGATTCATTTCAAACATGTCTGAGAGACAAACATGAGCAGACAGGACATGTACGTAAAACAAATATCTTTTCTGCTTTGAAGTGAGTGATTTATTCTACATGAAAGTCTACCTAAACACTTGGTTCTCAATAAAAAATATAAAAGGTGAAAATGGTCAAATATAACAAAACATGACGTAGATGAAATGTTGTACAAATCTGATTTTTAGTTCAACAAAGAAGTTGTTTAAAAGTAGTCAAATAGAATGTCAGAAACTAAACAAACAAATGTTAATGAATATATGGAAAATCAGGTTGAAGTTATTTTGGTAAGAAATAGCATGACCAAGCGACAATGTCAAAATAAATAGTCTTGACAAAGAGAAATCGATGTTTTATTTATTATTTATTTATTTATTATACAAGGAACAGCACGTGTAAAAGTTAGCATCCAACAGAACAAATTCACAGCACTAACCAGCGTGTAGACAATGCTCTCACTCTCGCAAAATAAACATCTCCTTAAGCAGTGCTCTTCATATTAACATGCTAGGAGTAAACTTATTGAGTGGACACCTAAGTCAAAGACAGAAAAGCTGCAATTTTTTATGAACAAGTATGGACTGTGAGAAGTAGATAACTAGATGAACTTGTTCAGAAAGTATAATAACCAAGTAACTAATTCACTAACCGACCAAAGAACTAACCGATCAATTAACTAACCACCAAACTAACCAGAGAAGATTTGTGCATCATTGAAATTCATCATTACAATCCTATATTAAAGGTTTGATATTCTACAAAATGTGGTTGTGTTTGCTGAGCTGTATTATTTATTTGGTGTCTATGCAGTGGTAGATTCGTGTCTGGGATCTCTTTCTATAGTTATTAGATGGTTTTAGCGACCTTGTCAATGCTAACAGTGATCTGGAAAAGCAACATCAGTGTTGGAGTGAAAGTTAAACTGTATAAGTCGTTGGTGCTTTCTGTTATGTTGTATGGTTGTGAGAGTTGGACACTCACTGCGGACATGGAGAGAAGATTACAGGCTTTTGAGCACAAATGCTACAGACGAATTCTACCAATTTCCTATAGCTAACATAAGACCAATGTGTACGTAAGAAATAAAGTAGAGATGTGTGCAGGTGTTCAGGAGCCATTGCTTTCAATAGTGAAACGACGAAAACTAGCATGGTTCGGACATGTATGCAGGCACGATTCCTTGTCAAAAACAATACTGCAGGGAACTGTCGAGGGTGGAAGAAGCAGAGGAGGAAATAAAGGCATGGACAGACAATATCAAGGAATGGACAGGGCAAGATATTTCCACAATCATCCGCATCGCTGAGGATAGAATTCGCTGGAGGACTCTGTGTGCTGGAGCATCCAATGTGGTACCCCTACGACCCTGAAGGGTTACGGGTTTATTGATTGATGGATTGATGTTCATGCATGTCAGAAGTGCTGATTGCACGCAACTTGCTATTTAATCACCAAGCGTTATTCTTGAGAACTAGGAGTTAGCTAGTTAAATAACTAACTAAACAAATAAAATGCAACAACAGATGTTTCAACAAGAAGAACTTTATCAAGTCCCCAGTTGTCTGTTTTGTGTAATTGTTCCCAAGTAAAACTTCTACGGAAATTTTAATAACTAATGAGTTTAATGTATTCTGTCTGTCTGTGTGCCCGCCCGCCTGATTGCCTGCCAGTCTGTCTGTCTGTCCGTCCATCTGTCTGTCTATCTATCTATCTATCTATCTATCAATCCATCCATCCATCCATCCATCCATCCATCCATTCATCCATCCATCCATCCATCCATCCATCCATCCATCCATCCATCCATCCATCCATCCATCCATCCATCCATCCATCCATCCATCTATCTATCTATCTATCTATCTATCTATCTATCTATCTATCTATCTATCTATATATCTATCTATCTATCTATCTATCTATCTATCTATCTATCTATCTATATATCTATCTGTATGTTTGTCTGTCTTTCTTTATATATATATATATATATATATATTTCTAAATATCTATCTTTCTATCTATGTGTCTTATTATCTATACGGTGTAGCTGTTGGGGTAGTTGTTTACCTTGCTGCATCAGGGGTGGAAGAGTTCTCTGAAGATGACCTTTTTGTGTGCTGTTTATAAGCTTGTTCCAGTGGCTTCGTTGATTTCTATGATCCATCTTTTACATGTTCTGCCTCTGGAATTATAGCCGTTATGTCATGGCCATTTGTGACATGCTATTTGGTGGTAGCCTGGAAGCGTGTGAAAACCACTTGATTTGTAGTCTTCTGATGTGTTCGAATACTGGTATTGTTTTGGTTACCTGTCTGATGTTATCGTTTCTAATTATATCCCTTAATGACACTCCGAGTATTCTTCGTGCACATGTCATTTCTGATGTCACTAATTTTCTTTCGTCTTGAGCTGTCATTGTCCAGGGTTGACATTCGTAGCACAGTGATGGAATAATAATAGTCTTGTGTAATGCAATTTTAGTGTCTATGTTTACATTTTTGTTCTCAAATAATTTCTTTCTTCGATTATTATTAATATTTACCATAGTTCGTGTATGTGTACTGGTTATTGTCCTTGAGCCTTCCATAGACAATAGGTATATCACTGTCCAGTTTATGAGTCATTGTCCAGTTAATTTTCTCACGTATTCCAGTTCTATTTAAGCTAATGAACCAGGAAAATCTGGATGGTGCTTCATCGGTCTTGAAAATCCAACTGTGAACAAAACAACAGGGAAATCCAACTGTGAACAAAACAACAGGGAAATCCAACTGTGAACAAAACAACAGGGAAATCCAACTGTGAACAAAATACAATAGGAAAACACATCTGTAAACAAACCAACAGGATCATATAACAATGTTAATTTGTTAGGTAAAAAAGTTAAGATAATCACAGAACGATATATTTTCGATATATTAGGTACATATGTAAAGATGGTACATGTTAAGAAAATGTGGCATCATCACGTGATAACAGGCCATCTTTTTAATAGTAGGTTTTATTTCATTTAGCTACCGTGACGAGGATATAAAAATACGAAGCGTCTGCTAGCGCTAATTCAATCTTCGCGTAACGTACTGAGAAGTCCCCCTCCACAAAAGTGTGTTCTAGGAGAGGGAGAAAGGGGGCTCTTAGTTCGTTACGCGCAGTTCGATGAATGCTGTGTTATATGCGTCTTTAGCGAAGGTTCGTTTCGTTAAATCATGTATGAGATTAGTTCAGTAAAAAATATTTTACATCTTCTTAACGTGAACCGTAACGATAGTCACAGAACATTATAAATATGTTCGATATCAAAGTAAACATAGTCACAGAACATTATAAATATGTTCGATATCAAAGTAAACATAGTCACAGTATATCTTCGATATGTTAGGTTAAAAAAAGGAAAGATAATCATAGATCATTTATCAAAATTTTAGGTAAAAATGTAAAGATAGTCATCCCGTGATGATGTTTTCTAAACAAGAATTTATCCACCAAGTGCAGAAGTACATACTAAATATGAGATATTCCAGTCGCTATATGGACATGTTATTGTGCAATGACAATACCAATCATGGATTTCATCAGAAGACAACAGATTACATGTTTTTCACATGCTTCCAGACTACCATCAGACAGTGCCCCTCTAAAGCCATTATTAAACACACACGATGGGTACAAACCAAAGGGCAGACCATGCAAAAGATGGATTACAGAAATAAAAAAAAACCACGACAACAGGCATATATGAAGAGCACAAAAAGCCCGTCTCCAGAGAACATTTCTACCTCGTATGTTGCATGTCATATCATGCAAGTGATATCAAGCCAGAAATGAGTAGAAAATCAAGAAGAATGATACACTTCATGTGATATAACTTATACAGTGATATCAGTTGTCCAGCGCAGTTGTGTCAGTCAGTATATAATCAATATGTGCTACTTAACTCTTTCCAGACCAATTGCCAGTATACTGGCTTCATACTATGGGTCTACAAGCCAATGGCCAGTATACTGGCTTTGATTTGATATTTTATTACTTCACAAGGCTAACTCCAACCTTGTGAAGTAATCACATACCATCAATGTACTTATATATTCATATTCTGTATCCATTCCCCGTTCCAATGACATATTACACATACACTATTTATCAATATTAGTATGTCAAGTGATACAATTAAAAAAACACATATAAGAAAATTTTATAAAATTAATTTGGTCCAAACCTAACCATAATCAAGTCCTGAAAGAGTTAAGAAATGACTACATTTGACTCACATTTGTCCAGGCTTTCTTTTAAATGTTGCTATTGGTGAATTCTTCAATTTCGCTGCATAGAATATGACAGCATCTGCCGTGTCTGGTACTTGCGACATTCTACACTTGTCATACTCACACTGCAAGCATACATTTTGTTATATTTTTGTTGTGTTTTAATTTATTGAACTAATATTTCTATCATAACTTCTTTACCAATAACGCTCATACCAATAAATAAACTAATTTAATAAAATAAATATTTTATATTTTCTCTACGTTTGCTGTAAGGCGTCGCAAGATTGAATAACGATCGGGTTTCGAGCTTTGATACGTTTGGTCGCTTCATATGCAGTAATATTGCGACGTTTCAGAATATTGTCACTCCTTCAATCCACCTTCTTCTTGATCTTCCTCAGCATCTTGATGTTTCCATTTTCATGTTGTATACTGTTGTCCAATACGGTCTCACTCTTATTTAATGACAAAACCATTTCAATCCCCGTTTATATTTGAGTACAGACGTTGTTCCAACAGTTCTTGTAATCTCTTCATTCCTCACATGATCTCTTCTTGTTCTGTTTGCTGCTTTTCTTAGACATCTCATTTCACAGATAGTACGCCATTTCTTTTGTCCTTTAGTTAGTGTCCATGTCTGACATTGATAACACAAACTTGGTATGATGATTGAATTTATGATTTGGCTTTTGGTTTGCATCGGTATATATATTTGTGTTTCACAATTAGTGTACATCGTATGAATAATGTCCGCAAGAAAAATGTCTGACATCTCTACGCTCAAGAAAGCAGTCTCCTTACAGAATATAACAATTGTTTATTTGTTTGTTTATATGTGTTCGTTTATTTGTTTATTTATGTATTTATTTGTTTGTATGTTTGAGAGTGTATATACGTTTAGTTGTGTTTGTTTGTATGTTTGAGAGTGTATATATATATGTTTAGTTGTGTTTGTTTGTATGTTTGAGAGTGTATATACGTTTAGTTGTGTTTGTATGTTTGAGAGTGTATATACGTTTAGTTGTGTTTGTTTGTATGTTTGAGAGTGTATATATATATGTTTAGTTGAGTTTGTTTGTATGTTTGAGAGTGTATATATATGTTTAGTTGTGTTTGTTTGTATGTTTGAGAGTGTATATACGTTTAGTTGTGTTTGTTTGTATGTTTGAGAGTGTATATATGTTTAGTTGTGTTTGTTTGTATTGTGAGATTGTATATATCTTTAGTTGTCTTTGGTTGGTTGGCTGGTTGGTTCGTTTGGTTGGTTGGTTGGTTGGCTGGTTGGTTCGTTTGGTTGGTTGGTTGGTTGGCTGGCTGGTTGGTTGGTTGGCTGGTTGGTTGGTTGGTTGGCTGGTTGGTTGGTTGGTTGGCTGGTTGGTTGGTTGGTTGGTTGGCTGGTTGGTTGGTTGGTTGGCTGGTTGGTTAGCTGGTTGGTTGGTTGGTTGGCTGGTTGGTTGGTTGGCTGGCTGGTTGGTTGGTTGGTTGGTTGGTTGGCTGGTTGGTTGGTTGGTTGGTTGGTTGGTTGGTTGGTTGGTTGGTTTGTTGGTTGGTTGGCTGGTTGCACTTTCTAATCAATAATTAAAGAAATCATATATATTCACACACAACATTATTTAGGCTGTTACCTTGACATGCATTCACAAACCTCACGGAAATCTGTTTTTCCAAGAAACTGAAGTTCCTTTTCAGGATCATAGTAACCAACTGTGTACATCTTTGTGCTTCTTTCTGGCTTCTTTTGAACATATCTGTTGCAAATTCACGTGCAGTCAGTACATAAATACATATGCATTTTATACTTTAAATTTATATGTGAAATATGTACAAGATAGTTTCAAAAAGTTACCGGAATTAGTGGATTATACATAAATAAGTAACAATAGAACTATTTACACTACATTTCCTTCAAAGTAGTTCCCACGTGAAACCACATACTTTCATCAATGTGCACACAGCTGCTTGAATCAGTCGTAGAAACTATTCTGTGACACCCCTCCCAACTTCCTTTTCGCATTGGTGATAACGTCCTCTGCATCCTTTAAACACTGTCCCTTCAAAAGCCACAGATAAGAGACTAGACTCCTGTGAAAACAAATGCCTACGTACCATTCTGAATGTTAAGTGGAGTGACATTAAATCTAACACTACTATAAGAGAGGAAAGTAAACAAACCTATATATCTTCCTTCATTAGACAAAGGCGTTGGACTTACATCGGCCATGTTCTCAGAATGAACAGCCTAAGAATTCCCTAGCAGTCACTATATTGGGTGCCACCTGGAGTAAGAAGAAGAGGGAGACCTAGAGAAACTCTACGAAGAACCATTAATAGAGAAGGCATGTCAATGAACCTAAACAACACGCAACAATTGAAAGACCTGGCAACACAAAGAGAGAAATGGAAAGCTATGGTTTCTGCCCTATTCGCCGCCTGTGGCCCTGGAGGAACATAACATAACATAACTTCAGTGCCGATTTTAACTAAGAGAACAAGAAAACATAAGTTGATGCAAGGTCGGTAGAATATGAAAACTGTTCCATTGTAATAACATTGTGCCGTGCTAGGTACTGCTGTACCAGTATGGATCGATTTTCCGGCGCGTTGTCATGCAGAATAATCCAAATGTTTGTTTACTTTTCTGGACGCCTTCTTTTGATTGGATGACATTATGCTTATGCCATACTCATTATTAATCAATGTTGATATATTTGACCAGAGAATATCATGCGTTGTGTGATCTTTGCAGCTTTGTCGCGATATTTCTTCTTTCCGGACTAATGTATCCAAGAACTTCATGTCATTTGGGTCACTCAGACAACTCCACCATTAAAATCTTTCCACCAATCGGATATACAGGAGGTTGGGTTAATATTCTTTCCACCAATTTTCGAAACACACCAACACTGTTTACAATCGACTCCTGTCTTAACATCTGAAGTACCATTCATATATAGATTACTAAAATATTAGTTACTTAATTAGTTTGTTTGTTTGTTAGTGTTAGCTATTTATTTAGTTAGTTTGCTAGCTAGATATTTACTTAATTAGTTGTTTGGTTAATCAGTTTGCTAGTTAGCTATCTAACTAGCTAGTTCGTTCGTTAGAGAGTTAGTATTTATTTAGCTAATCAGTATTTTATTATTAGTTCGTTAGTTAGTTAATAATTATATCATTAATAGTTACTAAATTACTAAGTATTTAATTATTAGAGAGTTGGTAATTATTAGTTAGTATTTAATTAGTACTTATTTAGTTGGTAAGTATTTAGTTAGTAAGTATTTGGTCAGCTAGTAAGTATTTAATTATATTTAGTAAGTATTTAATTAGTTAGTAAGTTTTTAGTTAGTTAGTATTTAGCTAATTAATAAGCTAGCTAGTTACTTAGTGAAATAGTTAGCCATTTAATTAGCTAGTTCCCTAAGCAGTTATTTATCTTGCTAGTTCGTTCGTGTGTTGGTTGGTTAGATAGCTAGTTAGTTAATTATCTGTCAGCGTAACTTGCTCCCAGTTAGTTAGTTAGTTAGTTAGTTAGGTTATTTAGTTAGTTAGTTAGTTAGTTAGTTAGTTAGTTAGTTAGTTAGTTACTTAGTTAGTCAGACAGTTAATCAATTTGGTTTTCTGGTTAGCTAATTAATGAATCAATTAGTCAGTTGTTGGTTGGTTGGTTGGTTGGCTGGTTGGTTGATTGGTTAGCTAACTGGCTGGTTAGTTGTTTGGCTTTTTGGTTGATTTGCTGACTGGCTGTTGGTTGTTATTTTGTCTGGTTCGTTGGCTTGTTAGTTGGTTGGTTGGTAGGTTGGTTGGTTGGCCTGTTGACTGACTGCTTGGTTGATTAATTAGATAGTTAGTTAGTTCATTTTGGGCTACAGATAGCACATACGTTAGTAGTTATTCATTCCAATGTAAAAAATGTGAAAAATTGTACACAATAATAACTTCATCACGCCATCCTTACACTGTACCAGACTTGTCCCCGCCAGGTGGTATCATAAATGGAGATTTTAATGCGTTGAAACCGCTGGCAACAGGATACGGGTCATCTAATATTCCTGAAAATAAAACCACACCACAATGAACAGTGGTTAAAAATTCATTTTATGAGATATTTCACTATATATATATATATATATAAAATCTGATGTTACAAGAACCAATATTCGAAGGATATCGATGTCTTTTTGAACATGACTTTTTAAGACTTACAGTGTGGCAGTGAGAACGACGTTCTGTTAAGGACACGTTAGATAGATAACAAAATATAATCGTATACACAAATTGCTTAGTCAACAGAGAAATGAATCAATGCGGATGGTGTTTCTTTGCTACAAGAATGACAGAAATGTGCTTGCAAAATTGTCTGAATGCAATACTACCAAATCAAGCATGAAATTGGAAAATAGAAAGTGACGGCGAGACTCAGTTGATGATTGAAAAATATCAACCCACAAGGTGATATTCTCATACTCCCAAAGCTTGCTGGGTAAGATAGAAAAGTATATGTTATTACAAGAACAGAGTCAGGTTACTGAACAACTGCGATATCACAGGTAGCCTATATTTTACGTGGATTGGGAGGGGGCGGAATTACGATGAAGTGAAAGAACAGCCTCATTGGCGGACAGTCCTGTAGTTCATGATTGAAAAGAAATAGGTTCGACATAATAAGGGCATTCATTTATTTATTACAGAATGTAGAAGACTACACTGGAAAAAATAACGTGATCATAAAAATATGGAAGAAATAGGGATGACCAGAGGGGATGGAAGAAGGAATGTCATGGGTGATGGAAGAAAGAGGGATAGTCAGGAGTGATTGAAGAAAGAGGGATGACCAGAGGGGATGGAAGAGGGAATGCCATGGGTGATGGAAGAAAGAGGGATAGTCAGGAGTGATTGAAGAAAGAGGGATGACCAGAGGGGATGGAAGAGGGAATGCCATGGGTGATGGAAGAAAGAGGGATAGTCAGGAGTGATTGAAGAAAGAGGGATGACCAGGGGGATGGAAGAGGGAATGCCATGGGTGATGGAAGAAAGAGGGATAGTCAGGAGTGATTGAAGAAAGAGGGATGACCAGAGGGGATGGAAGAGGGAATGCCATGGGTGATGGAAGAAAGAGGAATGGTCAGGAGTGATTGAAGAAAGAGGGATGGCCAGGGGTGATTTAAGAAAGAGGGATGGCCAGGGGTGATGGAAGAAAGAGGGATGGCCAGGGGTGATGGAAGAAAGATGGATGACCAGGGGTGAGGGAAGTAAGAGGGATGACCAGTAGTGTTGGAAGAAAGAGAGTTGACCAGGGGTGATGGAATAAAGACGGATGACTAGGGGTGATGGAAGAAAGAGGGAGGACCAGTGGTGAGGGAGGACCAGTGGTGAGGGAAGAAAGTGTGTCCTCTCAGGAAATATCAACATTTGAGTGCACGTACTATATTTGGATGGCTGCTTGAACAGAGAGTGGAACACTTTTTTCAATGTCGTGTGTGCTAATATCATGTCTTCTAATACACGAATGATATTACGAAAATATTCAACAGGAAAATTATTAATCCAAAAGAGGAACATTATTACATACAATTGCGTCATAAATACACACAAAAATCAATGGGAGGCTACATGTTTATTGCTAGCCTAAATCACAGTGAGGATAGAGGTTTGCTGCTAGCCAGACAGGCTATAGGCATTTTGCTAGCCACAATCAGAGGGAGGATCTATTCTTCATCATCATCATCAAGTGCCGTCTCCGCAACGAAGGTTGGCTGCAACGTATCTCCAACATCTCCTGTCTCTTGTCTTGGTGGTGCACTCTGCTAGACTGTAACCTGTCCATCGTGTAATGTTACTCTCCCACTAGTATCTCTGCCTACCTCTTGCTCGCTTCCCTTTGACTTTACCCTCAAGTAAGGTCTTCAATAGGGTGTCATGTCTTTTAATGTGTCCAAAGTATTTTATTTGCCTGATCTTTATTTCTCTTAATAGTTCTTTCTTCATATTAAGTGTCTTTAGCACCTCTTTATTTGTTTTCTTCTCTTTCCATGATGTTCTCCCTATTCTTCTATATACCCACATCTCAAAGGCATCAATTTTGTATTCTTGCAACTAGCCAAAATGTGTTTGTTAGTGAACATTGAATTTCTGTGTCAACTGATGAAAAAAATTATCCCTAAACTCTTTTGGGGTATTACTTTTCTCCTTTCCTCATTTTCTAATGGCCCATCCAATTATTCAATGTTGTTTTTTCTGGTCTAAAAGTAAGAATATGTGGCACCACTAGGGGTCTGATAATCCCAATTGAAATCCTGCTGAATATAGACAATGCAAACACAATTTTAACTTATTAAGGAGAAGAATGATGATAACTGAATGATGATGACTGAATGATGATATCTTGAATAATTCACTTGTTAGTTGTGACCAATTTTCTCGTGATGTATAGGTACAAGTTTGTCCTCTTACCTTAGCTGGAAATTAGACTCTTAACTTACTGAAATTTGGATTCTTATCTTGCTAGAACTGGAACTCTTACCTTGCTGAAACATGGATTCTTACCTTGCTGGAACTTGGACTACCTTGCTGTATCATGGACTCTTACCTTGCTGAAACTTTGCCTCTTACCTTGTTGAAACCTGGACTCTTACCTTGCTGAAACCTGGAATCTTACCTTGCTGAAACCTGAACTCTTACCTTGCTAAAAATTGGATTCTTACCTTGCTGGAACTTGGATTCTTACCTTGCTGGAACTTGGACTCTTAACTTGCTGGACGTTAGACTTTTACCGGGGCTGAAACGTGGATTCTTATCTTGCTGAAGCCTGGATTCTTACCATGGCTGGACGTTAGACTCTTACCGTGCCCCGACCTTGAACTCTTACCTTGCCCGGACCGTGGATTCTCATGTTGTCGAACATTTCCAGTTTTAATCTTTCTCTTATGATATATTTCATACTACGCTTTAATCTCTTCCTCTTACCATTGTCACAAACTATGTGCTTTCTTTAATTGTATATTGCTTGTTCGATCTGATTTTGTTCGTCCTAATGAAGACATGTTTTTAGTTTAAACGTTGTATGTCGCTGTGTCTCGATGTTAGTACGTATTCTTTCTAAATACTGTTAACATTGAACGTATTTCCGTTCATTTTACATTCGCTGGGTATTACCTCACCCTTTGCATTATAAGTATGGAGATATTACTCAACGCCAAAGTTTTATCTATTTATCGTGCTGTATGTCACGTAATCCGACCCGAGTCACTTGTGCCCGTTAAGAAAGCAATGTCAAATTACTAAATGTATTTATATCTCCTAGATAATCACTACTGTTATATAATACTGGATTGACGGCTAGGTCCTGAAAAAGGATATGCTACAAGAATGACAGGTAATACAATTTATATTAATATTATCTATATTTACCTTCACGAACTGGAACAGCGTACAGACCATCCTGTGCATGAAACAACCAAACTGAAGCGGTACCATGAGAACGGGTAGACAGAAGACGCAGAAGAGCGTTGGGCATTGTCATCATCATCATTCCGATCATCAGTAGGCAGATAATAAAAGTGAGGAAACTAGTCGATGATGTTCGACAATACCTCTTCATTATGTTGTCGATCGACTTTCCTAAGACTATAATATAATATGAACAATATAATTGCTACGATTAGACAATATGGGTGTCAAAAAAGTGAATAATATAACATAGAAACAAAGAGAATTTATTATTAAAGAAAATTATCACATTTATCGTGTTTCTTTTATTGACTCGCACTTTATATCTTTTGTGAAACGTGGTCGAAGACGGAAATTGTGCTAACTCAATTTGCGACACGAGTAGATGCCGTCTGATCGGGCGTGGTTCAAATCCTGTTTGCTGCATTGCGATTTTTTTTTCGGCAAACAATTACAGTGAACGACAACTGCAAAGGCAAAAAAAAAATGACACACGATAAAACAAACTTCAAAGTTTGAATAACTAAAATGTCTTCTAAAAATAACATTAAATTTGAAAACATGCAAAGATTGAGTCACTGATTTCAATAACAGAAACAGCTAAATTTCTAACTATCACTAAAAATGTGACTTTATTTTGGTTTACGTATGAGTTTGTATTGTTAGTGTTGATTGTTTGTTTGCTAAGATCCCCATGAACTGCAATCGATTTGCCCTTACTTCCTATGTGCAAAGGGGCTTTGTCAGAACTATCGTTCATACCCAGAAGACAATCTCCTGAAGAAGCCTTCTGCATGACACACGTATAGAACTGTGTGCTATAATACAATTTGCTTGTTGTTTGTTGTGTTTTTGTACATTAATTACCATTTCTTGCTTTAAGTCGCGACTTTCACCAATATAATTACCAACATAATTCAATGAAGCCACATTTGGCTCATGTTTTAGACTATTCCCTTGTATTTTGTTGTTCGATGTTGTCAGGCGGTAAAAAGTATATAAATAGTGACAATCGAAATCGCAACAATAAAGAGAAACATGACTCGAGTAGGTTGACTCTGCCTTGTTTTGATTCTACTGTTACATCTGATATGGTCGGGGTTTCAGTGTGACCTATTAGTTGAAAAATAAACTGATTATATCTTCCTTGCAGGTACTGAGAAATGTATGACACTAGGACTCAGTCTGGAATTTCAGGACACTCACTTCTGAGTTATGACTCCATTTAATCCTTGACAAACGACCATCATCTCTCGTAATGCTGATGTTACCCCAATCATCAGCAAAGCATGAATGTCAAAATGATGATGAAATAATTATCTTAGCTGTGAGCAGGTGGGTATTGACATCCCATATCTCTTAACTGGGAGGGGGGAGAGGTATTGACATCCCGTAGCTCTTAACTGAGCAGGTGGGCATTGACATCTCATAGCTCTTAACTGTGAGCAGGTGGGCATTGACATCTCATAGCTCTTAGCTGGGAGGGGGGGTATTGACATCTCATAGCTCTTAGCTGGGAGGGGGTGGTATTGACATCACGTAGCATATCTAACAAAAGTTCTCTGTCTTCTCAGTTGTGTGAGGTGACAACCGTACTGATATACGATCTGAAAGGCATGTTTAAGAGGTGGAGATGTGGCATCACGTTTAATCCCTAAAGAGAGACGTTTCGATGCTTTATCCCAGGATTTCAACTTCCTGCCAGAAGCGTTGCATACACTTCTGGACCAACTAACTCATCAATCGTATTTCAGATACGATAACACATCAGCAGTCATACCACAGGCCTGAAAATTTGACAGCGGCCCTATTCTTTGCCCCCTGAACTAGAAGTTCAGACCTAGGGTTGCCAAACGCAGAATTTAAAAAAAAAACATTTTCTATTAATTGTAAACATCAAACTAGTTACATAGGAAGCTGTGAGGTATATCACAGCAGGTAAATCCAAGAATAGAGTAATACAGTTTTGTTAATCACTAGAGACATGCGTAATAACACACACAAAACAAAGTTTCGACCAAAAGGACTGTATCAAAGCAAAAATTAGACAAACATTAAACATAAACAACAGAAAACGACAGATAAGAACTGTAGATTTCACATAGCCAAGTGAATGAACAAATGAGGAACTGTCATCATTTGTATGTGTTATTATGCATGTCTCTTTATTACATGTACATACAATACTTTATTACTCTGTTCCTGGATTTACCTGTTAGATTTCAGTTGTGAGCAGTAATTACATATTATATGACATCAGAACAAGTGTCGTTGTTCTCTTTCGTAAGAGTCCTAGACAACAGCTGGTGTACATGGTAATTATGGAATTAGAGTAATCCATATGCATCTGGATAGACCGACATAAAAACGCATCACATTTAATGAGTATTTGCTTGGAGATTTCCCGTGTTGATCTAATTTTCACTAGAATAAGCTCGAAAACACGTACTTATCTAGGATAGTTGTTCACGGTTATCTCACGCTGAATCTGTTATCTTGATGTACCTAAGTATTCCGCGCTTTTATTTGATTGGCTACACAAAGTGACCAATGATCCGTCGACTCAGTCAAGATGAATGACGACACTGTGTGAGATCAGCCCAGATTAGTGACGACACTGTATGATATCAGCCCAGATTAGTGACAACACTGTGTGAGATCAGCCCAGATTAGTGACAACACTGTATGAGATCAGCCCAGATTAGTGACAACACTGTGAGATCAGCCCAGATTAGTGACAACACTGTATGAGATCAGCCCAGATTAGTGACAACACTGTATGAGATCAGCTCGCATGCCTATTCTTGAAAAGAACTTAACAAATATCGAACTTGAAATGCCGCTATATTACAACCGACTCTTTCTGTGACGTTGCACAAGCCCGTTTTATTTCATTTTGTATTTTTAGATGTCCATGGGTAATTACAAAATAATATTAGTAAACAACAAGACTATTTTATCCAACAGAGGTTAACCAACAAGTCTGAGGCCATTTGCAAAAACATTAATTGACAAATATCATAGAAAACTTCATCTGGTCGCAAAACTTTCTTCCATTTACTTTTGTTTGAATTAGCAGTACATTTAAATGTAGTTATAGTAGTAGTAGTAGTAGTAGTAGTAGTAGTAGTAGTAGTAGAATCAGTAGTATTAGTAGTAAGTGTAGTATTAGTATTCGTTGTAGTAGTAGTAGTAGTAGTAGTAGTAGTAGTAGTTGTAGTAGTAGTAGTAGTAGTAGTAGTAGTAATAGTAGTATTAGTAGTAAGTGTAGTATTAGTATTTGTTGTAGTAGTAGTAGTAAGAAAGAGACAATTTGCATTTGTTTGACCATGTTATGAGATACGGAGATTTGAAGAACATAATTACAACAGGCAGGATAGAATGCCAGAAAGACAGAGAGCGACAAGGTGAGAAAACATGAGACAGTATAACAACCTGGAATGTCACTTGATATATATTAAACAATACGATACTGAATATTTCAAGTGTATTAGTTTCAGGTATACAAAATATATATTTTTCGAGTAGTATATGTAATATTACTATTTCTGTGTGCGTGGTACTCTTGTCTCCCTAATATATTTTTGGAAGGGAAATGGGTTTATTTATTTTTTTCAAATTGAATACAGAAAGAAATTAAAGTGGCATAGACAACAATTAGTTAAGTTTAGAAAACTAACTAAAACACAACACACGAAGAATATATCTTGTAAAGTTACGCACTTTTATTTTATTTACACAATTTTTTGTAAACAAATATATTTACAAATGTAAATACACGCAGAATATAGTAAAAACCCTGTGTCATTTTCCAAGTTTTAAGGATCCATCGAAAATCATTTGTCTTTAAAGGGAACTAATTGATAAAATTGTGCAAAGAAACTACAAGATATTTCAGTCGAATTTGTTTGTTGTAAATACACTATTAAAAAAATTACGGAACAGAACATTATTAATTTGCACTTACTGTGCAAAACTGAAATCCAACACGTAAATTCAGGACAATGGTGATGAAGTTTTGCTAATCACTAAAGACACACATAATAACACACACACACACATCAACGTTTCGACCAAAAAGCCTTAATTAAGACAAAATTAAAACAAAATTAAAACATACAACAGAAAACGGACAGTAAAGATATGGACGTTCACATTGGCATGTGTAATTTAGATTGACCGGAAGAGGTAAATCGACACCGGACAAGGAATATACAAAAATGACTACATACATGTGACACGAAACAAATAGAAACTATGAAACAACTATATTCATACATGAGACAGGCGCTGATTAATGCAGTCGCGTTTACGATTGCCGCTGGTAAATGTAGCAGTTCTCAAGCGCAAGACGGGTCCGGTCGGCAGAGAAGCATGACTTATTGGCCGTAACCTGAATGTCGTGGGCGCCCGATGGCCCGTGCATTGAAATGGAAGTCTACACGATAACCCAAATGTTTTTTAAATGCTATACATATATTCATAGAATCGGTCTGCGTGCTTCCCAAAGGAACGTTATTGCAGTGCTAATGGACAGCATATTTCAAACTTGTAATAATATTTCATTTTGCAAAATCAATGTTTCAACTGTGGCATGAAGAACCGTTGCAGACTTTAACAATGAAATGATCTTCATTCAATTTGGTTTGGACTTTCTTTGCGACGGAATCCTACGTTTCAGTAGGTGTACGATTCCTCTGGCCTCTATCAGAGAACGACATGTCAATTCTTCCCGTAATATGATCGTTTGATGAAATCGCCTTCAAAGGTGAATAATGGTGCTTACAACCACGTTAAATTGTCTGGACACTACACTTTGTGATTGTCCATTCTGTAAGGGTCCAATGATGGTGTATCGGTATTCTGTATTGAGATGAACTCAATGTCACTCAATGAATTTTCAACTCGAATTTTTCGAGGACATTCAATCTTTTAAAGACATTCAATAATATGGTCAGATAGTTTTGTGCTCAGTAAGTTTCACTGGATTCGCATGAACCTGTCACAAGTTATTGCACAAATTTTTGTTTTCATCTTGACCTATTTCATGACCTCGCAAATCATGAGGTGAGTACAATTCATGTAACCACGAGAGGTTAATGAACAGGTGGACACAATCGATAGGATGAATGATCTCCACTTAGCGAATATCTTTTCTAAAAGTTACTCCGAATACGTGGCGTTTCTTTTATTTTAACAGTATAACTACACCGAGTAACATGGGGTTTACGATCAAACAGTTGCAATCTATCGCGTCATTTAACACTGTATATGCATACACGATCTTGAAACGTCTTCCATATACTTTGATAGACGCGAACTGAGTCCAGTCTTCTCAAACCATTCATACTTTTAGAGTTGAAAGTCTTCTACGTATGACTTCTTCTTCTTCTGCGTTCGTTCTCAAACTCCTGCAGATTAGCAGGATGTAGTCCGAAGAACGGAATGCGTTGTGTCATGGTTTACAACATGGCTGTGATATATGCGCCTTTCTGCCTGACACATCCGACTTCAGCATGGCTTTGGGTCACTGACCCTATATGAGATGTGACAGCCAACTCCATCCCATAACCTCCTTAGTCGCCTTTTACGACATACGTGGAAGGTAAACAGTGTTGCTATTCTTTGCTCCCCTTTCGGGCCCTGGCAACACACTGGCTTACGTATAACTGAAAGCTGGGGAGAAACGCAACATTTCACGTAGGAAACAAGAGCTTAACTGGCTGTTATTCCTAATGTAAAAATTCATCAATATATGATACATACATGGCAAACTTAATCCATAAATAGTTAGAAAATGGCAACCCTCAGCAAAGGTAACAAACAACCAAGAGATATAAAACTTAGAAACATATTTCTTGATGTAGTTTACATTTATTAAGAAGTGCTTCATCGATTTCTATCTGAAAACGATGGCTAGTGTTATAAAGTGACAATTAATGTCCAGAAAATACAACTCAGGCCGGGTAAGTTGTACATGGTAAATTAGTCTATACATACATATATATATATACATATATATACATATATATATAAAATTAGCCTGTGTGTACACTAGACTGTATGCATAATTAGACTATATGTACAAGTATTATATATGTAGCGTTGGACTATACGTATTGCTAGACACCTATGTGTATATATACTATACATTTAATTAGATTCTTCTTCTTCAGCGTTCATTCTCAAACTCCCACTGGATCTCTTTTGTAACAGGACCATGGTCCTATTAGATTTCCAGCAGAATGTAGTCAAGAGAATTGACATGCGTTGTACCGCCGTTTTATTTGTGCCAATGGCCCGACACATCCGTCTTCGGTTGGATTTAATTAGATTACACGTATAATTGTGCTATATGTATAAATAGACTATATCTATAGTTAGACTAGAAAATTTGCATAATTAGAATATATGTATTAGTAGACTATATGTATAATTAGAATATATGTATTAGTAGACTATATGTATAATTATATTATACGTATTAGTGTAATTATTCTTCTTCTTCAGCGTTCATTCTAAAACTCCCGCTGGATCTCTCTTTTACCAGGAGCATGGTCCTACTAGACCTCCAGCAGGATGTAGTCAAGAGAGATTAAAAACTACTTTATATCACAGTTTTATTTTCACCAATGGCCTGACACATCCTTCTTCGACAGATGTATTAGATTCTATATATATATATATTTAGGCTATATGTATAATTGGAATATGTATAGCCTTCGCTTCTTTTGAATTGTAATGTTACTATATGAATTTAAATCTTATTTAATGAATTGAAATGTTATTGCATGAATTGAAATGTTATTTAATGAATTGAAATGTTATTGCATGAATTGAAATGTTATTTAATGAATTGAAATGTTATTTAATGAATTGAAATGTTAGGAAGGATCAAGTAGGTGTAGAGAAAAAGTCATCATACAGGATGTGAACCTGAACGGTTCAGCTAACACCACTACTGAAATGTCTGGATATGTTTCTATAAGCTCTCAATTTTAGCAATCTGTATTCACCATTTACCTATATTACATCTGAAGCAATCTCATTTCTGTTTATGTTTTATCTATGTTTACAAGTACTCCTAATGGTACTTTAAGTGTTGAAACCTTTTAGGTACGTACTTGTGTTAAATTTTTGTGGTCCTAGGGGAATTTACACACCTCAGAATTGTGTGTGTGTGTGTATGTATGTGTGTGTGTATGTGTGTATGTATGTGTGTGTGTATCGTTGAGTTATTTACCTAGTTTTATCCGTCTACAGACGTCATTCCATGTCCGAACTGTCCAAGGACTTTTACAGCTCGAATAGGGCTCATTAGCCATCTACGAACTCATAAACAAGGACATTTACAGCTCGAATAGGGCTCATTAGCCATCTACGAACTCATAAACAAGGACATTTACAGCTCGAATAGGGCTCATTAGCCATCTACGAACTCATAAACAAGGACATTTACAGCTCGAATAGGGTTCATTAGCCATCTACGAACTCATAAACAAGGACATTTACAGCTCGAATAGGGTTCATTAGCCATCTACTAACTCATAAACAAGGACATTTACAGCTCGAATAGGGTTCATTAGCCATCTACGAACTCATAAACAAGGACATTTACAGCTCGAATAGGGCTCATTAGCCATCTACTAACTCATAAACAAGGACATTTACAGCTCGAATAGGGCTCATTAGCCATCTACTAACTCATAAACAAGGACATTTACAGCTCGAATAGGGCTCATTAGCCATCTACGAACTCATAAACAAGGACATTTACAGCTCGAATAGGGCTCATTAGCCATCTACGATCTCATAAACAAGGACATTTACAGCTCGAATAGGGCTCATTAGCCATCTACTAACTCATAAACAAGGACATTTACAGCTCGAATAGGGCTCATTAGCCATCTACTAACTCATAAACAAGGACATTTACAGCTCGAATAGGGCTCATTAGCCATCTACTAACTCATAAACAAGGACATTTACAGCTCGAATAGGGCTCATTAGCCATCTACGAACTCATAAACAAGGACATTTACAGCTCGAATAGGGCTCATTAGCCATCTACAAACTCATAAACAAGGACATTTACAGCTCGAATAGGGCTCATTAGCCATCTACGAACTCATAAACAAGGACATAACTAATATTGGATTTCCAAAAGTGGATGTAACAAATGGTCATCATCACTTGTGATGGACGAACAACATAACATAACATCGTTGTTGTCTGTTGCTCATTGACCGGTCGATAATTATATCAAATTGAGCACATACATGGTGAAAGTCGTGGCTAAGTCGCATATTTTTTAGTGATGAGGATTGGTCGACAGCTGTAAACGTGTTGACTAAATGTGCGAGGCGAACATGTACCAGCTTAACGGATGATTCGAATTCCGTTCGCTTCCTTTATTATCTTTCTTCTTGAAATGCACTTAATAGTATTATATTGTATTTCGTATTTGCGTTTTGAACTAATGTCAATTTAAAACAATAATTGTTGCAATGTCATTCTTCTCCTAATTTCCCATAATGTTATGAATATATTTTTTCCCATAATGTCACAATATTATTCTACACTTATTCTCTCATTAATTGTCACAATTTTAAACTGCTGTGATTTTATCATAACTATTATAATGTTGCTTGTGCAGGTATTCGTAGCTAATAATGCAATACTACCATATTGTTATTCTCCCGTAATGTTACTATTTAACTCTTGTATTATCATTCTACCATAATGTTACACAGTTAATGTATTGCTATTATTGTCGCATAATGCTACAATGTTCATCATCAAGTGCAGTCTCCGCAAAGAAGGTTGGCCTGCAACAGATTTCTAATATCCCATGTCTTTTGTCTTGGTGGTGCACTCTGCTAGACTTTAACCTACTAATTTTGTGATGTTACTCTCCCACTTGTATCTCCCACTTCTTGTTTGCCTTACTAAGACTTTAGCCTCAAGTAAGGTCTTCATCAAGGTGGTCATGTCTTTTAATATGTCCACAATATTGTATTTGATTGTTCTTTATTTCCTTTAATAATTCTTTCTTCATATTAAGTCTTGTTAGAACCTCTTGTTAGTTTTCTTCTCTTTCCATGATGTTCTCCCTATTCTTCTATATATATATATCCACATCGCTTGTTGCATCAATTGTGACTTTTAGTTGTTTGTTTAGTGTCCATGTTTCTCATCCATACATTAATGTAGAATAGATGTAGCATTTTATAATTCTCATGTTTAGCTTGTTTGTAATTTGTTTAGATGTTACTATTTTCCTCATGTCATTTAATGTACTTTTAGCCATTCCTATTCTCCTTTTAAATTCTGTTTCACGTCTGCCTTCATTGTTACTGTATTGCAATTCTCCATAGTGTTACAATGTTACTCTGTTGTTGTTCTATTATAATGTTACAATGTTACCCTATTGCTATTCTATCATAATGTTACAATGTTACTCAAGTTTTACTCGTACACATATGTGATAATATTTAACATATATAGACAGTACAATTTTGCTTCTAATAATTGCTTATACAAGTAATACGGATACTATATGTTATATGTTTGCTGTTGCTGAGAATACTTCAATACCTGTACGGAGTATTCGTTGTTGTTGTAATAGTCCTTGTCTCGATTGCTCCGTTATTTTGACTTGAGTGCACAGTTTTAATGTCTTGACAAAATCGCATCCTTTTTGGTGATGCAGTTAGTCAAGTATGGAAAATCTCGTGTACGATAGTTGCTAGGCGATTTGGTGCCGTTGAACGGATTGGTTAAATTCCCGTTAGACTCAAGAATTTTAAATGTATCCTCTGGCTTCCTTCTTGAATTTCCTTTGATAATATTTAATAGCTGATCGTATATTTAATTTAATGTTCTACAATGTTGTACAATTGGAATCAATGTTGCACATGCATTTTTGAACATGGATAGCAATATCAGTTTTGAAACATCGGTATCTCTGTATATGCTGTCAAATAATTACTTTTACTAATGGGATTTTGATCACCATTCGTATCACTGTTTGGTTATAATCGATTTCAAACAAAAGGATATCGATGATACGATACCAACGCCCATCTGCAATATCTGAAATGTGTAATGAACGGATCCCCTGTCATATATCGCAACATGAAATCGATTTTTGTAAAACATGGGCTGTTTACATTAAGTAGCGAAAGAAATCAATAAATGTTGATATTGTATTAACAAAATGTCGAGTAATATCGTTTACTTTCACTGCAGAAAATGAAGTTTGATTTTTGAATTCATGAATCCACCGAAAACGGATGTATCGGGTCATTGGCGCTAATAAACCGTCGACACAGCACATCTCCATTTTCTGAACTACATTCTGCTTGAAATCTAGTAGGGTCGTTGTCCTGTTACAAAAGAGATTCAGCGGGATTTTGAGAATGAAAGATGAAGAAGTAGACATTGTCCTGCTACAAGAGAGATTCATACAAGAGAGATTCACACAAGAGAGATTCACCGGGAGTTTGAGGATGTGTCCTGCTACAAGAGAGATTCACTCAAGAGAGATTCACCGGGAGTTTGAGGATGTGTCCTGCTACAAGAGAGATTCACACAAGAGAGATTCACCGGGAGTTTGAGGATGTGTCCTGCTACAAGAGAGATTCACACAAGAGAGATTCACCGGGAGTTGGAAAATGTGTCCTGCTACAAGAGAGATTTACACAAGAGATTCACTGGGAGTTTGAGAATGTGTCCTGCTACAATAGAGATTCACACAAGAGAGATTCACCGGGAGTTTGAGAATGTGTCCTGCTACAAGAGAGATTCACACAAGAGAGATTCACCGGGAGTTTGAGGATGTGTCCTGCTACAAGAGAGATTCACACAAGAGAGATTCACCGGGAGTTTGAGGATGTGTCCTGCTACAAGAGAGATTCACACAAGAGAGATTCAGCGGGAGTTGGAAAATGTGTCCTGCTACAAGAGAGATTTACACAAGATAGATTCACTGGGAGTTTGAGAATGTGTCCTGCTACAATAGAGATTCACACAAGAGAGATTCACCGGGAGTTTGAGGATGTGTCCTGCTACAAGAGAGATTCACACAAGCGAGATTCACTGGGAGTTTGAGAATGTGTCCTGCTACAAGAGAGATTCACACAAGAGAGATTCACCGGGAGTTTGAGGATGTGTCCTGCTACAAGAGAGATTCACCGCGAGTTTGAGAATGAAAGATGAAGAAAAACTCACATTTTAAATCATGACTAAGGGTATCTATTAAAAAAGGGAGGAGATGATACGGGAAAAAAGATCACACTATACAATACGCCAGGGAAGCCATTACAGCGCACCTTCTATCTGCCAACGTAAAAAGACCAGTGTTGCCATTCTTTCATCGACCATAAACGATTATCTGGGAATATTTTTGTTCCTCTCCAATATACTTTACCTCAGTGGCTTCCCGTTATGAATATTTAGTGATGTAAAATGGTACCACCAGTATTCATTAGTATTATTTATATTCTCGTTTGCAGTTTAACATGTCTACACAGCAAGTAATTTGTTGCGCAATGTTAAAGAAATATGTTCTTGCTCGTTGTGTTTTTGTTGTGAATTTGTCCTTGGTAAAGACCTTTAGGTCGAAAAGTCGATGTGTGTGCTTTCTGTGATTAGCGAAGCTATATCTCTTGTTGCTTGATTAGTTGGCTTCCTGATAAAATAATTAGTTATTTAAATTAATTATTTACTTTGGTTTGGTTTGGTTGGTTGTCGGTTACGTTGAGTTGAGTTGTTGAGTTGATTTGAGTTGATGAATTCAGCTGCTTGGTTGAATTGTTTTGAGTTGAGTTGAATTGAGTTGTTGAGTTGATTTGAGTTGATCAATTCAGCTGCTGGGTTGAATTGTTTTGTGTTCAGTTGAATTGAGTTTTTTAGTTGAGTTTAGTTTAAGTTAGATAAGTTGCTAGTTAAGATAGTTTAGTTAGGTTAGTTAGTTAGTTAGGTTAGTTAGTTAGGTTAGTTAGTTACGTTAGTTAGTTAGGTTAGTTAGATAGTTAAGTTAAGTTAGTTAGTTAGTTTAGTTAGTTAGTCATTTAGTCAGTCTGTCAGTCAGCCATTAAATCAGTCAGTCAAGCAGTTAGTTAGTTAGTTAGTTAATTAGATAGTTAGTTAGTTAGTTAGCTAGTTCGTTAGTTAAATACTTAGTTAGTTAGTTGGATGGCTATTTAGTTAACTGTTTCGATGAACAGTTGGTTTCTAGTTAATTAGTTAGATTATTATTAATTTATTGGTAACTTAGTTAATTGGTTAGTTAGCTAGTTAGTTAGTTAGTTAGTTAGTTAGTTAGTTAGTTAGTTAGTTAGCTAGTTAGTTAGTTAAATACTTATTTAGTTAGTTGGATGGTTATTTAGTTAACTGTTTCGATGAACAGTTGGTTTCTAGTTAATTGGTTCTAGTTCTAGTCATTCAGTTAGTAAATACGTCGGACAGTTAGTTATCTAATTAGTCATGCAGCTAGTAAATACGTCAGACAGTTTTCTAATTAGTCATCCAGCTAGTAAATATGTCAGACAGATAATTATCTAATTAGTCATGTGATCATGAACATGACATTCTAGTCACATTCATCTGATCATGAACATGACATTCTAGTCACATTCATCTAATCATGAACATGACATTCTAGTCACATTAATCTGATCATGAACATGAAATTCTATTCACATTCATGTATGCTTCGATCTAGCATGCAGTATTCTCCTCTGAATATGGTTTCTTAAACTATTCCAGTTATCTATTGTTTCAAAACGTATCTCTACCTAAATGCCGCTCGTTTCCTGCACTTCTCTTTGTCTCTCCAATTTGCTGAATTATTCTTATGTTCAAAGAAGCAGATGCACATATTTATTCCTCCAATTTGCATAACTCCGAAATTCCAGTCAAAATATGCAGAGAAACAAATTTGAAAATTCTTATTTCTCAGTGTTCATTCTCAAACTCCCGCTAGTTGTTTCCTGCAGCAGAACAATGATCCTACCAGATTGCCAACAGTAAGTAGTCCAGAGTATATAAATGCCGTCGTGTCTCCGTTTTACTTACGCTAAATGCACAAACACATCCGTATTCGACGGTAAAATGCAAATGATAAGCACAAAAATGCAAATCACATGCGTACATCACTACATACGTGTACTATCATGAACACACACACGCACGCTTATCCCTACATATTTACACACTACATACGTGTACTATCATGAACACACACACGAACACTTATCCCTACATATTTACACACTACATACGTGTACTATCACGAACACTCACACACACACGCACACTTACCCCTACATATTTACACACTACATACGTGTACTATCACGAACACTCACACACACACACGCACACTTACCCCTACATATTTACACACTACATACGTGTACTATCACGAACACTCACACACACACACGCACACTTACCCCTACATATTTACACACTACATACGTGTACTATCACGAACACTCACACACACACACACACGCACACTTACCCCTACATATTTACACACTACATACGTGTACTATCACGAACACTCACACACACACACGCACACTTACCCCTACATATTTACACACTACATACGTGTACTATCACGAACACTCACACACACACACGCACACTTACCCCTACATATTTACACACTACATACGTGTACTATCATGAACACACACACGCACACTTATCCCTACATATTTACACACTACATACGTGTACTATCACGAACACTCACACACACACACGCACACTTACCCCTATATATTTACACACTACATACGTGTACTATCACGAACACTCACACACACACGCACACTTACCCCTACATATTTACACACTACATACGTGTACTATCACGAACACTCACACACACACGCACACTTACCCCTACATATTTACACACTACATACGTGTACTATCACGAACACTCACACACACACTCACACTTACCCCTACATATTTACACACTACATACGTGTACTATCACGAACACTCACACACACACGCACACTTACCCCTACATATTTACACACTACATACGTGGATATAGACGTGCATACATAGATGACATCAAACAAATATTTATACTGAATACACATATATACACACACACACATTTGAATATGTCAAAACTGTTGTTTTTTTGTTTTAATAACACCAAATACATTAATTCATGTCTGGTTCAATAAATACAATCGGTAATCTTAAACGCAGTAAACAACATATGACACATTCAGTAATGTACGACTCATTCAGTAACTAATGACTCACTCAGTAACTAATGACTCATTCAGTAATGAACGACTCATTGAGTAACTAATGACTCATTGAGTAACTAATGACACATTCAGTAACTAATGACTCAGTAAGTAATGACTCATTCAGTAACTAATGACTTATTGAGTAACTAATGACTCATTCAGTAACTAATGACTAATTCAGTAACTACCCATTTATTCCTTAACTAATGACTCATTCAATAATGTTTTATTCGTGATTGCAAACAATAAGTCATATCTAATGCTCCTTACACACACACACTTTCTCACATTTACTAATTTCGTATTTCTTTATTTATTTATCTTTCAGTCCGACGCTCATCAAGTCACAGATATACACAGGTACAGGTATACCCACAATACGAACGGCATTACCTCCTTATCTACGTCAAGCTGGTAAACCGATAAATAGATAAACTTGCCTTGTCGATAAGTCGATAAATCAACAACTTTAATTTAAATTTGTAAAGTCAGGGAAACTTTTACCACGATCAAGAGTTTGAACAATTTGTGCTGAGCAACTATCATCAAACCCCTACTCCTGTTTTCCCATTCGCCAATTTTCCT